>CM053753.1:4875671-4892424 GCA_028658305.1 Pachyuromys duprasi | reverse complement strand
GTGACAACACATGCTGGAGAGATTATAGAGAAAGGGGATCGATCCCTCCTCCATTGCTGGTGGAAATGTAAACTTGTAAAACCACTATGGAAATCAATCTGGTGCTTTCTCAGACAATTAGGAATAGTGCTTCTCCAAGATCCAGCTATACCACTCCTAGGCATACATATATCCAAAAGATGCTCAAGTACACAACAAGGACAAGTGGATCTGGGTGAAAGGAAGGTGAGGCAGAGTGAAATGGAAGGAAAGGAGGAAGATGAAACTGTAGTCAGGGTATATGTTAGAAAGAGTTTTTTTTTTCTTAAAACAGAGATTCCTAAAAATGTACACGAAGCATACAGATTACAAAATAGATTGGACCAGAACAGACATTTTTCTTGCCACATAATAGTCAAAACATTAAACATATAGAACAAAGAAAGAATATTAAAAGCTTCAAGGGAGACCTATTAGCATTGCACCCAACTTCTCAACAGCCTTAAGAAACCAAGATTACTATATCCAGAAAAACTTTCAATTACCATAGATAGAGAAAATAAGATAGTCCATGATACAGTCAAATTTAGCAATATCTACCTACAAATCCATCCCTACAGAAGGTTCTAAAAAAAATCCAAACCAAGGAGGAAATAAATAACCTGACAGCAGCAAATGCAGAGGAAGGAAAACAACACACACACCACCAACGACAGAAAACATGAATGACCTGTCATTGGTCATTGATCTCTTTCAATATGACTTCAGTTCTCTAATAAAAAGACACAGGTTAACAGAACTGATATGAAATCAGGATCCATACTTCTGTTGCATCCAAGAAACACACCTCAACATCAAGAACAGATAATACCTCAGAGTAAAGAGGGTGAAAAAGATATCCCAAGCAAATAGACATAAGAAGCAAGCTGCTGTAGCTATTGTAATATCTAACAAAATAGACTTCACACAAAAATTACTCAAAAGAAGTTAAGAGAGACACTAAAAGAAAAAGCCACCAAGATGACATTTCAGTTCTAGACATCTATGCTCCAAAACAAGGGCATTAAAGCAACAACAGAAACACTAGAAAACTTACAAATTCCCTACTGAATGAAAATAAGTAACAATAGAAGAAAAGAAATAAATTAAAGGCTTTCTGGAATTCAATGTAAATTAATATACAACATGTCCAAACTTATAGGATATGATGTACTAAGAGAAAAGTTTATAGCCCCATAAAAAATTGGAGAGAGCTCATAATATCAACTTAACAGCACACGTGTAAGCTCTAGAACATAAATAAACACACCTAAGAGAAGTAGATGGTAGGAAAAAATCAAGCTCAGAGCTGAAATAAATAAAATAGAAACAAAGAAAACAATACAAAGAATCAATGAACAAAGAGTTGGTTCTTTAAGAAAATCAACAAGATAGACAAATCTAAAATATTTGAACTAAATATTTTAACTAAAATATTGAAAAAGAATATCCAACCTAACAAAATCAGAAACGAAAAGGGGTCATAACAACAGATATCAAGGAAATCCAGAGAATCATAAGGACATACTTTAAAAACCTGTATTCCAACAATATTGAAAATCAATATAGAAAATAAATGGATGATTTTCTCAATAGATATCACTTACCAAAGTTAATTAAGATCAGGTAAATGGTTATTTTTATGGAAATGTGCTGTTTTATTATAAAGAATTTCGTAAAATGAAATTATTTCAAAAAGTAATCTAGGCTAACAACCTCCCCCTGCAAAATTGGGCAAGACAAGACAATGTGAGTTTTTCTCCTTGCCTGAGACGAGTGAAAAGGTATAAATAGACTAATCTAAAAATGGCTATTACCTTAGCCAGAATACCCACAAGATCCAATCACTTCTGGGTTCCTAAGCAGGCACTGGGCAGTTTAGGGTTTTGCCTCATGATTGTTTTCTTTCCATTCAGACCTTACATGGTTCAAAACAAAGACCTGGGGCAGGATAGACAGGGTGGTTTTGGACATAGCCCTTCTAGCACCACTTCTCTGGGCCCTGACTCCTATCTAGTCCATGGGGACATTGCATTTAACACATTTTATGTAAATATGAAGATGTATAGAAAATATAACAACTGATAGAGTGTGGAAAAGTCAAGAACTGGGGGAGAGGCCAGAGTCTCAGCTCTTATTTGGGCCACCTTAACCTCTTCTTTGACTCCTTTGGCTTCTGGCTTTTTCTCCTTGGTTTTCTCTTCTGTGACTTCTTTTTTTCTCTTCTCTTCTCTTCTCTTCTCTTCTCTTCTCTTCTCTTCTCTTCTCTTCTCTTCTCTTCTCTTCTCTTCTCTTCTCTTCTCTTCTCTTCTCTTCTCTTCTCTCCCCTTTCTTTCTTTCTTTCTTTCTTTCTTTCTTTCTTTCTTTCTTTCTTTCTTTCTTTCTTTCTTTCGTATCCTGTTTTGACTCTTGGCTTTTTTGAAATTAGAAGAGTTCTTGTGACCACCTTCTCCTTCCTCATAGGCAATTTTTTTTGTCAGAAGAGCAGATGGAGGTGTGTTTGTCACTGCCTTCTTAGTCCTCATCCCCACTCTCCTCTGGATGGCATTCTCAGGTATCACTTGCATTTGGACTCCAAGTGCTTGGAGTAGTATTCTCAAGTTCTCAAAGAGCTGCTGCTTGATCTTGTCTGGTTATGGGTAGCACATTGAAAGGGCCGATATGAAGCTTGAAATCTTGTCCAAAGTATTTAAAGTAGTCATCATGTGGTAGCTCATTAGAGATATCTGTGTCAGGGTCAGCACAGTTTCCTAAGTGCAGATTGGAGTGGCATTATGGATGGTACAGCCACTTTCTCCCAGCATTAGCACAGGCAAGTTGAAACTCTTGACAAATTCCACACCCTTGTCATTCTCTTTGATGGTCAGATGGAAGCAACATAACACATGCCTGGACAGAGAATTTGAACCACATTGTGAGACCACTGCATTAAGTAAGAACATCACCATTAATACTTTGAAGACAGCAGGCTTGAAAACAGCTCCACAGGACTCATCATTGATCCAAGTTGGAGTGTTTGCGCACTTCTTATCTACATACCTGGCTACACTTCTTATAGCCCACAAAATAGAAAAAGAAGAAGTACTGACATAAAACATTCATTTTATGAGACCACAATCACCCGATACCTAAACTACACAAAGACCCAATAAAAGAAGAAAACTACAGATCAATTTCCCTCATGAACATAGTTGAAAAAAATACTTGCAAAATGCACCTAAGAACACATCAAAAAGATCATCCACCATGGTTAAGTAGGCTTTACCCTACAGATGTGAGGATGGTTCAACATATGAAAATAAGTCAATGTAATCTACCATATAAAGAAACTGAAAAAAAACCCCTCATATGACCATTTCATTAGATGTGACAAAATACACCCCTTCATGATAAATTTCCTGGAGAGATCAGGGGTAGAAGGGACATGCCTAAACATAATAAAGGCAATTTATAGTAAACCCTTAGCCAACAGCAAATTAAATGGAATGAACCTCAAAGCAACTCCACTAAAATCAGGAACAACACAGGATTGTTCATTCTCTCCATATCTATTTAATATAGAACTTGAACTTTTAGCTAGAGCAATAAGAAAACTGAAGGAGATCGAGGGAATACAAATTGGCAAGGGAGAAATCAAAGGATCATTCTTTGCAGATGATATGATAGTGTATATAAGCAACCCTAAAAATTCCACCAAGGAACCACTTCAGCTGGTAAATACCTTCAGCAAAGTAGCTGGATACAAGATTAACTCACAAAAGTCAGTAGCTCTCCTGTGTGTGGATAAACAGACTGAGAAAGAAAGCAGGGAGACAACACCTTCCACAATAGCTTCAAATAGTATAAGATCTAACCAAACAAATGAAAATATTATATGATTAAAACTTCAAGTCTTTGAAGAAAGAAGTTAAAATATCAGAAGATAGAACATCTTCCAGAATCATGAATCGGTAAAGTTAACATACTGAAAATGGCCATCTGACCAAAGCAAGCTACAGATTCAGCACAATCCCCATTACAACTTTAAAACACTTATTTACAGACCTTGAAAGAAAAACTCTCAACTTTTTCTCATGTGGAAAAACAAACAAAAAAACCGGAGACACCTGAAACTATCCTGAACAATAAAAGACTTGTTGGAAGTATCACTATCCCTGATTTCAAGTTGTGCTACAATTCTGTAGTAATAAAAACCACATTGTCTGAAAAACAGACACATTGATCATTGGAATTGAGTTGAAGACCCAGACATAAATTCACACACATATGGTCACCTGAAGTTTGATAAGGAAGCCAGGAATACACATTGGAAAAAAAAGAAAGTATCTTCAACAAATGGTGCTGGTTAAACTGGGTCTGCAGGTGAAAGAATGCAAAGAAATCTACACTCATCATCCTGCACAAAACTCAAGTCCAAGTAGAGCAAACACCTCAATTACAACCACATACATTGAGCCTGATAAAAGAGAAAGTGGGGAATAGCCTTGAACAAACTGGCACAGAGGACAACTTTCTGATCAGAACATCAATAATGCAGGCATTAAGACTGGGAGTTAATAAATGGGACCTCATGAAACTGAAAAGCAAAGTATACCATTAATAAAACAAACTGGCAACTTAAGAAATGGAAACAAAAATTCACCAACTTTACATCCAATAGGGAGCTAATATAAAAAATATATATGAAGAACTCAAGGAACTAGACATCAATAAACCACACAATCCAATTTTTAAAATGGGTAACATTTTTAAAATGGGTAAAATGGAGAATTCTCAGCAGAGAATCTCAAATGGCTGAGAAACACTAAAAGTAACATTCAGCACCTGGCCCCTGGCTGACTTTAGCACTTGGGAGACCAGGTCCTGCACCTTACCTGGGCAACACTGTAAGGCTGGCCCTGATTGGGAAGGCACGGGTAAGCCAACCTCGAGGGCATGAGTGGGAGATCTGATTCTGCCACCTGTCGATGGCAGCATTGGGCAGGCAAGCCAGAGCATGCTGGAGAGCTTGCTGGTACAGGTAAGGGAGAACAGGTGAGCTTACTAGCTCAGCTACCATTGAGACCCAGATCCAGGGCCTTGATTTGTCACACCCCAAAGTCTACATCATCTGCGAACTTTTGGAGTATGTGAAAGGGCTGGTCCTGCTGATTCAAAGCTGCAGGATCTCCATGACACAGGGGAACAACAGGATAACTGGGAGGAGCCCCAATGACGATCTAATATTGATGGTGTGACAGAAACCAGAGATCTGGAACCGAATCAATGACTCGCTGCAATGAAGATTTGCAAGTGTAGATGTGTGGACAGAGGGATAAACTGTGGAACACACAGTGACCCATTACAACTCCCATAATTAGGTGTTTTCTATGCTTTGTATTGTTTATTTATTTATTTTGTTTGTTTTCTTTTCTTTTGGGGGAAGTTGAAAGCAGAGGGCGAATAATAGGGGACAGGTTGATGAATGGGGGCTGGGTGCAGGATGTGAAACTCACAAAGAATCAATAAAAAGTTGAAAAAATGTTCATCATCCTTTGATATCAGGGAAATGCAATGGTTAAGATTGATAACCCAAGTGACAGCTCATGTTGGTGAGGATGTATAGCAAGGGGAACATACTTCTCCATTGCTGGTCAATGATCATATTTGTACAGCAAGTATGGCGGTTCTTCAGAAAATTGGGGATCAACCTACATTAAGAACCAGCTATATCACTCTTGGGCATATACCCAAAGGATTCTCCATCCAGCCACAAGGACACTTGGCCAACTATGTGTATAGCAGCTTTATTCATAATAGCCAGAAACTGGAAACAACCTAGATGTTTCTTAATTAAAGAATAAATAATGAGGGAATCATATGAAAGAGGGGAGAGATAGTATGACCTGGAGAGGTCAGGAGCTCTGCAAGGACGAAATATATCAGGGTACAGGGGTCTTTTATGAGACTGTTTCTCCAACCAAGGTCCATGTATGGATATAACCTAGAACCTCTGCTTGAATGTAGCAAATGGTAGCTCAATATCCAAGTGGGTACTCTAGTAAGGGGAACAGGGACTATTTCAGACATGAACTCAATGGTTGGCTCTTCGACACCCCTCTCGACCCCCGAAGGAGGAGCAGCCTTGCTAGGCCACAGAAGAGGACATTGCAGCCATTCCTGAAGAGACCTCATAAGCTAGCATTCGATGGAATGGGAGGAGGTCCTCCCCCATCAGTAGACTTAGAAAGGAGCAGGGAGGAGATGAGGGAGGGATGGGGAGGATAGGGAGGGAATGTGGGAAGGGGCTACAGCTGGGATACAAAGTACATAACCTGTGAATAATATAAAATAAAAATGTTAATAAAAATAAAAAATAATACCTTGTAATTAAAAAAAGAATAAATAATGAAAATGTGGTACATTTACACCATGGACTATTACTCAGCTGTTAAAAAAATGACATCATGAAATTTGCAGGCAAATGGATGGAAATAGAAAAAAAATCATCCTGAGAGAAGTAACTCAGACCAAGAAAGACTATATGCTATTTATTCACTTATAATTGGATATTAGCTAGTAAGTGAATGATAATCAAGTTACAATCCACAGATCCAGAAAAATTACTTAAGTAAGGAGGAGGGGTCAAGGGGGATAATGGATCTCCTAGGAAAGGGGAATAGAACACATTTTGCAAGTATTGGGGAGAGGTTGTGGGAGCTGGAGGGTTTGGAGTGGGGAGGGATAGAAGGAGGGAGTGTTGGGAGAAACAGCTGGAATTGGGGGGGGGGATTTGGGAGGTGATGTGGAAAGAGTGCAGTGGAAATGTTCCTGGAATCTATGAGCATGACCCTAGCGAGGAGACTAAGATTCCTTAATCTCCTAGTAATGGAGATTAAGGAACCTGAACTGGCCATCTTTTGTAGCTAGGCAAGGCTTTCAGTGGTGGGACTGTATTGCATTCAGTTTAGTTGTTGGCTAAAGGGGTCTTGTTCTCTGAAACCTGACCATGGCTCCCCATTGCTGAGGACAACTTCCAGACAGCTCATTGAGTGTGGAGAGGTTGAGCTGGTGCCTGCAGGAGGCCTTCATTCTCACATTCTAGTCTGTTTGGTGCAAGAAGGTAGGACGATGCAGGCTATAAAAAGAGACACCTAGACACGAATCCAGCAACAACATCTTCTACATATATCCTATCCTGCCTGCAAGATATTCTGGGTCAATGGTGGCACATGAATTGTAGACATGGCCAGTCAATGTCTGGTTTAATTTGAGGCCCACACCAGCCAGGAGGAGGCCCATTCCCTAGTTTTCCTGGGTGGATAGCCCAGACACCTAGGGTAGAACCAAACATAACCAGGCAGGGAGAGGGAGGGGAAATAATTACCAATTTTTTGTTTGTTTGTTTGGAAAAATATCAGAGTGACACACCCCAACACACACACATACACAAGCACCCGCACATGCACACACGTGCACATGCAAACACACACACACAAATCCTGATGGAAACCATAGCAGTTTTTGTCTGAGAAATATTTGTCCTAAGCTCTGTAATAAACAGCTTTCTTTTAAGGCAGACCCCCAGGCCTAGAACAATGTAACCAATGTTAAAATGTCAAGTTCTATTCCTTTCTAAGTTCAGGCTTGGGGCTAGAAACTGGAAGCCAGTTGTGAAAGAAAATAAATAAATAAATAAATAAATAAAGCCTTTATATTAAGGCTGGGTCATTCAACCACAAAATAAAAACAGGAATCTATATACATGGTTTTCAGTTTTCTTAAAATTAAGTTTTCTAGTAGTAATTCTTTTTTAAACAAAAAGTTTAAACTGAAACTAATTTGAGTGGCTTGCTGTGAGTGATGCTTCTGTGCACTGTGTCAAGACTGTCCTTGTGTTACTCAAATGCTAACTTCTGTGCAGATCTGATCACAGCTGCACTTTGGTATTGTCTCCTATCTCAATATTTTGTAAACATTGTTCTCCATCACCTTCTGATTGGTTTTAATAAAAATCTCATGGCCAATAAGGTGAGGCGGGATTAGGAGGCTGGACTTCTGGGCAGAGAGAGAGAAAGGGGGTCCCAAGTGGGTACCAGAGTAAGAGGCAGAGGTCTCCAGCTGGACATGAATAAAGACCAGGTACTAGGATAAGACAAGAAAGGACAGGTAACAGGATGTAGGCAAGGCCAGTATTGCCAGGTTAGAATAGCTCAGAATCTGCCCAGCTTAGTGCCATGAACTAATAATAAATATAAGAAGTCTCTGTGTCGTTATTCAGGAGCTGGAGTAGACATAGAAATCCTTACAGATATGGCATTCCTTACCTTGATTTGGGGCTTCTTTTGTGCTAAGCTTTTGAACTGGTCTGTAGTTTACTCAGTACCTCATAGCGTGGCTGTGTCGAAGGGTTGACGGTAATAGCTCCAGGTGCTTAGGATCCTCCATACTGTACCATGTATGCCCTATGCCAAGGCAGAGTAAAGTCTTGGTGGGGTGCTTTTATGAAGAGAGTCAGTGCTGGTCCTGGGGGCTCTCCATTCTCAAGGGACCTCAGGAGGTTCTGCTTTCCCACTTCCACGAGGTTCCTGTTCCTTACATTTGTTCAGCAGAAGGCCTGGTGTGTGATTTTCCTGTGGAAAGGTCTAGGAAAACAGGAGGAAAACTTTTCTCATGTGGAACAAGGCTGCTGTGAGCAAACATGGCCCTTCCAGAAAATAACTAGGTCAGGCTCCTTCTGTAAAGCTCCTTCCCTTAAGCATATCCTGTCCAGCAGGCTAAATGCATCGTTACAGATGGGAAAGTGGAGATTGAGCTCAGAAGCAGATGGAAGACAAGCTGCTTACCTTGAACTATGATCACAACAGAAGCACAAGACCTTATGTACTAAAGTACCCACAGTAGCCAAGTGAGCCAAGCACAGCTTTTGCTTGTAACATACTTCTGTTCTTTCATGATTTGTATGGTGTTGGAGGTTGGTATGATGCTTGTATTTTCATGGTAATTACTGGCTCTAAAGATCTGGTTACTGTCCTATCCTTGTTGTGTAAACTTGCCTAAGACATTATACCTGACTGGTCAAAATAAAAGATCTGTACCTGGGCAGGATAGAAGGAGGTAGATGTCGCTAAGGTTCCTGAGCTTTGAGGACAGGAGAATCAGGGGAGGGAGGGAGAGAATAGAAGAGAGGAGGAAGGAGGAATCCATGATGGGTTAGCCTGGAGAAGGAACCACTGGGCTGGGCGGAAGGACCCCGAGGATGTCATGAATGAAGAAAGATAACCCAGATGAAGGATAATCACATATTTATAGAATTATGGGCAGGCCAAATAAGAATGGTTAAGGCAGATGGCATTGGATAGAGGCTGGGAGATAGATGGTGAGGTTATTGAACCGGTATAGGTGGAATATCTTCCCAGCCCAAGGTAAATAAGAAATTTATAAAGTCTAACAAGGTGTCTGTCTTATTGATTGTGATAGTGGATTAAATAATACCACCATTATAATCACGGCTAATCATAAATGATGTTTAGCCTGATATCATTTATTTTCAACAACAGTATGGAAAGAATTATCAGGTTCTGTAGCTAAGTCACCCATGGCTGAAGGGTGCGACTTTGTCTCTCTGCCTTGCTAGTTTTTTCACTCCCTGGCGCACTGTCTCTCATAACCAAAGCAGAGGACAGAAGCTCTCCTTGACTTAGTTTGTTCATATTTAATATCAGGGCATGATGATATATACCTGTAATCCCAGCACTTAGGAGGCTGAGACAGGAAGAGGGTTAGTTCAGGGCAAGCCTGGATTACAGATTACAGGTTGAGTCTGCAGCCAGGCTGGGTCTCCTAAAGAGATCCTGTCTAAATAAAGATAACTAAACAAATATATGAATAATATAATATTCTCCACACGGTAGAGTTGAGAGATCAAGTAAGACACACTCATAATGGTGTTCCCCACTGTGCCAACACACAGTTGGCACACACAATTGCCAACACACAGTTGGCACTGTGACCGTGAAGCTCCTTTCTGCCTATCCTTCTGTTTCATATGGAAAAGCTACCAGGTGAATGAGAACAGACATGTTTTCCACTGCCACTAAACATGTAACCCCCATGCTGTAAGGGAAGTTTGGGTTTCTTTGTATGTAAATATGCTTTTGTTTTAATCCCAAGTGTGGGATTTTAGTTGGGCTATAGTTTGTCCACGCCTGTTAACTGTCTTTTGGGGAGCATGGTTTTTGCAAGCCTTCCACATGCAGCATGGAGAGGGGTGTGGTCTAGGCCTCTGAGAGTATAAATATGAGAGAGAGAAAGTGAAGGTGTGGCATTCTGTGTGGCATTCGGTGTTGGCATGTCGCCTGTGGTGTGTAGCAGTTTGGAATGACCCTAGAGACTGTGTGATGATTCGGAGCAGACAGAGGAGAGAAATGCTTCTGGGCCCACTGCATTGAGGAGACTGTTAGCTGTGTCTGCAGTTGACAGAGATTAGTATAGAGCCCTAAAAGAATCCCTTGACCCTAAATAGCCGGAAGAAGTAAAGGGGCCTGGGCCCCTCTTCCCACTCACCTTTTCTCTCTCCTGCTTAAGGTTTTGAGGTCTCTCCTACTTAAGGGCAAATCAGCTCGACATCACAGTTGAGGTATGGACTGTCTCCACTGCTCAGGATCTCCTCGTGTCTGAAAGATGTGTTCAGCTGAGATACTAAAGTCAAGCCCCTGGTCAGGCTCCTAGTCACATGTTTAGTCTTTGGTTTCAGGCTTCATTTCAGGCTTAGCATCAGAGGTCCCTGGATTCCTGCTTTCTGGAAAATAACTGGGACATGCTGAAAGGAAAGAAAGAGAATATTGACTCATTACATCCTATAGCCTGTCTTGCCCACTCAGGGACTGCTGGTTGTTGTCATGGGCTGTGAAATCTTCTTGGTGATGGCTTCTTTGGAAGTTCGTTATCATATACGTTTGTTTTTAATTGAACAAACATCCAAACATCTGACAACTGTTCTTGTGAAAAGAGCTTTTAGTCTGGCTCAGAGGAAGTAGTATTTCTCCACCACTTAGGTGAGGAACTTTCTAGAAAATTCATCATGCTACCTTGTGAGCATCTACAGTCTCTACATTCTGTTTCATTCTGTATGTCTGATTTCACAACAGAGCTTAGGATTTCAGATGCCTACGGTTCAGGAAGGGTCCAGACAGAGTCACACAAGCAGGCAGGCATTGAGAACTCGGGCTGAGGACTCTGGAACTCGTAGGCAAATTCGACAATTACATTAAGACCTATGGCAGTCTAAAATCATGTTCCTTATTAATGACTCTAAGATAGCTCAGAAATACAGTGTCACTTGCAAGAATTACTAAGTTATCTGAGATTAGTGGCCAATGCTATAAAGCCTGCAGTCAACCTGCTATGAATCAAGCTTTCAGGTGGCCAAAGATCCTCATTGCCCTGGAATTCCATTTCGAGAGGGGATCAGGTCAGATGGGGGCAGCTTGGCCCCCAAGACAAAAGTGTGTCACGGCCAACATGATTTTAGCTATTGACTGTGACAGACCAAACAGCAGCTTAAATAGATTACCCTTCCTCCCTGCATTTTTCATCTTTGGTTGGTGATTACTAGTTAGTTTCACAGCTTTTAGTCCTGGAGACAAGAATAAATCAAAGTGGAAGAATTCCAGCATTACTCTGAAGACTATAAACTAGGTGAATACAGAAGCCAACTACAAGTTCCTGGCAAGTTTGTGCTATGCAATGAGTTCCAGGCCAGCACAGTCTGTATAGTGAGTTTAAAGGCAGCCTGGACTGCGGTGCAAGCAGGATCCTATCGTTCACCCCCACCCCCAAATCATCTGGCCTGAGTCCTTCATTTTGCAGAAGAGGTAATGAGGTTAGCCATTGTTTCCTGGCAGCAGGGGTTGGCAGTTTTCACAATACTTTTCCAAGGTGGTGTTGTACAGAACTTCTGGGAGGATTCAGGAAATGTAAACCCAGTCTTGTGAGCTTGGGGCTGGAGGAAGTTATAATGATGCCATTGAGGGAATGTGGGCAGGTTTTAGGGGTTTTAATTGGTATTGAGGACTTGAAATGCTGAAGAAGGAAGAAGGCACTTTCATTGGGGAAGGGTGTGCATTTCAGTTACTGTGTTTTCATTTTTTTCCTGTCTTTGGGATTATGTGGAGTCTAACTGCCCAAGGCCAGTGGCAAAAGTCAATTGTCTTTTTGAATTTGTGGGAAGGTGCTATTTAATGATATCATTATTTCTAGACAGCTCATAGATTCATCCTTGACTGCTGGTATTTTCTATGGCCTGGAAAGACAGCTGGTACATAGTAGAGTACAAAACAACCTCCTGTCTACATGAGACATTTGTTCATTTCCCTATAGCTTTCTGGATGCTGCCCACTCACCTCCTATCCAGGTAGGCCCTACGGAGTCATGTGGTAGTAATTCTTCACCCCTCTTCCGCCTCTTACTGGTGTTCGCTTTCCCAGTGCTGTGGGAGTAAATGGGACAGCTGTGTGTTTTCACCCCAAGTCCATTAGTGGCTATAAAACACTTGCTCTCTGCAACACAGAATGCCAAAGCCCTTGTAGAGCGCACCATTTCTTTTCAAAGCACACCTTTCCTTTTCCGAAGGCTATTGAAGGGTACTGTGAAATCCAATGCTATGCAGCCACCCTTTCTCACTGAATTTCTTCTTGTGTTTGTTGCTGCTGCTGCTGTTGTTGTAATAACAGTAATCTGGTGGCTTGCTGTAGAACAGAAAGTCCTGTTTCCTGTGTGTGGAGTGGAAGGAGTGGATGACAGAGCAATCACCAATGATTCCATGTAGTAGACTCGCTTGTCTCACCAGATAACATTACAGAGCAATGCAGAGGCTAACAGTGGTAGCCTGCCTGGCATTCAGTTTTCATTGTTTCTCTCAAATGAACTGAACTTGTTCAGCCTTGTACAGGTTTCTATTCTTAGAACCACAAACTCCAGGAAAAATGTCCCTCTTGCCTTTTGCTTCACTTGACCACAGAGAGGCAAGGAGGTATGTTGATAACTGTTCCTGCTCAGAGAGTGCTGTGGATCAGTGCTTTCTAGGGAATACTTGGGTGTGGTCACTTGAAGCTGCTGTAGTGTCTTGCTCCACTCAGAGGCTACAGCCAGCAACACTGAGGATGGAAAAGAGTGCAGGGTGTAATCGAGGCCTTCATGGCGTTGCTACAGTCTGGAGCCAGCCCAGTCTGACGACTATTCTGCTTTTAGACTCTCTCTAGTGTTTTACCAAGTTTGAGCAGTACTTCCTTTTCTTTCAGCACAAACAATCTGAACTTGCTAAAAGCATTACTGTGAGTACCAGATTTTTGGGGCTAAAGTTACCCTCACAAACACCGAGGACACCCATGAATGGAGCAAACACTTTATTTTCCAGGCAACAGGTTCTGGCCAGTGACACAGCCTAATGTTGGGATTGGAACTATGATCCTGAGCCTTTGTCAGGGTTAGCTCATATAGGCAAAAACCATAATTAGATCATACAAGAGGGCGGTCATGGAAATAGGTGGTCAGCTCTGTCTCAAGCTTTTTTTTCTCTCTAATTAACCAAAGTAGGTATTACTGACCTTGAATTTGATTGGTCTGAGATTAGAGCTAGCTACTATTTGCAGGAATTTTCATGACTGACAAGGACTGCAGGACACACATTGAATAAAGGCAGGATGATCTTAGTCTTTGGTCAACCTGGTCCTATACAGGGATTTTTTTCTCCCCCAGAATTAAGACATAAATAATTTTTCCTTGAACAGCAATCTTTTCATAACATAACACCACTTGGTCAGCAACTTTTGGTCATCCCCACCTCAGCCTGGGAATTTTTTCCAGGACTGGGGCTTGGAGGTTTATGCTAAGATGGAGTGGACTAACTTTGCTAAAATCTAACATGGACTCTTTGAGATAAGAACAAACCAGTTAAAGTACATTTATTAGTAACTTTTCTGTTGGCTGTGAGAAAACACCATGGCCAAGGCAACTTATAGAAAAAACATTTATTTGGGCTTATGGCTCCTGAGCAGTAAGAGTCTATCATGGTGAGGGAGCATGACATCAAGCAGCAGGTCTAGCAGCTGGAGTAAGAAACACGTCTTAAAACACAAACACAATGGAGAGAAAGCCAACTGGAAGTAAAGGAAGGCTTTACGCTCTCAAATTCTGTTCCCAGTGACATACTTCCTTAGCAAGGCCATAGCTCCTAAACTTTCTTAAAAAGTGCCACCAATAGGGACCAAGTGTTCAAATACAATAACCCATGAGAGACTTTTCTTGCTCAAACCACACATGGCTTATGGTCCTCGTGGTCCTACCTGTAAGGGGATCCATCTTCTTAGATCCTGGCATGTGTGCTTGTCACACATTTCTTGCTGTTGAATCTCAACTTTTTTTTTGCTTTTAAATTTCTGCTTCTTCCTATCTGTGACCACCAAGATAGGCAAGAATGTGTGTGTGTACTAGGTACGCATATATATGTTTGTGTGTTTGTAAGCATGTACATTACTCATTTATGTTTGTAACTATATCCATATCTATTTCTATCATTTATTTACTATCTATCATCTATATAAGTATAATATCTTTCATCTACCTATCATCTATTTAAGTACCATCTCTATCATCTATCTATCTATCTATCTATCTATCTATCTATCTATCTATCTATCTATCTATCTATCTATCACTTCTCTCTCTACCTACCTACCTATGTATATGTGTGTGCATATAAATTATAACCAGAATTATTAGGGTCAGTGCCTGTGCTCTAGAAACCAAAACAAGCCAGGCTTGGCTACCCAACTTTGAAAGGCAATTAAATAATCAAATAAAGATGGAAAGCATCAAAAAGAGATTTATTAAATGCAGCCACATGGGGAAGAAGAATAAAAAGGTTCTGAAGTGCAACTTTGCAGTCCTAACATGAGGGTAGGATTTAAACAGAAGACAAGACAAAAGCATAGCTAAGCAGTCTTGTCAAGGCGTGGTACTGATCACCACTGTTTCACCCCAGTGCGTCTTACAAGGAAGTCTGACAAACTGTCAGAACCGTGTGAAATCTGCTTAAGGGAGACAAGCTTCAACTCCACTCATTATCAAGATTCCAACCTTTTTCTTGTGCCAGTGTATGATTCTGAAGGAAATTTCAATTTCTGTAGTCCATCCTTTCAATAGTGAGATAACCACATGGGTCTTCATACTGTTTTTAAAACACATTTATTGTTGTCAGTGTGGCTACATTTCTCACTACTGGTTCAACTCCTTGTTCTTTCTTTTTTAATCCAATACATATTTAATGATTATGGACTACATGCTAAGAAGTCTCCCAGCCCTAGGGAAAATGGTCAGCAAGTTGTAATCATGGGATCTGGAGACTTTATATTATAGTGGGCAGAGACAGACAATAAATAAGCAAGAAAAATACATTGCTTCAGTTCTTTTCTTTATGTGTTCTTCTGACCTTGCCTTTTACTAACTTCTAATTAATATGTTAACACTTCATTGTTGAGGTGAAATACACTTGTGAGTGAAACAAGTATGGCAAATAGCTTACAAAGAGGAGCTAAGGTTTAAAAAATATTCAGTTACTGTGTTGGTTTCAATGAAAATGGCCCTCAGAGGGCCCATAAGGAGAGGCTTGATTAAAAGGTGTGGTCTACTGGTGGAGGTGTGGTCTTACTGGTGGAGGTGTGGTCTTACTGGTGGAGGTATGGTCTTACTGGTGGAGGTGTGGCCTTGTTGGAGGGAGTGTGTCACTGGAGCCAGGCTTTGAGGCTGCTTTAAATGCTCAAGCTCGGTCC
This sequence comes from Pachyuromys duprasi, assembly GCA_028658305.1. Lineage (NCBI taxonomy): Eukaryota > Metazoa > Chordata > Mammalia > Rodentia > Muridae > Pachyuromys > Pachyuromys duprasi. The sequence goes on along the minus strand of CM053753.1, from coordinate 4,876,597 downwards.
AGTGTCCCATTTTCTTCCTGCTGCCTGCAGATCCAGATGTGGAACTCTCAGCTCCTCCCCAGCACCATGTCTGCCTGGACTCAGTATGTCATGCTTACTGCCATGATGACAATGGACTAAACCCCTGATCTGTAAGCCAGCCCCAATTAAATGCTTTCTTTTATAAGAGCTGTGGTGGTCATGGTGTCTTTTCACACCAATAAAACCCTAACTAAGACAGTTAGTGTCAGGTTATAGTGCAAAGGAGCCATTTCTCTATCATCCCTTTCTTGGATCTGTGTACTTTTAGAAGGGCTACAACAAGCAACTCCATCTTGTTGTGAGCTTGCGGCAGGGACTGGCTATGAACCTAGGCTAGCCTCTAGTTTACCAGCTTCCACATGTTGGGGTTACAGAAAAGTGCTACAGAGCCCACCCTGCCATCATTTCCCCTCTGATTGATATCCTCTTCGTTGAACACTATATTTGGAGTACATGGCAGAATAACCTCTGTCCCTGTGGATCTGATTTGATCCCATGTGTGGCTGTAAGTGACCAGTGTCAAGTAGTTAGTGCCAAAAGATTCTTTGTGGCAAATTTAAAGCAACTCTGAGGTGTACAAGAATGTGTGGTAGGACAAGCACCATTTGTTGAAGATGCTGTCTTTTTTCCATTGAATGATTTTGGCTTCTTTGTAAAAAATCAAGTTTCCATAGGTGTGTGGGTTCATTTCTGAGTCTTCTATTCGGTTCCATTGATCCACTATTCTGTTATTATGCCAATACCATGCAGTTTTTTATTACTATTGCTCTGTAGTACAGCTTGAGGTCGGGGATCGAGATACCTCCAGATGATCTGTTGTTGTAGAGGATTATTTTGGAGAGTCTGGGTTTTTTGTTTCTCCATATGAAGTTGAGTATTTTTCTTTCAAGGTCTATGAAGAATTG
>CM053753.1:4830380-4875171 GCA_028658305.1 Pachyuromys duprasi | reverse complement strand
CAGGGACTGTTTCAGTCATGATCTTGATGGCTGACTCTTTGACCCACCCCCATACAAGCCGGGGAGTGACAGACTGGCTAGATCCCAGGGGAGGACATTGCAGCCAGCCTTGAGGAGACAGGATAAGCTGGGGTTGGATGGAGGGGGAAGAAGTCCTCCCCTGTTGGTGGACTTGGAGGGGGCGGGGAGGAGGGAGATGAGGGAGGGAGTGGGATGGTAGGAGGGAATGAGGGAGGGGGCTACGCCTGGGATTCAAAGTACCTAAACTGTGATTGATATAAAAGTAAATAAATTAAAAAAAAATAATGTGTGGTAGGTCAAACTTACCTGGAGTCCTTTCTTTCTGTTCTGTGGGCAATGGCCTAGCACCTTAAAACCATTGCTTATAAGTGTCAACTGACAATACTTAGTTATAAAGATATAAAAGGTGTGTATGTATACATACATATGTGTATGTATATGTGCATTGTTTGTATGTTTCTACATAAAACCCTGATAAGGGTGTCAAAAGACATGTCTACTTCTTGGTTCTGTAAGGCCCTAAGAAGGATTTCTTTTGTGTTCTTGTGCCATACATATTGCAATTTTTTTTCTGTTAGGATTTTGCCCCATGTTTACTTTATATCTGGCTCCTTGGAACCACCAGGGTACCTGCTCACTGTCTTATTCCTTTTGATGTTCTCTCTTGGTCTTCTCTGGGTCAGGTATTTTCCACAATCCTGCTTCAAGATACCTCCTCAATGTCCCTTAACTTCCTCCCCCCATTATCAGGATTCATTTACTGCCTGAGCTCTCTTGTTCATGTCTATCGGGGTTTGTGAGATGTTCCAAACAGGGACACCATCGCCACAGATAGTTTGTCACAGAGAATTAAAATGTGTCTCTACTTGTTTCCATGCACAAGTGAGATCGTCCCACTAAATCAGTGACACGTGGTGCCTGCAAGTCATTTCGTGGCAAATCTCTCGTGGATCACTGTAGTCATCATGGGATCTGAGGTCATCAAAAGTCAGCTTTCCAGTGCTCTGCCTCTGAGAACTGTCAGCTGAGGGAGACCTCAAGTTACTAAGATCCTGTGCTCTTCATGATATCATTTTGTGTTATTTGTCTTCCAACATAAACACAGAGAACTGGGAATCTAGAAATTGAGAGCTGCTATTGTCTGAGATGGAAAATAAAGAATGTGAAATGTGTCATCTATCAGAGCAGGAAAGGCATTTTCCGTTTCATTATATTTCTGTAATTAGGGAGTCATAATCCAGACTTAAGAATATTGTAATTGGTGTCATAGGCTGGAAGATGGGTTAAGTAATCAGTTATCTCATCTGGATTGAAATTTCTCATTTCTTCAGGTTAATTCTGTGCGTAATTTTAGAGGCATATATCTCTTAAGTTCCTTATTGGGTCACACAATAGTTTCTTACATGAATATTGCTTTATAATCAGCTCCTCAAAATTGCTGCAAAGTTCAATAATAGCCCTTTCTGCTAAAGAGAGTCACTGACAGTTGTGTGTCAAAGGTTATGGTGGTTGGCCCAGAAAACAAGGAGCCACTCGATAATCTTCAAAATCTACTTGGCCAATGGTTTTATCTTCAAATGCTTTTGTTTAGATGTTAATTAAATAGATTTTTATGTGCTCCCTTTCTGGCTCTTTCTCTGATATGGAGAAGCAGTATAAAGGATCATGGGTATATTAATTGAATAAAGGCGGGCTTCCATCTCGTTCAGTTTCTAGCAACAGTATTTAGGTTCAACAATCTCCTGGGAGATTGCTCATCAATTCCAGGAACAGGGCTGCATCCCCACCAAGCCCCTGGTGCTTTATGAGCACATGGGAGGTCCTACAGAGTGGTAAGGATGAAATCATGACTCATACCTTCCTACCTTGTACATTGCCACCTGATCGCCAGGAGCTGTTTGTAGAGGCAAAACTTGAATGCAAATCTGCTCTGAAATGCTTTCACCTGTCACACATTAAAAATAAAATTCATCCATCCATCCATCCATCCATCAATTCATTCATTCATTCATTCATTCATGCATTCATTCATTCATTCATTCATTCCAAAACTGGGAATTAAAGCCAAGGACCTTGTACATGCTAAGCAGGCACCCTACCACTGAGCCACACCTCCAGCTCATCACTGAGGGATTCTAGGCAGGCACTTTACCACTGAGAGACATCACTAACCATGAACTGATATACTTAAGGATCTTAGCACAGTGTTTATGTTAACACCTAATCAATTTTGTATATTCTATTATTTTAAATTTTGTTTTGCTGTGGTTGGAATAGATTTTCTAGGAACTATGTTATGGTGACAAGGCAGTCATGACAACCACTAGGGTTCCTGAAGCAATGGCAGCTACAACCCAATCCCACTCCCCTCCCCCCAAGACTCTGAGGAGTATTCAGGGATGCTGGGGCTTTCTTATTCTTTGTTGCATGCTCTTCTGTGGACACACATAGCTGTGGCATGGACACAGTTGTGGGTGTCTCCCAAGGATTTAGATATTGAAATCTGATCCTTATTATAAAGATTTGAGAGTGTGGAATTAAGTGTAGTGAGGCCATGATACTGAGAGGTAGGGGTTAGGAGGGGTGGTTAGATAATACAATTCAGATCACCAGGCTAGAGCTGTATGTTGAATCTCTCTCTCTCTCTCTCTCTCTCTCTCTCTCTCTCTCTCTCTCTCTATATATATATATATATATATATATATATATATATGTGTGTGTGTGTGTGTGTGTGTGTATAGATATTACATAATACTCATTCTCATGCTCTTGTCTCTTGCCATGTATGCTCCAAAGCACCTTGGTACTTTTCCAGGAAGAAATCCATCTTTAGAGATGAGATTTGAATTTCCAAATCTGTGAACTAAATCATCTCATTTCCTTATACAGTTATTCAGCCATAGGCACTTAGTTACAGCAATGAAAACCTGCCCAATGCACACTTCCTGAAATGGGTGCCCATGGGGTGCGTCCCACACCATGCAGAACTGAAGAACAGGTGCCTTTGCTCCTCTAGCTGAGGCCTGCAGGCGGCAAATAGCACCCTTGCCTGCCCCTTTCCTGGTCTGTTGGGCAGTAATCATTGACATTTAGATAAATATAGGGATGTGTTCATGGGTCTCTGTAGCCAATTTCCTCTTGTCATTTACAAACCTCAGAAGATTGCCTGTTGTGACAGAAGACATTGCAGGCAAATGTGAACTTTAAGGAGGAAATGGAGCAGTTGGCTTGAGTGAAACAGCTGGGTAGAAAATGGGCTTCATGTTCTACCAGTTGGGGTATCTGGAGAGAGAAGTAACAATACTCAGGCTCCTCTTCCTTCTCCTCAGGTTTATCCAGAGCATTGTGTGTTATTGAGGGTAAAAGTGTGTAGTAAGTATGAGAGAGACCCAGGAAGGAGGAGAGCAGGACATAGAGGAGCAGCTCTAGAAAACATCATATAGAGACTGGTAGATACCAGCACCAGGCCAGCTGAGGGAACATACCTCCCTTTTTCCATCAGCCATTTTGCATTTACTTCAACAGAGACTTCCTCTCCTTGGACCAGACTTGCAGGTTGACAGGCTGACAGCATTAGACAGTTGAGGCCATGGGTCTGTACTGTTGCCAAAGAGCTCTGAGCACAGGGTGTTTGTTTTTGCAGTGAGTCTCCAGTCTACATACAGTGTGGGTGTTTGCCCAGTAATGAAGGCAAGTGCCTTGCAGAGCTGGTGCATAAGGATTTTCTGCCCTCTTAATTTGAAGGGCACAGGGATTCCAGCAAAACAACCGTGCCTATAGGGAGGTAGCTTCTGAGAGATTTTGGTCTCTGCCTCATTCTGGGGATTGCTTGGCTGAGGGAGCTGTGTCAATACTAGGAGAGTGTAGAAGCAGCCTGCTTCCAGTGGGGGAAATACAAAACATCCCTGAGAACAAAGCCATAGGTCCTGTTCTTGGTTGACAGGAATATTTCAAGACACAAATGGACTCATGTCTTAAAGTGTTCTGAAGTGTCACCAACAGGTTAATTTAATCTCTTTAAACATTGTATGCCTGTAGGAGTGTAAGGGCCAAAGCAGCAGATACTGTGACAAATAAGTGCAGGGAAGAAACTCCAGTCTGTGGACAGATGTGATGGTCACAGTTTCGGGGATAGACCTACGAGGCTTAAGCCTGCTCATCATCAGGGTGACTGATGTCTGTAGCTTTCCCGACCTGACAGATATTTCATGACTCAGAGATTTCAGTCCTAAAGCCAATTCTCAGCCAAACTGGATGAGCTGACCTGAGAAACACGCTTGCCTTTGCTCTTTCCCCCTAAGAGACAGACATAGTACCTACTGTCCATCACGTGAGTAAGGAGGTAGCTTGGAGGGGAGTTTCAGCTAACACCTCTCTCCTTCTTCCTGGAACCTGGCAGCTTACATAGAAATGGCTGGTGGAAATAGGCTTTTCCTCATTTTCCAAAAAAGATGTCCCTAGTGAAGTTTTGGCAAACACACATGCATGTGCACACACACTCTCTGTCTCCCCACCACACACACTTAAAAATTGGCTGGAAATTTCATGATTTCCTTGTTTTTAATTGCTGAGTAGTATTCCATTGTGTAAAAGTACCATAATTTCTGTATCCATTCCTCATATGAGGGACATCTGGGTTGTTTCCAGGTTATGGCTATTATGAATGAAGCTGCTACAAACATGGTTGAGCAAATGTTCTTGTTGTGTACTTGAGCATCTTTTGGATATATGCCTAGGAGTGGTATAGCTGGATCTTGAGGATTGTCTAAGAAAGCGCCAAATTGATTTACAGAGTGGTTGTACAAGTTTGCATTCCCACCAGCAATGGAGGAGGGTTTCCCTTTCTCTACAACTTCTCCAGCGTGTGTTGTCACTTGGGACCTAGAAACAATTATCCTGAGTGAGGTATCCCAAAAGCAGAAAGAAAGACATGGTGTATACTCACTTATATAGACCTATAAGATAAGATAAACATACTATACACCTAAAGAAGATAAACAAGAAAGAGGACCTGGGTAAGATGATCAATCCTCACTTAGATAGACAAATGGGATGGGCATTGGAAGTAGGAGAAAACAAGCAACAGGACAGGAGCCTACCACAGAGGGCCTTGGAAAGACTCTACCTAGCAGTGTATCAAGGCAGATATTAAGACTCATAACCAAACTTTGGGCAGAGTGCAGGGAATCATATGAAAGAAGGGGGAGTTCATAAGACCTGGAGAGGACAGGAGCTCTACAAGGACCAAATATATCTGGGCACAGAGATCTTTTATGATACTGTTTATCCAACCAAGGACCATGTATAGATATAACCTAGAATCCCTGCTTGGATATAGTCCATGGTAGCTCAGTAACCAAATGTGTACCCTAATAAGAGGAACAGGGACTATTTCTGACATGAACTCAATGGCTGGCTCTTCGACCCTCTCTTGCCCCCCTCCCCCAAGGGAGGTGCAGCCTTGCTAGACCACAGAAGAGGACATTGCAGCCAGTCCTGAAGAGACCTGATAAGCTAGGGTCAGATGGAAGGGGAGGAAGTCCTCCCCTACTAGTGGACTTGGCTGGAGTGTCTGCAAACCACTTCTAACAGTATCTCATGTTTTGTGCTGTTCTTAGCTGCTCTGAACTGTATTTTATTGTATTCGTTCTCTAGATATAAACACAGGTCCTGTTTTTTGTAGTTGAGCAACTGGCTTCCCATGATTATGGAAAGAGGGGCCAAGGCTCCTCACTAGATCTTCTGGTTTCAAGCTGGGACTGTAAACATTTCTAATCTGGTAAGTAACATTGATGTTATTATATTGATGTAACAACGCATGTTTCAACTGAAGGCTTTGCTGTCAGAAAGAAAGATGTGATGGCATGTTAGCAGATTAACTTTCCTAGAGTCAGATCTGTCTGTCTTATCCTCCAATACTAACTCTGAGAAGGACAATTGGGCAAGGCCTATTTTAACTCTTACTCCTTTTTATTGTTTATTAGATTCTTCCAAGGAACAGAAACAATAGAACAAATATAAATTACAAATGGACTTCTTACATTGGCTTACATGATATGGGTTTTGTATTGCAAACACAGTTATCTGCACACCAGATAGGATCAGAATATGATATCTGTTCATTTCACAAGGCTGAGTGTCACAGAGGTCCTGGTCTGGTTCTAAAGGCTTGGGGGATTCCTGGAGTCACAGAAGAGTCCACACTTAAAATTCAACCTAGAAGGAAGACAACAGCAGCAGACACAGAGTGAACGCATTCACCAGCAATGAGCAAAGGCAGGCAGGCAAAACCTGCAATGCTTTTCCCTCAAGCTCTACATGTGGGCTACTGCCGCTGCCCCTTCTGGAGAGGGTCTTCCTACTCAGCTAACCATTCTATGAAGTACCCTCACGGACCAGGACATCTCTTGATTGATCTCAGACCCTTTGAAACTTACCCCCAAGATAAACATTCTCCAAGATAAGCTTCCTTTTGTGAGGACCCAGAAAGTTAAAAATGGTCTTTCAAAAATCTCCTGTGTAAAACAGTGATGTTTTGTAGGACAGTGTGAGTATGCCAGTGGTTGATAGTTCTTTTCATGCACCAGATAGAAGCACTTTGGGTTCTATAGATCCTTGTGAAACTGTTTGCTCTGCTGCTTCTGTGTCAAGGCAGCCATGGGCAAGCACAGTTGTGTGTCAATAAAACTTTTTTTATAAAACAAATACCTATTATATCTCCTTTGCATCACCCAGTCTTTTAAGCTGCACTGAGCTTATTGTATGAGTCTTGCATGGATTTTCTGTTCTTTTAAAAAATTTAGGCTCAGATAGAGATAATATCATGGACTTCCTTTCTACGTTACGGCCTTCAGTGATTTGCTTGTTTTACGCATTAATTTATAAGCTCCCGACTTTGTCGGTGGTTATGGTAACCCAGAGAGTTTGAGACCAATAATTAATGCACAGCTATGATTTGCCACCATCACTTGTCCCTCTGTGAGAACCCAGGCTGCCTGTATTTGTAGAAGGAATGATTCCACAGCAGACAGTGGGCTGCTCAGATTTTTCTCTTTGGACTAAGAAAGCAGATGAAAGTCTATCACTCCAGGCTGGTTTTGGAAGCTAGGCTGGTGATAAGGCTGAGTGAGGCTGTGCTTTGGGATGCTGCTAGGTGAGCACAAATGCTTTCTGTGAGTGAAGTACAGGTGCATGAAATACACAGGTGATGCCAGCCTGGAGCATGAGGAGACCATGAGGCTCAAGAAGCAAGAAGGGGAGAGTTACTAAGCACCAGTTCCCAGAGCCCAGATGCCCTGTTCTACAGCCAGACCCTATGGCATTCTGAGTGGGGTACCATATTAACTTACTCATAAGTTTCTTTAAATGCTTTTCTGTTCCCTGTATCTTTTCAGTACAGCCTAAGGCACTATTTCACTCCTCTTTTTCTTTTTTCTTACTTCTGTGCTTTCAAAGCCATCAGTGACTTCTACCTGATGGGACTGCCAGGACTATGTGAGCTTCATGGATGCCTGAGCATCAAGTCAGAGAAACCAGAACATCAAAGGAACTACAACACTAGAGTGAGGAAACTCATGAGTTGGAAATAAGAGGCATCCAGCTTAGGCTTCTGACTCTCCCATATGCTAGTTTTGTTGCCATGGTCCAGTAGTGTTGTTTGCTTGAGTCTAGAAACCCTTGTCTGTAAAACATAGGCATTAGCATCTGCCCCATTGAACTGCAGTGGAGGTGAAAGGAAGAGCTGCAGCTAGCTGTCATGGCACAGTGTTGCCACCATGTTGGGGCCTCCTGCAGCAAACAGCATCTGAGTCGGAAGAGGGAAGGATGTGGATTGGTTTGGTGTTATCAAAGGACATCTGTTTGGAGTTGTCAAGACTTAAAATCAGTGGTAGATTGGGGCACAGGCAGGTGGTGTCAGAGACAGAACTCTGCATGTGTGAAGGGAAGCAGCTAGCTCTAGACATGAGATAAATACTTCATCTGAGAAGTGTCTTTTGTGTGAGTGTGAGCCTGCCCTCCAGGCCTTCCTGATACACAGGGAGTTGCACCTCTCTGCCCTCCTTTGCAGTCTGTTGACTATGTTTCCTTTGGTTATATGATTCTGCATGAGGTACTCTACCCGGTGATATACAACAGACATTGAGGACCCTGGCTCTCCCTTCCCCCATTCTGCAAGAGACTTGACTGTCTGTGCTTTCTATCCTGAATTGAAGGATGAATTTACTGGGTCTCTGCAAGGTGCATTCTGAAGGAAGAAGTCTTGACTATTTTTCTGGCTTTGTAGGTATATAACAGAACTTGCTCTGGTCAGGTGTCGACCAGGTAGCAGTGCCCTTAGTTGAGAGAGCTCCTCTTGACACTTTGAGGACAAATCAGACTCATCTTCCCAGAGACACAGTGCCCTCAATTTCTCTCCCAAGCAGTAAATGACAGCATTTGATGTATTCTAGCTCCTAAGGGTAAGGGTAAAGTCTGATGAGCTTCCTCCCAAAATTGCTCACTGACTGGAAGCCTCCTGGGACATACCATTCGGTGACATCATTGCTTCCTGCACATGATAGAGTGTGCTCATATACTCAGGTTAGGCACACCATTTGGCCTTTGATACAATGAAGAGATTAGTCAACATGGACATGAGCAGCAAAATTTTGCTGCCATCTTAACACATTGTAGTGTTTTATGGCAGTTTTGTCTATATTTAAAGTAGAAGCATATTATTCTCCCTCTGGAGCTGTAAGCCCAAATAAACTCTATTTCCTTTAAGTTGCCTCGATCATGATGTTTTATCACAACAACATCGGTGTGGCTAACAGGATGATTCCTGAATTTTCACTTCTCCTAGCCTAGCTCCTGTGACATGGTATGAAAGCTCCAACTGACTTACCCCTCCTCAGGCCAGGAACATTCCTTCCTGTGCTCACAGCCCTTTACACAAAGCTGATATCAACTGGATGCCCTATGAAAGCTTACTAACTGACAGATGGATGAGAGAGTAGTGTGTGCTTGAGAGCAGTAGAGTGGGAAAGCGCAGGCACATGATAAATCCTGCATCTGAGGGTGGGGCGGGGCGGGGCTATCCTGCAGAGGTTCCCGGAAGTATAACCCTAGTAGCTAAGTCCTACCTTCTGGTGTAGGGCCATTCTGGGAGTTCTCTAAGGTTTGCAATAGAGTGGACAACAGAAAGAGACTAAATCAAGTTCAAGTGATCATGATCAGGATTTGCCTCACAGGGACACAGCAAGTGCAGTGAGCTAATTAGCATATCAATGAGCCTCTGAGTTGAAGGAATCTCAAGCTTGATTGCATGCACTCCCCACTACTGCAGACCCCAAGTGAATCAGAGAGGAATAATTTTCATGACACTGGAGCATGATGAGCTAAACCTGTGAAACCCTTGCCTGGCTCCGTTCATCCTCATGTCAAGACACACCCATCTGCAGCATGCACCACGGCTTGCTGAAGCCCTCGTGCTGGAGTCTGTCACCCACATGGGGCAATACAAATCCTGGCTGGGAATCGGTCTGGAAGGTTTTGCTGTCAATGTTCAGTGACACTCTCAGTACTCAGGAGGCCTTCCTGACCAGCGGAGGAGGAGTCCACTGTAACTTAGAAGCAATCCCCTTTTATGTTTCTGGCTTGGGGACAGGGCCTGAGGTATTTGCCACAGTCCAGTCTCTGGGAGTATTCCTTTGAATTTGTCTAATGAACAAATGAATGAATGAACAGGTGAGTAAATGAATGGAGTCCTGTGCAAGTAGGGGTGTTCAGGGGACACCCACATTTCTTGACTTCTAAGTACTGGTTGATGCCATGGAATCATGCTTCATCTCACTATCACTCTAAAAATGGTGGGAAACGTGCTGTTTCCCTCATGAGCAGTTCCACATTGCCCACTGTAGGACCTAAAGAGAGCCAAACGTTTCTCCTTCCCCACCACTAGGAAGAGAATATAAGCACAAAGGACGCTGCCTAACAACACATACAAAGTGCAAACAGTGAGCACTAATGCTGTTTCTCTTCCTTACTCAGGATCGCAGAGTGAGTGAGTGGTACATTGAAGGGCATTATTTGGAAGTGCATTGGTACATTCTAGATGTGAAGATGTGGCCATTGTTTGTTCATTCCTTATAAGGAAGGTCATAAGGCACAGGATGTTATGGCCTGAGACCCCCCTGACCTGAAGCATTGGCTGCTGAGAGCAAGACAGATCACCCCTGAGCTGTGTTCAGATGAAGGGAGGTGAGAGAACTGTGGGGCACAGTGACATGTCACCAACCTTCTCTCTGGGCTACAGTTACCTGGGGAAAGCCCCACTGTCCCAGCATGAAGGGAAGATATGGCCATGGACAGTCTTCTGCGCCAACATTGTCCCTGAGGTGTGGCTGGGAATGTTACTGCTTTGAATTTTGTCTTGCTGTGGAAGACAGGATTGGTCCCACCTGTCTCTGCAGTGTCCTGAGATCTTAAATTGAGAATGACAAAGCATCTGAAAAATGAATCGCAGCAGGAATGAAGGTTCAGAATTGGCAGAAGGCCTGGGGTTTTAACAGACTTCCTTTTCTCTCTTCTTCCTCAGCTCTGCTAAAGAGCTTCATCCGAACTCCACTCTACTCTGTCTTAAAGATGAAATATGAATCACAACGGTGGGTGATTCCCAATGATGAGACTGTTGGTGTGGGGAAGACCTGCCCAAAAGATCAGAGGGAGGATAGCAGGAAAGCAAGCTGGGCAGTGGGAATGCCATTGTGAATCAGTGCAGTCTGAGCCTGCAGGCCTTGCCTGGATCTGTGTCCTGACCTTGTCATTTCCAACTCCCATTTGCTGGTCTCCATTTGTACATAAGGTATTGTGTGATCAAGGGGAATAGAGGATTGTTATAGAAAACAAAAAGGAATCAAAGACAAAAGGAAAAGTTCTCGATACTATTAACGATACTCTGCTATGCTCGAAGACAGAAGCCTGGCATAACTGTTCTGAGAGGGCCCACCCAGCATCAAATCGAAACATATGCTGAGACTCACAGCCAGCCATTGGGTGAAGCATAGATAGTCTTGTGGGAAGTAAGGGGAAGGACAGAAGGACCTGGAGGTGAAAGAAACTCCACAAGAAGACCAACAGAGTCAGCTAACCAGGCCCAGAGGGTCTTGTGGAAGATGAAGGACTATACATGGGCTACACCTAGTCCGGCTACACAGATGTAGCCAATGGGAAGCTCAGGCTTCATGTGGTTCCCTAGTAAGAGGAGTGGGGCTGTCTCTGACATGGACTCTGTTGCCTGCTTTTTGATCACTTCCCCCTGGCGGTTCTGCATTGCTAGATGACAGGGGAAGAAGATGCACTCAGTCCTGATGTGACTTGATGAGCTGAGGGGGGTTTGTGGGGGAAGGGGCTCTCCTTTTCTGAAGAATAGTGGGGGAGAGATGGGGAAAAGGAGGAAGGGAGGGACTGGGAGGAGAGGAGGGAGGGGGTCTATGATTGGGATGTAAAGTGAATAAATAAGTAAGTAAATAAAGAAATAAATAAAAATTTTTAAAGGAAAAGTTTTTGAAAAGAATAAACAGAAGGTTGCATTCCCTAGTGTCTTTTCTTTGGTCTGAGGATGCCTTTAGTGAAAGAAGTTGTTGAAACATAAACACATCAAAATTTGCTTTCAGATCTCTGGGTCAGTCTTTTGGAAAGGATGTTCACCTGCTCACTGCAGGACAAAGCAATGCCTCTGCCCACAGTGCCTGAAGGCAGAAGGAGCAGTGGCAGCTGGAGCTGTCTGCCCACTGCTGCTGGCAGGCCTCAGGGAGAGTCAAAGGGCACTTGTGGTGCCCTCTGCCAGAGTCAGAGAAGATTTGGTATGAGGGGTGCTCAAATATTATGCTAAACAATTGAATATTTTCAAACTCTTCAAATTAAAGGAGTGTTCGAAGTGGGATATACAAAACATCCCCAGTGACATTGCATAAGCGTTGCTCTTCAGTCCACGTGCATGCTGACAAAAAAAAGGTCTCAATATGACATTGTCACGCATACATCACATGTCTTCCTTATATTTCCACCCTTCTTTCCCCATCCTTAACTTTTTATTGTTGTATATTAATTGTACAGAATGAGCCAAATAATTGATTTTTCATACATTTACATTTACTTATTTACTGTGTGTGTATGTGAGGGATGGGACCAATGTGTTACTTGTATTGAGGTCAGAAGACAGCTTATAGGAGTTGACTCTCTTCTTCCACAATGGGGTCCTAGGAAATGATTTCAGGTCAGCAGGTTTAGAAGCAAGCATCTGGGTAGGTGAGCCATCTTACCTGCCCATGATACATATATTTAATGTATACTCTGATCTTATTCCCCTGAACCTTCGTTAACATAGTTTTGATTTGTATTCCTCTGAGGGCTAAAGAGGTTGGACAGTTTTCATCATGTATCTATTTGTCATTTGTACTTGACTTTCTTTTTATCTTCCTTCCCTCCTCCTTCCTCCCTCCCTCCCAGCCTCTCTCTCTCTTTCTTTAGTTTATGTTTGGATCAAGCTTAGGGTCTTAGCTTTGGCATGCAAACGCTCTGTCATTGAGCCATCCTTCAGCCTTGTACTGTGCCTTTTCTGAAGCCTCTGCTTAGTTCACTTATCCATTCTTTACACATAGTTAATTTGGTATTTTAGCAGTCAGTTTTAAGGTTATTTATATATACTGGATATGAATCCCCCTTGGAGTGAGTAGCTGGTAAATGTTTTGCAACCTTCTTTTGCTGTGAAGAAGTGTTTTTAACTCTGTGTCATCCTACTTGTCTGTCAATTCCCACAGCTATTTCCTGACTCACCAGAGTCCTTTTCAGAAAGTCTTTTCTCTGTCTAAAGTGTCTGTGGAGTGCACACTCATAAATGAAACTGCACTCAAAATGAGAAGTCGATATCCTATTCCCTCTCCACAAACTTCAGGGAACATTGTGGAAAAGGTGACAGAAAGTTTGTAAGAGGGAGAGGCCAGGGGGATGCAGAGGAAACAGTATCTGTGGATGCAACAGGACCACTGCCTTCAGGAACTCACAGCAGCAGCTGCTGCCTGCACATGTCCTGCTTTGCGGCTCTCACATTGAGTTCTCTTCTCCCGTGTGCTCTGATAGTTGTGTCTATATTCCTCTTTACTGTGTTAAAGTCCTTTATGTATTTTCTGGATGGCATAATGTTATTGTGTACTATTCAAATGTGGTTTATTTTATTCCACTAGCTGGTTTCAATCAGGATATGGCTTTGCTATGTTTATTCTATGTCTTTCCTATCTCAAGTTGGTGTAAACATGTTCACCATTTACTATCTTGCCAAGAAAATACTGATTAGCCAACACTGAGTGATAGAGAGAATAGAGTGGGCCATCTGGGCCCATTGAGGGGAGGAGAAAGAGAGAGCAAGTATGGATTGAGCAATGAGAAGAGGTCCAGGAAACATCAGGAGAAGAGAGCTGGAGACAGTCAAGGATTGACAAAATGCAAGTATTATAGATATTTTGGCTGGGAGGAAGTTAGATTAGGATGTCGTAATAATTTCTCAGTATTGTGCTCAAGGATAATTAAATAAATCATAGTCTTACTGTGTCATTGTTTGCATAAGGAACTGGCTAAAGATAAACTCCACCATACTAATTTTATATTTAAATTCATATTAATAATCATTTTATATTTTCCTCAGTATAAGCTTAGGGTTATGATGTCTTTTTATTAATATGTATCTTGGAAGCTCTGGTTTATTCCGTCTGCTTGCTGGATATGCTGATCTAAGTTGAGAATTATTTTCTTACATTATTTCATGGTCTCTTGGCCTTTAGTGCTTTTTACTGAGACATATGTCATTATGAGTTTGCCTTAGTACATGAGTTGGCACTGCTTTCTTGTGATTGCCCGTATTCTTTCTTTGCTCAGTTGGCATTTGATTTTAATACAGCCTGGGGAGGACTCTTTCCTGTCATACTCATCGGGGTGCTGGATGACTCTTGTGCCTTATGCCTACATCTTTTCTGAGATGTGGAAAATATTGTGTTATTATTTCACTGACTGAGTTTTCTATGCCTTTAATTTGTACCTTAGTACCTCCTTTTTTTATTCAGTATTTTAAAACTTTATTTTTATTTTATGTGCTTTGGTGTTCTGCCTGCAAGTATGTCTGTGTGAGGGTGTCAGACCATGGAGTTACAGACAGTTGTGAGCTGCCTTTTGGGGTCTTGGAATTGAACCTGGGTCCTCTGAAAGAGCAGTCAGTGCTCTTAACCACTGAGTCATCTCTCCAGCCCCCTTAGTATCTTCTAATCCAGCGATATATATTATATTTGTGTTCATCATTTCTTACTTTTTTCACTTATTACTGAATGTCCTAATCCATCAGCTTTGTCTGTTCTGGTTAATTTTTGCCCACATGGTACAAATTAGAGTCACCTGGGAAGTGGGGAACCTCAGGTAAGAAAATGCGTCCAGAGTGCGTTCCGACCAGCATCTGTCACACACCTGCCTCCGCGCTGACGTTGCCTTACCGGTGACCGCCCGGTCATGGCCTACCCGGGATACGGAGGAGTGTTTGGAAACTTCAGCCGTCAGATTCCAGGGATGCAAATTGGGCAGCCAATGCCAGGGGCCGGTCCTAATGTGTTCTCTGGGGGTTACTCTGGGTACCTGGCATACTCTGACAGCTACTGCCCTGCGGATGACTCCAAGTGGACTTACAGCTGTTGCTGGGCAGAATGGTGAGGTGGATGCGGAAGAACTTCAGAGATGCTTGACGCAGTCTGGAATTAGTGGGACTTCTGCTCCCTTCAGTTTGGAAACCTGCAGAATTATGATTGCCATGGTGGATAGAGACTACACAGGAAAAATGGGATTCAATGAATTCAAGGAGCTTTGGGCAGCTCTCAATGCCTGGAAGCAGAACTTCATGACTATTGACCAAGATCAAAGTGGCACTGTAGAACATCAGGAGCTGAGTCAAGCCATCGCTCTGATGGGCTATAGGCTGAGTCCCCAGACACTAGCTTCTATTGTTTAGGCGCTACAGCAAGAATGGCAGAATTTTCTTTGATGACTGTGTTGCCGGCTGTGTGAAGCTTCGAGCCCTGACAGATTTTTTTAGGCGAAGAGACCACTTGCAACAAGGGATTGTAAACTTCATATATGAGGATTTTTTTTGCAGGGCACTATGACAATTTGAAAGCCTAGCATTCCAAAGGTGGAGACATACTGCGAATCCTTCTGCTTCATTGAAACAGACTGAACTACCTATAATTAAAAGCCTACGGAACTTTTTTGTACACCTTCCTGTGAAAGCCCCGCCCCTTCTGTTATTTAACCTTAAAGCACAGTTCAATGCAATTACTTTTTTTGGGGGGGGGGTATATTATTTTTGGAAAACAGTGCAGATCTATGCACACTCTGAAATGTTGCTAATGATATGTACCTAATTGATAATAGCACATCTGAGCCTTAGTTCTTAACGATAAAACTGGATAGGAATGTAGTCACATGACATTGTCTATAAAGCCAAATAATGAAAGTCTAGATAAAATGTCTATATTATCTAAAGGTTACAAGTTATACTTTTGATTTTGGTTGTGTCTGTGGGTGTTTCTGGGAGTGAGTGAGTCAGAAGGGACACACCTGCACTCTGTGCTGTCTTTGGCTTTTGATTACACCATCAGAGAACAGGGCACACGTTCTTGGCCTGTGAATAAGAAAACTGTTAAAGTTCCTAAAACTTTATCCTAATTTGTGTCTGTCAGCCCATAGTAGTTGGGATTGTTTTACCTTTTTATTTCATTGCTTATTTTTCTACAATATATTTTATTGTCTTCTGTTTTTGTTGTTTTATTTTTTGTATCTTCTCTGTTTTTGCTTAGTTTTTTTTTTTTTTTTAATTTTGAGACAGGACCTTTCTACATAGCCCAGTGGGACACAAACCTGTGGTCCTCCTGCCTCATCTCGTATTGTGTGCAGAGATTCAAGGCTTTCACACCTATGCCCATCCTAAAATTTTAAAATGAACATACCTTCTCCTTTATTAGTGAAGGCATAGATAACCTAAATGTTCACATTTCTCTAAATTATCCAGTATTGAGGAATGACACATTTTAATGAAGCGTCAGCATTCATTTATGTTTGTTCTGTTAAACCCAGGTGTTGCTCATAGCAACACTTTGTAATGTTAAAAAAAACCCACAAGTAATCTGTTATGGTTTAAATGTTCAGAAATTCTATGTTGGATTGACGTATGGACATATTTATGTGTGTGTGTGTACCAAGAAGTGTTTTGATTTTTTTCTTTTTTTTTATTTCTTTCTCCTTTTCTTCTCTCATGAGCTCTATAAATTTCTGGTGAAATTTTCTATAGAGATTTCAAGTAGTTACCAGTGTTTTTTTTTTTTTTTTTTGCATTATATTCTCTGGCCTGAGATGTTAGAGTTAATTTAGTTTCTATTGTGGAAAACACCTTTGATTTATTAATGAAGATTTGAAAATAAAAACAGTGAATTTTCATATATTTTAACTGAATATATTCTAGCTGAAGACAAATGCAAATATAATCTTAGTTTAGCTTGTTACTAAATTAGATATTTTTAAGAAAACTTTTTTTAATCGACAAACCTCTTTTATAAATATAGAAAACTTAAAATCAGTTTTACTTTAAAAGGTCCTAGAAAGGAAGTGATGTCTAATCATTTTGACATTGATTACTGTATAATTTGCTATCAAATCCACTTGGTCAGATTTATAAGAATAGCTCAATGAATACATACACACTGTCCTCTGTTTGTTTCATGACCACATATTTGAAAACCTGAAGGAATGTTAACTGAACCAGTGAATGTACAGAATCTGAAGCTGTTGTAGAAGAAAAAGAAGCCACATTATGTTACGAGTCATTGAATAATGTACATTCTTTTTTTAAATTTTAACATTTTTATTTTATACTAATCACAGGTTATGTATTTTGTATTCCAGCCATAGCCCCTCCCCCTTCCCTCCCTATCCCACCCTTCCCTCCCTCATCTCCTCCCTTTCCAAGTCCACTGATAGGGGAGGACCTCCTCCCCTTCTATCTAACTCTAGCTTATCAGGTCTCTTCAGGAATGGCTGCAATGTCCTCTTCTGTGGCCTAGAAAGGCTGCTCCTCCCTCGGGGGGGGGGGGGTGGAGGTCAAAGAGCCAGCCATTGAGTTCATGTCCAAAATAGTCCCTGTTCCCCTTACTGGTGTACCCACTTGGGTATTGAGCTACCCTTTGCTACATATAATGTACACTCTTATTGTATAAGTGCTTTTATTTATACAGTAAACATGTTTCCATGTCATTTTGAGAATTTTTAAATATTCAAATAGCTTGCTGTAAAAAGAAAGAGAGAAAGAAGGAAAGAAAGAAAGAAAGAAAGAAATAAAGAAAGAAAGAAAGAAAGAAAATGCCTCCATTGGACTGGCCTGCAGACAAATCTGTGTGGCATTTTCATGATTAACGATTGATGTGGGAGGGCCCATACCACTGTGTGTGGGAGTACCCCTGGGCTTGGGTTGTATAGGAAAACAAGATAAGCAGGCCATGGAAACACAAGACAGTAAGCTGCAGTTCTCCATTATCTCTTCTTCTGTTCTTGCCTCCAGGTTCCTGACTTGAGCTTCTACATTTGCTCCCTTCAGTTATGGGACTACGATCAGGATGTGCAAGTCAAATCAACTCTTTCCTGTCCAAGCTGATTTTGTTTTATCACAACAACGCAAATCAAACCAGGACAGTGTGTAAGCCCTGAACTACCTTCTGTTCCACCTAGCATGCTGATAAAACTTTCCACCGGGTTTTTAATTTTCTCATTTTGTATTTCCAAGATTTCTATTTGTTTCTTGTCTCAAAATCTTTATCTCTTTAGGAAACATCTTTTTAAGGAAATATCTTGTATCATCTTCTCTGATTTATTTAGCTACTTTTCTTTATTTTTTAAATCATAGAGGTTTTATGAAACCAGCCCTTTGAATTTTTGGGCACACCATTAAATTCAATCTCTTTGGAGTCAGTTTCCAGAGAATTGTGACCCTTTGGAGGACATGTTCTTCACACTCTGTTCCTCCCAGTAACTCCCTCATAACCACCCACCCTCCCATATTCTCACCCTTTTTCTCCTCAGAGAAGGGAGGCCTCCCATAGATAGCAACTTGCTGTGGAATATCAAGTTACAGTAAGATTAAGTGCGTCTTCTTTTTATTCTTTTATTTTTTCTCATTTTTAAATTTTATTCACTTTACAGACTTGTAGCCCCTTTCCTCTTCCCCTCCCAGCCCCACACTCTTTCCATCCCTCTCACCCTCCCCTTTTCTGAGGAAAAGGGGAGCTTCCTTTCCCATCCACCCCAGCTCATCAAGTTGCATCAGGACTGAGCATGTCCTCTTCCCCTGTGGCCTGTCATGGCAGTCTAGCCAGGGGAAAGCAATCTAAAATCTAACAAGTGAGTAGAGGTCTGATACAGTCTTTACTTCCTTTACTAGAGTACCCAGATCTTCTTCCATTGATGCTGGACAAGGCAGCCCAGTTAGGGGAAAAGGATCCAAAGGCAGGCAACAGAGCCAGGTCAGCCCCTGCTCCAGTTATAAGGGGTCCCACATGAAAACCAAGCTACGCATCTGGTACAAATGTGTAGGGAGTTTAGGTCCTTCCCATACATGCTCTTTGGTTGGTAGTTCCTTCCCTGTTAGTTGATTTAGTGGTTGTACAAGTTTGCACATCCACCATCAATGGAGTAGTGTTCCCTTTGGTCCATATCCCAGCCAGCATGTGCTGTCCTTTGCTCCCTTGATGATAGGCATTCTGACTAGGTGAGGTGGATCTCAAAGAGGCTATAGTTTACATTTCCCTGATGGCTAACAATGTTGAGTGTTTTTATGCATTGGTGACCAATTGTGTTGCTTCTGAGAGTGTCTGTTCCCCACTTACTAAGTGAATGGTTGTTCTTTGTCACCAGCTTTCTTTCCCTATGGTAAAAACTCTGGTTTCACCCATGTACTTGTTTTCTGTGTTTATGTCAGTCTGTGTCACCCAAGGCTTAATGTTCTTATGGAGCCAAAATGATGGGCCATGTGGAAACACAAAATTTCATAGTTCCAGAAATGGAAAATCCAAGTGCTTTTTCAGAGTGATTAAACTCGATAACTAATCCATTATTGAGGTAATTACTTTTTAATTTGCTGAAATGTTAGAGCACAGCTGGCTGTCTCACCAGGAAGAAAGCGACAGCTTGGGGGTATTAGAGTCAAAGGAATTAAACCAAGAGTGACAACCGCAGCTTTGCTGGCAGGGGGTTGGGTGGGAGGTGGGAGGTAGGCTGAACTGAGTGTCTGATTGCTGCTCAGAGCTGCAAGGGCACAAAGACAGGCCATGTCCCTTTCTTCAGTTTCTAAGACCATTACACAGTGAGTTTACTCCCTGTATTGGCCACAAGTCACAAAGCATGACTTTGACTATCTTGTCCCCTCTGCAAGCTGTGTCTACCTACCTCCCCTTAGAGAATGAGGCTCGATAGAAAGCATATTCTATGTGGAAGCAGTATAATGATCAGAAGGTCTGGTTAAGAAGGAGCCACTCACTAAACATGAATGAGGACACAGGGAATACTTGGAGGCTGAGTGGAGTCCAGGGATGTTCAACAGGATCTTCAGCTCTGTTCCTGATGAAGATGTATGTCAAAGCATCAGCTGCCTGCCTGTTAAGATGAACTGGGGGATTCACTGTCTTGACAGTGAGCTGTTATGGACGGGGAGGAAGGCAGAATAGAAGAGAATGGAATTGAAGGTGCACTCTATCGCCATCAACCTCTGGATGGCTCCCTTTGGTGGTCTCCCAGCTTACTACAGACAGCGCATAGTAGGCATTGTACCTTTTGAAATTGAGAGAAATCTACATGTGAATACCTAGTTTTACTCCTTAGCTGTGTCACCTTAAGTCCATCATATAACTTTGAAGTATATCTCAACTATACTGGAAAATTAGTATTTGTCTCACATATGAGATCTGAAGTAGAGTTGAAAGAACATACTCCAAAAAATATCTCAATTTTCAAGCTGGACTAAACCCCTGTGGCTTTCAGCACCTAGTGATGGGGTTGCCTCAAGGGAAGGGAGTTTCCAGGGACCCTTAGGGAAGGCAGGCTTGAAAAGCTTGATTATTTGTGCCAGCGAGAGATCAGTTTATAAAAGCAAGGCACTTGGAATTCTAACGGAGTAAGCCTTGTAATTTTAGAAACTTGAAAAGCGTCCGCAAAAGCCCATGCTTTTGTGCCTGTAGGGATAATGGTTGAAAAGGGAAGTCGAGATGAAGCACCAGAGACCAAGGGAAAATAAAAACCCTCACAGATGAGTTGGAGTCCATGTCTGCTTCTCACATTCTACCACCTTGGTGCTGAGGGTCTCTACTCAAGATGCCAATGTCATATCCTCTGCAGACAAAAGCATCTTGGTCCAGGACTTGGAGAAGCTGAAGGAAAAGTCTGGGTAGGAACTGAAATAGCAAACAACCTTCGGCTCTCATACAGCCAGTTGAGTTTGTCTGTGGAGCTGTGACAGGGTACATAGCCCAGCACGTGACACAGTCACCTCAGAGAGCCACGTAAAAGAATTTGGGGGAGTCATTTCACTTAGATAAGTTGACAAACAAAAAGCATATGTTAATAGAGTTATAGGAGGCTGCTCAAGGTAGCAGAGTGAAGGGCTAACAGCCTGGCCCAGACTCACTCAGGACCACAGGGAGCATGTATTCAGTGTGCTTTGACTACCTGTCACACAGTGGAAGTGCTACTGCTGGTGAAAGCTGCTGGAGGAGGTCCTGCGTCTCTGCTGAAGGTACTCCGGAGCACACAGTGGGCACACAGGCATGGGAGTGTTTGAGCTTGCACACCTAAAGAGTAGCTGTGTTTCATGAAGGAAAACATGCTTAGAAAATATATTTCAGAAATGCAGCGGTGAAGGTTTTTTGCTTTTGTTTTTGTTTTTCAGAACTAAAAGGTCACCTTCAAAAAGGAATTGTTTTGCAGTTCGGTGAAAGGAAATTGGTAAAGGAAAGGGGACATGCAGCAGCTACCACATTTCAGGACTCTCCTGTAGACAGAATGTGTCAGGGAATTGCATAGTGGTCTGAATGACCTAGCAGGCAACCTGTAACCCTAGCAGTTTGGAAACTTAAAGGCCACTCAGATCACACAATCATTCTTACCCCAAGAAACAAAACAAAACACACAAAAGTGCCGAGAAAGAAATTAGGGAAACAACACCCTTCACAATAGCCACTAATAACATAAAGTACCTTGGGGTGACTCTAACCAAGCAAGGGAAAGACCTGTTTGAAAAAAACTTCAAGTCTCCGAAGAAAGAAAATGAAGAAGATATCAGAAGATGGAAAGATCTCCCGTGCTCATGGTTCATTCAGTAGGATTAACATAGTGAA
This sequence comes from Pachyuromys duprasi, assembly GCA_028658305.1. Taxonomy (NCBI): domain Eukaryota; kingdom Metazoa; phylum Chordata; class Mammalia; order Rodentia; family Muridae; genus Pachyuromys; species Pachyuromys duprasi. Next base: position 4,853,701 of record CM053753.1, on the reverse strand, counting down.
AATGGCCATCTTACCAAAGCAATCTACAGATTGCAATGCAATTCCCATCAAATTACCAACACAATTCTTTACAGACCTTCAAAGAAAAAATTCTCAACTTCATATGGAAAAACAAAAACCCAGAATTGCCAAAAAGGATCTTGTACAACAACAGATCATCTGGAGGAATCTCCATCCCTTATCTCAAGTTGTACTACAGAGCAATAGTAATACTAACTGCATAATACTGGCATAGAAACATTCTGGTGGATCTATAGAATCGAATAGAAGAGCCAGAAATAAACCCACACCCCCAGGGACACCTGATTTTGACAAAGATGCCAAAACCATTCAATGGAAAAAAGATAGCATCTTCAAAAAATAGTGCTGGTCTATCTGGATGGCTATATGTAGAAAAATGAAAATAGATGCATATTTATCACCTTGTACAAAACTAAAGTCCAAGTAGATCAAAGACCTCAACATAAAGCCAGGCACACTAAACCCGTTAGAAGAAAAAGTGGGGAAGAGCCTAGAATTTATTGGCACAGGAGACAACTTCCTGAACAGAACACCAATAGCACAGGCTCTAAGATAAACAATCAATAAATGGGACCTCATGAAACTGAAAAGCTTCTGTAAAGCAAAGGACACTGCCATCAAAACAAAACTGGGAAAGGATCTCTACCAACCCTATATCTGACAGAGGACTAATATCCAGAATATATAAAGAACTCAAGAAGTTTAAAAGCAACTAATCAAGTAATCCAATTAAAAATGGAGTACAGAGCTAAACAGAGAATTCTCTGTAGAGGAATATAGAATGGCAAAGAAACACTTAAAGAAATGCTCAGTGCCTGTCCTTAGTTATCAGGGAGATGCAAACCAAATCGACCCTGAGATTTCACCTTACACCCATCAGATGGCTAAGATCAAAAACTCAAGTGACAATGCATGCTGGAGAAGATGTGGAGAAAGGGGAACCCTCCTCCATTGCTGCTGGGAATGTAAACTTGTACAACCACTTTGGAAATCAATCTGGTGCTTTCTCAGACAATTAGGAATAGCGGCACCTCAAGATCCAGCTATACCACTCCTAGAAATATATCCAAAAGATGTTCAAGTACACAACAAGGATGTTTGTTCAACCAAATGACCATTCAATTCTGGAAAAATAGAATAAAAACCTTCACCACTGCACCTCTGAAATATATTTCTAAGCCTGTTTTACTTCATGAAACACAGCTACTCTTTAGGTGTGCAAGCTCAAACGCTTCCAAGCCTGTGTGTCCACTGTGTGCTCTGGAGTACCTTCAGCAGAGACCCAGGACCTTTTCCAGCAGCTTTCACGAGCAGCAGTGCTTCCTCTGTGTGACAGATAGTCAAAGAACACTAAATCCATTTGTTTAGCTTTATTCTTAATAGCCAGAACCTGGAAACAACCCAGATATCCCTCAGTTGAGGAATGGATACAGAAATTGTGGCATATTTACACAATTGAATACTACTCAGCAATTAAAAACAAGGAAATCATGAAATTTACAGGCAAATGGTGGGATCTTGAAAAGATCATCCTGAGTGAGGTATCCCAGAAGCAGAAAGACACACATAGTATATATGCACTTATAAGTAGATATTAGACATATAATACAGGACGAACATACTAAAATCTGTACACCTAAAGAAGCTGAGCAAGAATGAGGAGCCTGGGCAAGATGATCAATCCTCACTCAGAAAGACAAATGGGGTGGACATTAGAAGAAGGAGAAAACAGAAAACAGGACAGGAGCCTACCACAGAGGGCCTCTGAAAGTCTTTACCCAGTAGTGTACCAAAGCAGATGCTGAGACTTATAATGAAACTTTGGGCAGAGTACAGGGAACCTTATGAAAGAAGGGGGAGATAATAAGACCCGGAGAGGACAGGAGCTCCACAAGGAGAGCAGCAGAAATAAAATATCTGGCCACAGGGGTCCTTTCTGAGAGTGATACTCCAACTAAGGGACCATTCATGGATATAACATAGATAGCCTAGAACCCCTGCTCAGATGTTGCCCATGGCAGCTCAGTGTCCAAGTGGGTGCCCTAGGAAGGGCAACAGGGACCGTCTCTGACATGAACTCAGTGCCTTGCTCTTTAATCACTTCCCCCTGAGGCGGGAGCAGCCTTGCCAGGCCACAGAGGAAAACAATGCAGACAGTCCTGATGAGACCTGATAAGCTAGGGCCAGATGGAAGGATCTCCTCTACCAGTGGACTTGGAGAGGGGCATGGGAGGAGGTGAGAGAGGGAGGGTGGGACTGGGAGGAAATGAGGGAGGGGGCTATAGCTGGGATACAAAATGAATAAACTGTAATTAATATAAATACAAAAATTTAATTAAAAATTAAATTAAAAACTCAACAAAAGAAAATACAAGTGTTTGCAGTGGACAGTAAAGACATGAGAGGGCAGTTAAAATAGAAGAATGATTACAGACTCATTGGAATGCTATTAAGGAGTCTCTGTCCTGACTTTCCCACAAATGCATCCCTCAGCTGAGACAGACGACTCTGACTTCATTGAAAGGACTCCTGAACATAGACAAATGAGGGCACCGCTGGTGCACTACCAGGACTCTAAGGCTGTTTCAGAACGCATCCCGGGGCTGCAGGCACATGACTTACGTCAGTGCCCTCTTTAATGGAACTATCTCTGGCCTCCTTAAAACGGCCTCTGACCCACTTAAAATGAACTGTAGGTCTATACCACCTACATGGAGCTGCACAGTGAATGGCTAGCTTTAGTGAGCTCATAGGCTCAGTTCCCTTACCTCCTGGGAGGCTGCTCAGTTGCTGTCCATGCCAGAACTTCCTGGAGACTAGGTAAAGGCAAGGAGGCAACCGAAACCAGATCTTGGCATAGTGTATTGCTCCTACCTTACTCTGCTTCTGTTCTTGTCCCACAGCATTCTTCTGAGAGAAATCCCTCTGTCAACTACACAGAATCTCTGCTCTGTGTCTCAAAAGAGTGGTCAATGTTTACTTCCTAGAAGTTAAGAACTACTGTGTCTTAGGGTTTTACTGCAGTGAAGAGACACCATGACCAAGACAACTCTTATAAAACATTTATTTGGGATTGGTTTAAAGTTTCAGAGGTTCAGTGTCTTATCATCTTGGCAAGAAGCATGACAATCTGCAGGCAGTCATGGTACTAGAGAAGGAGCTGAGAATTGTACATCTTGATCCAAAAGCAGCCAGAAAGAGACTGGTCCACAGTGGGTGGATGTTGAGTAGTAGGAGACTTCAAAGCCCACGTACACAGTGACACACTTCCTCCAACAAGGCTAAACCTCTTAATAGTGCCAGTCTCCATAGGCCAAGCATTCAAGCACATGAGTCTATTCAAAGCACCATACACTAATTAGACAAAAAACAAAAAAGAATATGGACAAAGGGATAACAAGGAAGAAAAGAAGAGAAGCATGCTCTGAGTAATGACTTGAAAATACTAATAGATACTAACTATAAATTGTGTCAGTCATGCATCAAGATGATATGGGTTTATTTCATAATGCTCTGGAGTCAAATGCTTCTGTTAATATCTCAGGAAACAAAAGCAATCACACTGCTATCACCACAGCCAATATGCTTTAAAGAAACAAACATTGTTCTTTAATTTTCTCTTTTGTAACTATTGCATGCCTGTTAGGAGCTGAGTTACTCTTCCTGAGAAGGGCTCTTGCTAATCAAGCTAATCAACAACAGGCCATTTCCTATGAGTGTTTCATTTGGAAATATAAGCTTAAAGAGAAGAAAGCCTTGAAAGAGGAACCTGGGAAGGAAACTTATTGCCTATGCATGGGTCCTCCTGACCCCTGTTTCCACTTCCAATCTGTGATGAGGAAGGACCCAAGCATCTATGGGTGGAGTACCGACATGACAAAGAGGAGCAGAGCTCCTGTGGGTGCAGCAGACTTTGCCAAGGCTCCACCTGTGGAATAAGGACCCTAGCATCGAACTGCGGAGTCTTGCATGTTTGGGAGCCCAGCTCCTTGGGCAGGCCACACTGAGTGACAGCTGTCACATAGCTAAACTTTCAGTACTCTTGACACTTGATAGACATACCTTGTGATAATTTTGGTAACTGCTTTTCCCCCTTTTAATGCAAGTAAAACAAATTCACTTAAAAGTAAAAAGAAATAAAATGCCAGTATCATAAATGATTACTGCATCCTTAAAAACACACTGTTACTGTTAGATTTCTGAGGCAGTATAAGGAGACAAAAGGCAAAAAGAGACCAGAATCTGCCTTTTTTCAGAAGAGACAAGGGAAGCCTGTTCCCCTTGGAAAATAGAAGGGTCTGCATGGGAGGTTGCTGTAGGGGGGAATCTGGCTGGGGCCCTTTATAAGGGTGGGGCGAGGGACTTGGGTATGAAGACATAATTGCAGCTGTAAGGGTCTATATGAGGTTTGTTATAGCTCCTTCCTGAAATTGTTTGCTCAAGGTGAGGCAGACTCTCCTGGGAGGACAAGCTGTCCCAACAGAAATTTTTCTCTGGGCTGGTGATAAAGTTTGAAGAAGGCCAGTTGTAATCTCACAGGAGTCCTGTTTTTATAATAGAGGCATTCTGTCAATTATCATTTTGTTGTCTTTCTTTATAGGTACACTTCACTTCTCATCTAATTACCAAACTTGATATACATATCATATATATGAAATATCAATGTATTATTTACTACATAATATATTTTCTTTTAAAAATCATACCTTATGATTTTATAAACTGTTTAGTAATTAACATATAATGTCTTCTCTGTATTCCAGACTATATTACCATATAGTGTTCAATGACTATCCATCACCCCTTGTTATAGACTATATAAATATTTCTTGTTGGATGTTTAGATGCTTTCAAGTTCTCATCATTAGAAAGAGTGCTAATATACAAATCTTGGGGCTAAGTCTTTGCACACAACCTTAACTCTCTTCTTTCTTTCTCTCTCAGCAAACGCTGAGGGTGGAAATGTTGGATCAAAGGCTGCACTTTAAACAGTTGTCTTGTATGCCACCAAATCGCTTTCCAGAGGGCTATGTCAGCTCCTTCTCGTAACAGAAAACTTAGCTTTGTCTTAAAATAATCCCAGCAAAAGCGTATCACAGTCATTTGTGCTATACAGAATGAGTGTCTGTCATCTACAAAGTATAATCTGCCAGCACTGCCCTTCCCCTCCCCTGCTAACATCTGTGGGACAATTAGCATTGCAGCAGGAAGGAGCCATAGTGGCTGAGGTGTGCAGCTGTCAGCAGGATCACAAGGACAACAACAATTGAACTCAAGTCTTAGCCATTTTTGCCAAGTGCTATAATCTCTTTTGTTCTTAGTAATTGGATGTTATAAATGGAAATAATCGGAGAATCTACACCTTAGAGTTGTGTGAAATTTAAATAACACATGTAAATTGTACAGTGTTTGCCCTTCCATGGCCTGCCATGGAAAAAGTGTCATGGCTTAACAGTGTTCAGCGTGATTATTTCAACTAAGGGAAAATTAGAAGAAAATAAACAGGTAATTTGCAAACAGAACAATTGACACAGTTTAGTTGAAAGTATGCTTGCTGAAATAGGTCAAACTGGTACATATCAAGGCAATATAATCTTTCTAACACCTTTCTGAACATGAGCTTTTGCTGTACAGAAATGTGAAGAAAAGAAAGACGATAAGGTGAATATGAAGACAAGGTCAAGTGCTAAAGAGTGTTAGGGAAGTCAGACCTGCTAGAACTTTACAGAAGGACAGGTGTTAGGGTTAAGTAGTGTTGTGTGGGGCAGGTTCTGTGAATCAAAAAAAAAAAATCAAAGGCTGTTCAACCTTGGCACCTGGTGAGTGCTGAGTGGCTCCTGCAGGGTATGAGTGCTGGGACTCAGGGGTGAGGGAGGCTCCACTCATAGCTGTTAGGTTAGCACCACATTGTGATCAGAAGTTATAGAGGGTTGAGCAGAGACAAGCAAGTGCTCTAAGGTTGGACTCACAGGATGTGGAGACTGAAAGGGTCACTGCTAGAAAACTTGGGGCCTCCTGTTATCCAGACAACCAACATTTCTCTTGGAAGCAAGCTCTCCTCCTCTTCTTCCCTAACCTCTTCTCATTTCCTGTCTCCCCTCCCCAATTTCCTCCCTGTTTCCCCCTCTTTTTCTTTGCTCTTTTCCTCAGCTGAACTAGGAGTCAAAGGAAGAGAAGAATGACTAAATACCATTCAAAGGAAAGTAACCTTGATGTCAATTAAAAGAATGCTAAAGCTGTTAGCCAGCCACTTTTTGACTTTGTTGTTGGATTTAATTAGAATGGTAAAAGCTTTTTTCTTTTTCTTTTTTTAATGGGGTTGGAGCACGAGCTGGCGTGCACACACAAGCAGTAAAAGGAAGTTTTTGTTGTTGTTTGTGTTTTACTTAAGTCTTTTATTTTTGAAATAATCTTAGTTTTACAGAAGAATCCCAGAGTGTGGACAGAATTTCTGTGCCGTTCTCACTCAGTTTCCCCACTGTGAACCCAGAAACACTGCACATTAGAGGCCAGATACAACAGTTGTCATTGGACTTCTCTCTCTCTCTCTGTCTCTCTCTTCCTCCCTCTCTCTCCCCCAGGGTCTAATTCTGGGTAATTAGAGGGCACAGCTTCCTTTTCCATTGGTCTCTGAGAGATTTCAAGCTATACTTTATTTTTCTTTAGAGTCTTGAAGATAAATGGCTAGTTATTTGATAGCATGCCCAATCTAGGTTTTCTTTTTTTGTTGTTTTTTTAATTAATTACACTTTATTCACTTTGTATCCCCCCATACGCCCCTCCCTTCTCTCTTCCCAATCTCACCTTCCTTCCCCCTTCTCCATGCATGCCCCTCTCCAAGTCCGCTGATAGGGGAGGTCTTCCTTTCCTTCCTTCTGATCCTAGTCTATCAGCTCTCATCAGGAGTGGTTGCATCGTCTTCCTGTGGCCTGGTAAGGCTGCTCCCCCATCTGGGTGAGGTAATTAAATGGCCCTGCCTATACCTGCTTATACCTCCAGGATAAACTGAGGTTATGGTTTTTTAGAAAAACAATTACAGGGTTAAAGTGGTGCTCTTGGAATACTGTCAGTACATACATGGTGAATTAAAAAAAATGAAATAAAAGGAGGAAGACATTACTACTCCTAAAGTACAGACATTTTATTGTAGCTCTAATGGAGAAAGAGGCAGAGGGAACTTTATGCCGAGCATGGTCTGCAGACTAAACTCAATGAGAGGAAGGAGGATAAAGGAGAACAGAAGCAGCCAAGAGAGCAGCAGTAGCCAAAATGGCTGAGTTCTTTCTGGATCCAGCTGTGGGAACCAAAGCAGAAGCCCAGCCTCCAACAGGGAGAAGTTTAGGGTAGGGAGCAGGATGAGGAGCCAGAGCTGCTAAGTGAGACTTGTCCCAGGTTTCTTTGAGAGCTACCACACAGTATCTATTCGGTTCAGAAAGTCAGATTTACGTTGACTGCCTGTGTGGTTCAGAACTCTAGGTCCCCACCAGAGTCATGAGCTCAGTGTTGGTTCCTTTCACTCTGAAGGGAGAATGATGGCTTCTCAGGAAAAGGAGATGTAAACAATTCTAGGGCACTGCAGCTGAAGGTGTAAGTTTGCAGTTTGGAAGCCTTAGATGTGGAAGTGAACCTCCTAAGGAGGGGATGAGAGTTCTTAACCTCCCATGAACCAGCCACTGGCCACTTCCGGGAGCAGGGGTCCCACCCTTGGAAGCCGCCCCTAGAGCAGTTCCTTTAGCCAGACGTCCACACAGAGGAAGACACAAGAAAAGTGCTGCCACCGCACTGTGAGGTGCCCAGTGGGGGTGGGGTGGCACTGAGGGCACCCTTCTCCCTGTGCGGTGCGTCCAGCTGCTGCTTCCTGCTGGTAGGTGGGGATCAGGTTAAGACTTTAGTCCCTTCTTCACAGACTGCACTGACTGCTCTACTCTGGATGACTGTTCTAGAAGTTTCCTCTTAACATTTGGTCAACCAATGGTCTGGCAGCCGGGTTCTGTGACACTGCAGGACAGAGCCTTTGGAATACACCTTCTCGAAGGGCTTGACTAGTAATGCTGTTGCTATGGTTACAGCAACCACTATGGGAGCCAGAAAAGTTGAGTTGAGCTTGTGGTTCCTTGTGGGGAGTTCATGAAGTGATCTTTCAGGAAGTTATGGATGCCGGAAGTGTTTTTTTATTATTTTTATTTTAATTAATTACAGTTTATTCACTTTGTATCCCCCCCGTACCTCCTTCCCCCCTCCCAATCCCACTGTCGCTCTTCCCCACTCCTGTCCCTCTCCCAGTCTACTGATAAGGGAGGTCCTCCTCCCCTTTCCTCTGATCCTAGTCTATCAGGTCTCATCAGGAGTGGCTGCATTGTCTTCCTCTGTGGCCTGGTAAGGCTGCTCCCCCCTGAGAGGGAGGTGATCAAAGAGCAAGCCAATCAGTTTATTTCAGAGACGGTCCCTGTCCCCATTACTATGAAGGCCACTTGGATACTGAACTGCCATAAGCTACCTCTGTGCAGGGGTTCCAGGCCATCTCCATGAGTGATCCTTGGCTGGAGTATCAGTTTCAGAAAAGACTCCTGTGCCCAGACTTTTTGGATCTGTTGCTGTCCTTTTGGAGCTCCTGTCCTCTCCTGGTCTTACTATCTCCCACTTCTTTCATAAGACTCCCTGCACTCTGCCCAAAGTTTGGCTATGAGTCTCAGCATCTGCCTCCATACCCATCTGCCTCCATGCAGGGTAGAGCCTTTAAGAGGCCTTCTGTGGCAGGCTCCTGTCCTATCCCCTGTTTTCTCCCTCTTCCAATGCCTATCCTCTTTGCCTTCCTGAAAGGGGATTGAGCATCTTAGCCAGAGTCGTCCTTCCTGATTAGCTTCTTTAGGTGTGAAGATTTTAATAGGTTTATCCTATATGTCTAATATCCACTTATGAGTGAGTATATACCCTGTGTGTCTTTCTGCTTCTGGGATACCTCACTCAGGATGATCTTTTCTAGTTCCCAGCATTTATCTGCAAATTTCATGATTTCCCTGTTTTTTTTTTTTTGCTGAGTAATATTCCATTGTGTAGATGTACCACAATTTCTATATCCATTCCTCAAGTGAGGGGCATCTGGGCTGTCTTCAGCTTCTGGCTATTACAAATAAAGCTGCTACAAACATGGTTGACCAAATGTCCTTGTTGTATACTTGAGCATCTTTTGAATATATGCCTAGGATTGATATAGCTGGATCTTGAAGAAGCACTATTCCTCATTGTCTGAGGTAGCGCCAGATTGATTTCTAAAGTGGTTGTACAAGTTTACATTCCCACCAGCAGTGGAGGAGGGTTCCCCTTTCTCCACATCTTCTCCAGCATGTGTTGTCACTTGAGTTTTTGATATTAGCCATTCTGATAGATATAAGGTGAAATCTTAGGGTTGTTTTGGTTTGTATTTCCCTGATGACTAAGGACTTTGAACATTTCTTTAAGTGTTTCTCGGCCATTTGATATTCCTCTATTGAGAATTCTCTGTTTAGCTCTGTACACCATTTTTTAATTGGATTACTTGATTTGTTGCTTTGTAACTTCTGAAGTTCTTTATATATTCTGGATGTTAGACCTCTGTCAGATATAGAGTTGGTGAAGATCCTTTCCCAATCTGTAAGCAGTCGTTTTGTTTTGATGACAGTCTCTTTTGCTTTACAGAAACTTTTCAGTTTCATGAGCTCCCAATAATTGATTGTTGCTCCTAGAACCTGTGCTGTTGGTATTCTGTTCAGGAAGTTTTCTCCTGTGCCAGTGAGTTCTAGGCTCTTCCCCACTATTTCTTCTAACGGGTTTAGTGTGTCTGGTTTTATTTCAAGTCTCTGAAGAAAAAATTAGAAGAAGATGGAAAGATCTCCCATACTCATGGCTTGGCAGGATTAACATTGTAAAAATGGCCATCTTACCCAAAGCAATCTACAGATTCAATGCAATTCCCATCAAATTACCAACATAATTTTTTACAGACCTTGAAAGAAAAATTCTCAACTTTATATGGAATAACAAGAAACCCAAAATTGCTAAAACAATATTATATAATAAAAGATCTTCTGGAAGTATCTCCATCCCTGATCTCAAGCTGTACTATAGAGCAACAGTAATAAAAACTGCATGGTACTAGCATAGAAACAGAATGGTGGCTTAATGGAAACGAATAGAAGACCCAGAAATAAACCCACACACTTATAGACACCTGGTTTTTGACAAAGAAGCCAAAATCATACAATGGAAAAAAAGCAAGCATCTTCAACAATGGTGCTGGTCTAACTGAAAGTGGTTTTTATCTTCTCTGTCTTTTCAGCCTTGGCTTAGTTTCAGCTGCTGTGATAAGCACCTCGGCTGAGAGTTAACTTGGAAAGGAAAACATTTGTTTCTTTTCACAGGTTCACATCAAGTCCATTCTCAAACACCCGGAGGCTGGAACTGCGGAGTCCATTGCGGAATGATGATGACTGACTTGTCTGCGAAGCACCCGCTCCAGGCCGCCCTGCTTCCAGTCTTGGGACCTCTCTGACCCACAGGTTTCTGTGTGCTGACCTTAAAAAAATGCTTCCTAGAAGATTTCACCTCAATGATGCCGATCACTCATCTATTTTAGCTGGTATTTTTAGCTCTCACTGACCAAAAATGCCACAAGAATATCTCTGACAGAGTTTCTGAGGGTCCCTCAGACTTCTCTCTGAAACTAGCCATGCTGCCATCATCTGCATTTGAGGTTAGACATTTTAAACTTTAGCAGGGAGCATGGAGGAGTCCCTTGTTGGATACAGAATCTTTGTCTTTGCTGAGAAGTGTTGGCCTCGGATGCCATGCTGGTTTTATTTCAGTTGTCATCTGAAAGAACACTCAACACGGTTCAAGCTTGGCATGTTCTCCTGGAGAGTTTGGCTTCAATTCTAGAGTTACACAAAATGTTAAAAGTATCTTGGACAGCTTTCTAAAACAACAAAAAAGGAGAAAGCAAAGTAAATTTTTTTCACTTTTGTGGATAGCACATGTCTGCTTGTTTTCAGGACACCTGCTGTCAAGAATGACCCCACAGAAGGTTGGCACTGACCTTTTTATATGAAAATTGTATAGTGAGGGAAATCCAGCTATCAGAAAAACTGTAAATAAAACCTCTAAACCTAAAGACAGTGCTCCATTTCTCTCTCTCTCTCTCTCTCTCTCTCTCTCTCTGTTTCATGGCTACTTTACAAATTTAAAAATCATTGGGGCCTCCAAAGAATATTTTGCATGTTATAGTAATACAAATTAAAATTCTTATCATTACTAAAGTTAGTGCACAGTTATACATTATTTTATGCCAAACCTGTTCCAGTTTTCCCAAAGTAAATGAGAATGGCTCCCATTTTTTTTTTTGCATTCATTAATTTCTGTCTCTGTAGAAGATGGCTGTTTCAAATAACCTACTTTTTCTTTTTTTTTTAATTTATTTATTTCTATATCAATCACAGGTTAGGTTTTTTGCATCCCATGCGTAGCCCCCTCCCTCATTCCCTCCCACCCTCTCCAACCCTTCCTCATCTCCTCCCTGCCCCCTCCAAGTCCACCATAACCTACTTTTTTTTATTGAATCTACTGTGGTATACTCTTTTTCCCACTGAAGCATATTAAAAACTCACAAAAGCCTGGTGTCTCAATATGTATAAATCAGATAAGACCACCCCTTTAATGCAGCAACTCAGGAAGGCAGAGGCAGGTGGGTTGCTCTGAGTTCAAGGCCATTCTGGTCTACACAGCGAGTCCAGGACAGCCAAGGCTACACAGATAAACCCTGTCTCGAAAAACCAAAATATGATGATAATGATGATGATGATATAATAAATCAGATAGGACCATAACAACAAGGAAGCCTCAGAGCTTTGGTGTCATTCCAGGGAATCTCAAAGCCCATCCTGAGAATCAGTGCCGCAGCAGCCAGGAACCAGGAACACTCAGATTTGAAACACGGATGACCGACTCCTCCGCAGTCAGCAAAAGGCAATGTTCTGCTGTGTCTATCTATATAGACGGTGTCTACCCATGTAAGAGGTGTCCCACAAGTTGCAGCTGTTACTATGCTGAAACTAATGGTTGAAGGTATATACTTATTGGTAGAAATGAGTATGAGTTCCCAAGAAAATGACCCCATAATTCACAATTTTGATTTCAGCAAATCAAAAGTTATACCTTTGGAGAAGGCTATGTAGCCCCTTAAATATCTGGCTAGTAGGCCACCCAGCAGGAAGTTTCCTGGGTTTTCATCCCAAGTTCAAAGGGCCCTGTGCCTCATTCAGATTGGTCAGAACCAGGCCCCATATTCTGACATGACTGGCTAAAAAGAATGACAAAGTTTCTACGAAACTTATATTTTTATTTCAGATATTACTGATGCTGGGAGGTTGTTTTTTATTTTGTTCTATTTTACTAAAAAGCATCTAAGTGTAGGGTAACCTTGTCTTAGCTAGTTAGAGTTGTAATAACCATTTTTTTTTTCAAACAGTGCTGCATTCTCAGGGTTTAGGAAGAACTTGGATTGGGGAGGAAGACATGACTCAGTATAGGCAGATATGATTCTGTTCTCATTTTGTAGATTAATAAAGCAAGCAATGAGAACTTAAGTTTCCTGGGTCACATAGCTAATGACAGAGCTAGGATTCAAATCCACGACATGAGTGGCCAGAGCTGACATTCTTTTCTTAGCAGTGTACCATAGTCCTTCCTATAAGGAGAGTGGCTAAGGATTGAACTACTGTTTTTTGTTGAGGACACTGCATTCATTGCAAGCTGGTTTTGAGGGTAAGTCCTTTTCTAAGAGGATTCAGTTCCAAAGTCCATGCTGCACATCTGGGGTCACAGAGCCTCTCTGGTTGACCTCCAGGCAGGAAGGGCTGGGGCAGGACTATCCACTCTGCAACTGTCCTATTGCTGCTGTGCTAATTTAGCAAGTAAATGGCTTAACATGAATTTTTTATCTTCTACTTTGAGGCCAAGAAGTACAAAATAGTTTCCATCTGTCTAAACTCAGGGTGTCAGCAGACTTCAGGGGGAAAATCTATTCCCTCTCATCAGTACACACATTCCACATTCCTTCCTATGTTATAATGGGATAGCTCTGAAGCATTTCTCATCCCAGAGCTTCCCCACCCCTGAAGCTCCAGCTGCTCTCAGCGGTACTCTGACGTTGGGTGGCTTGCTGACCCAGTTTCTCCCCTGCCTCCCTGCCTTCCCCATGTGCTGGATTGCCTCTCAGATCAACTTCTTTCATTGAACTTATGTCATAGAGGAACTCAGACAAACCAGACTTCCACCAAATTCCTGTTTCAACCTCTTTAAGGGTAAAAACAAACCAAGGAAAGGGTGTTTACTGGAAAAAAATAGCAGAAATAGGTGTAAGGAGAAAAGAGCAAAGAAAGTAATACACGATTAAAATGGTTCTAATTAGGATCATTCAAAAATGTAAATCTGAGCCCACAGTCAGGGCAAGTGTGACATAGGAAGCTAGGTCTGTCAATCACTGTAGAGAGATCCTATTGAGAAGACTGGAATATGATCTGATTTCCAGCCTGGACAGCCTTGTAAATGGTATATTGTATTTATATAATTTGTATATTTGTGTAAGTTGGCTGAAGTCTGGCTTGCACATATTCATTTTGCCTATCACTATAATGGTCTGACACCATATGAGCAAGAACACTTTTTTTTTCTTTATTTGTTATTTCTCTAAAAGCAGTTTTTAAAGTAATTTATTTATTTCTATATTAATCACAGGTTATATACTTTGTATCCTGGCCATAGCCCCCTCCCTCATTCCCTCCCTCATCTTCTCCCTGCCCCCCTCCAAGTCACTGATAGGGGAGGACCTTCCCCCCCCCCCTTCCCTCTGACCCTAGCTTATCATGTCTCTTCAGGACTGGCTGCAATGTCCTCTTCTGGGATTTAGTTAGGCTGCTTCTCCCTCCAGGGGAGGGGGGGGCGGTCGACAAGCCAGCCTTTGAGTTCATGACTGAAATAGTCCCTGTTCCCCTTACTAGGGTACCCAGTTGGGTACTGAGCTACCCTGGGCCACATCTGAGCAGGAGTTATAGTTTGTATGCATACATGGTCCTTGGTTGGAGAAACAGTCTCATAGAAGACCCCTGTGCCCTGATCTATTTGGTCTTTGTGGAGCTCTTGTCCTCGCCAAGTCTTACTAACTCCCCCTTTTTTCATAAGATTCCCTGCACTCTGGCGATGGTTTGGTTGAGTCTTAATATCTGCTTTGATACACTGTTAGCTAGAGTCTTTCAGAGGCCATCTGTGGTAGGCTCCTGTCCTGTTGTAAAAGCAGTTTTTTAATTAATAAAAAATTAATAAAATATTTTTATTTTACAGTTGAATTTTTTGGGAAATTCTGGAAAATTTAGGAATTTGTGAAGAAAACTTTTTATTCACTTTGTATCCCTGCTGTGGCCCCTCTTCCTCATCCCCTCCCAATCCCACCCTCACTCTTCCCCACTCGTGTCCCTCCCCCAAGTCCACTGATAGGGGAGGTCCTCCTCCCCTTCCAACTGACCCCAGCCTATCAAGGCTCATCAGGACTGGCTGCATTGTCTTCTTCTGTGGCCTGGTAAGGCTCTCTCCCCTTAGCTGGAGGTGATCAAAGAGCCAGCCACTGAGTTCATGTTAGAGACTGTCCCTGTTCCCATTACTAGTATACCCACCTGAAGAACACTGTTTTATGAAGCAAAACACCTGGGAACTCTCGAGGAAGATCCTAATGAGTGCTCTCCTTCATGTTACCTGAAAGACTTCCCCTCCCCTGGATTCCAGGCGGCACTGACCCAGTGGGTACGTAGTAGTTTCCTCTCTACCTCATGAGTCACAGCTTGCTCCTGCTGACACATGTCTTCTCTGAGGGTTAACCAAGCCATCTGTTATCAATCAATGTATTATGGGAAATTTCCAGTCTGCTCTCTTCTTGGAGCCTTGGCAGTGCATAGTTTCGCAAAGTGTGGTGCAATCACAAGAAATAAGTAACTATGGTGTACAATAGCATAGGCAAGGTGATTCAATCCCTGAAAAAGACTTCCAATATCAGGAATATCAGTGTTGTGGCTTGCAATAACCATGGAAACCTACCCTTGCTAGTTGTCTCATATCTAGTAATGGACTCACTTCTAACCACCTGGCCAGCACATTATGTACATGTGCAGCAGAGAAGGTCAGCAGGTCCAAGGGATCGCCTTGAAATTAACACCATTTCACTAAATTCTGCAGAAGAGTCAGTCTGTCAGGATTAGCTGCTGATGGGTGCCCTGGCTGGTTTGAGGGCAGAAGCGCTGGCAGTCCACAGCTGCCTCTCTCCACAGGTCTCCTCACAAGGGAAGCCTTAGCTTTCCATCTCCTGGATGACTCCTCCTTCTGCTCCTGAGCCTGCATCTAGGACTGAGAGTCTTATGTACTTAGCTGTGAGTTGCTGTGGACAGTACTACCTTGCTATCCCCAAATCCAGATGTCATTCTGATGGTAGCACAAGCAGTCTCTGACAGCAATGGTCAAATAAATGCATGAGATACATGCTCACAAAAGGTTTGTATTAGTAAAAACATTCCATATCTTATATGTTAAAAGGAATATGGCTAATTGGCTAAATAAACTGCTATGTAAAAAAAAAAGTATTACTCTTTGAGAAAAACTCGAATAGTCTGTTAAACTTGTTGTGTCAGGTCCAGGGTCCATGTTTTATTTGCAGATATTTTGTGTCAGTGCTTGGAATCAAACCTGTGTGTGCTAGGATGTCCTCACCCAAGGAGATATACCTGTCCCCAGTTATTCTTATTTCAGTTAATCTTTGCTTTTAGGAAAACTAATGAATCAAATAAATAAATGAATTGGAGGGAAACTGGGGAAATTTTGTGAATGTACGTGAGTTCTGCTGTAAGAGTGCAAGAGCAGGAAGCTTAAGGGAAGTTTAGAAGATAGTGGGTGGGTGATGGGAGGTCTGGTAACTCTGCTCAGTCCTCCACACTCTGAAAAGTGTGACTTGACAGGGACCCACTGGAGATACGTATGGTGAATGGTGTCCCTACAAGGGGGTTTTCCCACCAGGATTTCTTTGTCATTCACATATACCACAGGACAGATCAGGTAGAACCATATGAAATCAGGTCTGGATATTTTTAAGTATCAAAACACACACTTCAGTTTCATGTCATTCCACCTAGTGAATTCTCAGTGAAGCAACTGAAAGCAGCTCTGAACTTCTGGCCTGAGGATAGAATCTAGGCCATTCTTTTTGGGTACTGGCAGCTGCTGAGTCCTGTCCTCTGGATGGTGACCTGATCCCCAGGGGAAGAGCCCCAGCATGAACACTCTCCCTTTCCTGCCCCTGCTTGGTAGAGCCAGCTTTCAAGAGGGCTTCAGAGGACTCCAGCTGAGCTAGCTCCAGCCTCCAGCTCCTCAAGGGGGCTCAGTGCCGCTGCTGTTGCCCTCTTTAACTTCCTGGGAGGGCAGCTTGCCTGTCAAAGGATGGTTGGTGCCCTGTGGGATCTTCTAGAGTGTCACCAGCCTTCCCAGCATCAGAAGCACATGACCTTTCATGACCCCAAGGTGAGCTACTGTGCCATCTTATAGATGTGTGAGGAGATAAGGAAAACAAGATAGCTACGAAGAGGAAAGGAGCTGAGGAATAGAAAAGTTGGGACTTGGAAGTGAAGCTCAAAAATAATTTGTCTCACAAAACTCTGATGTAGGAAATTGAGAGGGGCTAAAGTGTCCACATCCCAAACTAGAAAATAATTTCTTTCAAGATTTATTGATTGTTTTATCCCATAGATTTATTTGTATGAGAAAATGCTAAAACATGTCAAACTTATTATTTGGTCTCTCTCTCTAAATGAATTTCTCTGTAAGCCAGACTCGTGGCAGCTGTCCTGTGGCAGCCCCCTGAGAGGCTGACTCACAGGTGTAAGCCACCACCCTTAGCCTTGTAGCTGATCACAAAGCTGTGCCTTCCTTCTTTCCTCTAGACACCATTATTTCAATTATGGCTTGACCTAGCCATGCTGCTTGGCTGTTGAAGGCAGTGGGCTTGAGAAGAAGCTGGGAGGGCTGAGCTCTGGGTCCTGAGTAGCACTATGACAGTAGTGCTTCTAGAAGCTCTTGTTTTCCTCCAGATTCTTTTTTAATTTGGTGATTCTGGAGCCTTTGGATGAAACACTTTTCTATCCTGTCCACATTTCACCTCAGAGTGACCCTGAACTTCTGGATGTTCCTAAGCACTTCCATTAGATCATTTGCTTAAAATTCAGTCAGCCATTAGCTCACCTCCTTCAGTGAAAACTTCTCATCATTGATGGTAAAAACCAGAAAATTAGTGTGTCTGCTAATGAAAGGCATTTCCTTTTTATTTTATTTTTTTCCTGAGAGTATCTGGTAGATATTGCCTGATTTAGTATTTGAATGTAATGGCCTGAAAATGAGATTTCAGATAAAAATAAATGAGATTGATGGAAACACCATCCATGCCCAGAATCCAAGGCATCTGGTAGAGTATTCCATTACCTATTTTTTCAGTTGAGAAGAGAGATTCATTTCTGCTTTCTCTGAGTGCAGCAGAGGGAGCCTAAGGTTTTGCTTGAGAAAGCACTCTTATTATCTGCCCCTATTTTTGGAACGTTTAAATGTCTGACTTATTGACTTAAGTTTATAATTTAGGCTTACAACCTTCAGAAATGAGTTTTTCCTTCAAAATTTCTCATGTGTTTTTTAGCACAGAGGAAAAAAAAATTTGGAGGGATGGCAATTAGCAGAACCTGCATCAAAATCACAGTTTCAGAGCCATTCACAAGGGAAACAGTACTGGTCCAGCCATTCCCCTGTGCCATTTTGAAGGATTATGGCATGCACATGAAAGAGCTGGAGGAGGTCTGCACTTTATCAGGTTAGCATTTGCACATACATCATTCTTGTGATGTTTACTCTCTATATAGAAGGCATGTTAGGAGTTTATAGTTGATGTTCAAGACATTCATGGGAATTGTTACCAAGCAGGCCTTTGGAAGCAAGCTGAAGTCACCATGGTGGCTGCTGCTGGCTGATAGAGGAAGGGCACCTACCTTTCCCACAGGAGTGCTAGCTGCTGCCTCATACTGATTGCTCTGATTTGAGTGTGTCCTTCTAAAATCCGAATTTAAGACTGATAATGCAGCGGCATTAATAAATAGGGTCCACTGAGCCCAGTAAATAGGTTTGCCATCCTAGCTGTATGGCTGGCTGAAGCAGGGAGATACTGCTTCAAGTTCAAGACCAGCCTGTGCCACTTAGTGAGAGACCCTGCCTCAAAATAAAGGTAAAGAGACTGGGCATGTATCTCAGTGGTAGGGCATTTGCCTGGCACATACAGAGTCCTTGGCAGATGGGAGAGAAATGAGGCTTACAAAGGTGACTGTGTTGTATCAATGTTGGAAGGATCTGTTTTCTTCTCTTGCCATCTGAGGACACCGAAGATGCCATCCTGAAGAACAGGCCTCTTCAGATTCTAAACTCACTAGAAGCTTGCCCTTGAACTCCCTGGCCTCAGCACGGTATTTGGACACTCTGATTATAGCTGAATTCATGTGTGTGGCATTTGATCACAGCAGCAGAATAGACAATGATGGACTGAAGGCTGTTTCATTTTCAAGACAAGCCTCCATCATAGAATTTTCTGTCAATGACTGAGGCCTCTTCCTCTCCTTGGAGCTTGACACTGACCACACTGGTAGTACAGAACCAAAGTATTCCCCAAGATTAGTGAATTGCAGAGTCACCCATTTTCCAGGGTCTCAGGACTGCATGAGCTTCAGTGGGCTCAGTCTTAGTTAGCCTCTAACTACCCAGATAGCTCCTCTTACTCCCTTGAGGCCATTTTTCTCTACCAGCTCACTTGTGTAAGAATCTTCATTATGAGTTTGTAGGGAACATAAACTCAGTACTATTAATTTTGTTGACAAATCTTGATATTTTCTCCCTGTAATTCATATTCATTGGTGAAATGAGAAAAACAGGGTACAAGGACTGTAAGGTGAATAAATAATTCTAGGCTTATTAGATATTCATTTATTTAGAAATATGCTGTGGCTATTGTTAGGACTGTGCAGCAAAGTTACACGGTAGGTTCACAAATCACATCATGCGACGGGTTCCACTTGGGAGGTTTATTAAGGGCAGGGGGTAGGGATCACAGAGACCGTCTGTGGGGGTAGGGAAAGAGAGGGTGGTGATGGTTCTCTTATAAGGTGACCCAGAGCATGGTCCGCAGGTGGCCCGTAGGGGCCTCACAGATGCCTGTTATCCCATTTGTCAGGCCCCTCGGGGCTGGCCACAGAGATGCCTGCTTAGGGATCCCAAAAGCTATCACCTTATCAGCCTTCCACGGAATCTGTCTCTGCGTCTGTGTCATGCATCTTGACTATCATGTCACCTCCTTTCACCACGTTAGTGTTTTATCAGACATTGTGCGAGCAGAGGCTTGGCATGAGCTTGCTTATCAGGCCTGTGCTTACCTGGTTCTCTAACCTTTAGTTCCTGTTGCTCTGGCACAGTGGGCCTGATTCCAGGGGATACCGCCTCACAACGACTAGCTGATTCCTTCTGATAGCAAGTGTTTCCCCAAAGTGTGTCTTTCACATGCAATCCAACTTGTCCAAAGCCCATACCCCACTCTCCTCCTTTATAACATTTCCAACTCCAAGCCAATGCTCCCCTGCCCTATAATCACCCCAGGGCCATGTGGTAGTCCTGCACCCTATTATTATCTATTCCCTCCAACCCTAAGATTACCCAGTATTCCTAGTCTGCATCAAGTCTATCTCCAGGAAACCCCAGTAAGAGTTCCAGGTCATTGAAATGGTTCATCTTCCCTGTAAGCATGACCGAATTAAAGACCCCTTAAGAGACATGCATGTGGGCATGTGTGAGGGCACTTTAGAGAGGATTAACTGAGGATGTCAGCCAGAATATGAGTGTCACCTATGACTTGAGGGCCCAGACCTAATAAAAAAGGAAGAAAGGAAAAGCCAGCTGCGTGCCAGCATTCTCCACTCCTTGCTTCCTGATCCATGGAGACTTGAGAACTCTCAGAGGCGTGTTTCAGCTCCACCATACCTCCTGATTCACAGTGGACCTTCAGAACAGAGCCAAAGATAATTCTTCTTCCCTTAAGTTACTTCCACCAGGAATTTTGTCATGGCAAATAAATAAATAACTGATAGAGTTTTTCTCTCTACTCTGTTCCTTCTGCTTCCAGATGGCCTGGTGCTTCTTCATGTGGCTCTGTGTCCATGTGCCTTCAAAGGCTTCCTGCTCCTGGAGAGCTGTGAGTGTTAGCCTCTGCTAATGGTCATTTCCTGTCTGAGTGTCTTCTGAGATCAAAGCCAAATAAGTCTTGGCCTTTAGAATATCCTCTACAAATCCTATTCCTCCACATAAAGCAGCTTAGGTGACATGAAGAGTGGGGAAGCCCTCCGGGGATTCTGAATGGGTCGCCCAGGTAACCGCACGGGGCAAAGATGGACATCAGAGCCTGCCTTCCCATAGAATGCTGACAAAAATGTCATTGTTCTCTTAAGCCAATGAGATTTGAAGTGTGTTTCCATGCAACAGCAGATCCCTGAAACAATGTTACACAGAGGAATGTGTGGACCTGTGACTGCCTTTTCGTCCACCACAATGCACCTCTCCCTCCCACCTAGGAAAGGAAAGTGAACTTCAGTGATATGGGGAGTACTAACTGTACCCAGCAGGTTTTATACAAATGATAGTGTTTATAAAGGATGAGGACATGAATTTGAGAGGAGGGTAGGGGGAGATAGGAGTTCAACAAGGAGAGAAGGATGGATATGATTAAAAAAACATACTAATGTGTAAAAGTCTCAAAAGAAAAACCGTAAAAAGAAAAATAAGAAATAAAGAGTAAAAATGTAATATGTAACTGAATAAAGAAGGTAATTCCAGTTTGGCGCTTCTGTCTTTCTGCATGAAGGCTGCGGGAGATTCCCTGCATTTGGTTGTGGTAGAGGCAGAGACCCCACAATGGCACTCGATTCACATGTAACTGACAGTTCCCCAGATAATGTCTTGGCCCTATATTTAGTGTTTCAATTCTTTCTTTGTATTTATCTTGCTTGGAAAGCCAAAACAGATGTGGGCACCAGACATGGCAAAAGCCAGGCATTAGAGTGAGTTGCTGTCTCCGAAATAATGAAACCAAAACCAAGTCACATTTCAGCCCTTATACACTATTCTATTAAAAACAGCAAAGTGTAATTTTAAATAACTTCCCCCTTTTACATAAAGTCCCACAGCTTTACTTTTCATCATTTAAAAAGATCTCCAATGGCAAAACATCATCCTGTCACATGGACATACAATTCACACAACTGATCAAAATTTAAAAACGGGTTCTATCCTTTTATTTCAATGGTAATTTATTTTAACTTTTCTGCACGAGACAATTAACATCTGTAGACAAACTAAATCCAACTAAAATCCCACACTTGAGATTAAAACAAAAACACATTTAATTTACATAGCATAACTGAGTTCACAATGAAACCAAAACTTCCATTGCACACACACACAGTAATCTTTAAAAATATTATTGTTCTGAGGATTCCTGGGGCTGATTCAGGGTTCATTCATAGCCATGGCAGTATGAATCTCATGAGTGTTTAGAGTGCTTGATAAATTCTGCTGCAGCCCCGGCAGTGGAATTCTGTGCCATTTTGGTAGAAGAGGGCGTGCTAGACATTCCCTATCACTCTATCATTGCTGGTATTTTTACTTTTACAAGAAAGAGTTAATCTCAATATTTTAATTTCCACTTTCTGTGCAAAAATACTAAATAATGCTTACATTTTTATGGATGATTTTGCTTTTCTCCTATGATTTGATTATTCATAACATTTAAAATTTAAAATAAAATTAACATTTTAATTTGTATATACTATCATGTAATTAGAAAGCCACTTCTGATTGGCTACTCATTTCATAAACTATGGGAGTCTTTTATAGAAAAGACTTATTAACCTCACTTAAAACTAAAAATACATTTCATTTGCCTTGGGAAACACACATCTTGCTTTGGTAGAAATCCAACAAAGCACAGCTCCTATGGTCAAACCCTCTTCAGTCTAGGAAGGATCTTTTCTAAGATGAAAATTGTAATGCTGTTCTAAGGAGAGAGTGCTGAGCACTGGATTTACCTCCTGCTGAACTGGCACTTTAACTCATTCTTTACTAACTCCAAATTGTCTTTTTTCCCAGAGAACTGTTTTTTTTTTTCAATTAAAAAAGAACAATTATATTGAAACTTAAGGGCCCAATTGAAAGCCCTAGGGAAAAAAAAAGAAGCAGATACACCCAAGAGGAGCTGGAAATAATCAAACTCAGGGCTGAAAGCAATCAATTAGAAACAAATAAAACTATTCAAAGAATCAATGAAACCAAGAGCTGGTTCTTTGAGAAAATCAACAAGATAGGCAACCCCTTAGCCAAACTAACAAAAAGGCAGAGAGAAACACTCCAAATCAACAAAATCAGAAATGAAAAGGGGGACGTAACAACAGACACTGAGGAAATCCAAACAATAATTAGGTCTTACTACAAAAACCTATATGCCACAAAATTTGAAAATCTAAATGAAATGGATGATTTTCTTGATAGAGTCTATCTACCTAAATTAAGTCAAGATCAGGCTGAAAAATTGAATAGACCTGTATCCCCCAAGGAAATAGAAGCAGTCATCAACTGTCTCCCTTCCAAAAAAAGCCCTGAGCCAGATGGATTCAGTGCAGAATTCTACCAGACCTTCAAAGAAGTGCTAACTCCAATTCTCTCTAAACTATTCTATGAAATACAAGCAGTAGGTACATTACCAAACTCATTCTATGAAGCCACAGTCACCTTGATACCTAAACCACACAAAGACACAACAACAACAAAAAAAGAAAACTTCAGACCTATCTCTCTTATGAACATTGATGGAAAAATACTCAATAAAATACTTGCAAACTGAATCCAGGAGCACATAAAAGATATCATCCACCATGACCAAGTAGGCTTCATCCCAGGCATGCAAGGGTGGTTCAATATACGCAAATCCATCAATGTGATCCACCATATAAACAAACTGAAGGAGAAAAACCACATGATCATCTCCCTAGATGCCGAAAAAGCATTTGACAAAATCCAACACCCATTCATGTTTAAAGTTTTGGAGAGACTAGGGATACAAGGCACATACCTAAACACAGTAAAGGGAATATACAGCAAGCCTATAG
>CM053753.1:4813621-4829880 GCA_028658305.1 Pachyuromys duprasi | reverse complement strand
GAGAGAGAGAGAGAGAGAGAGAGAGAGAGAGAGAGAGAGAGAGAGAGAGAGAGAGAGAGAGAGAGAGAGAGAGAGAGAGAGAGAGAGAGAGACCTAAGAGGAGTAGATAACTGGAAATAACCAAACCCAGGACTGAAATCAATAAAACAATTCAAAGAATCAATAAAATCAAGAGCTGGTTCTTTGAGAAAATCAACAAGATAGACAAACCCTTAGCCAAACTAACTAAAAGGCAGAGAGACACTATCCAAATTAACAAAAACAGAAATGAAAGGGGGACATAACAACAGACTCTGAGGAAATCCAAACAATCATTAGGTCTTAATTCAAAAGCCTATACTCTACAAAATTTAAAAATATAACTGAAATGGACAATTTTCTTAATTGATTCCAATTACAAAGCTGAATCAAGACCAGGTAAATAAAATTAAATAGTCCTATATCCCCTAAGGAAATAGAAGCTGTTGTCAAAAATCTCCCATGCAAAAAAAGCCCAGGGCCAGATGGTTTCAGTGCAGAATTCTACCACACCTTCAAAGAAGTGCTAATACCAATACTCTTCTAAGTATTTCACAAAATAGAAACAGAGGGAACATTACCAAACTCATGTAGTGACAGTCACCTTGATACTTAAACCTCGCAAAGACCCAACAAAGAAAGAGAATTTCAGGCATATTTCCTTTCTGAACATTGATGCAAAAATACTCAACAAAATACTTGCAAACTGAATCCAAGAACATATCAAAGATATCAACCACCATGACCAAGAAGGCTTCATCCCAGGCATGCAGTGGTGGTTCAATATATGGAAATCTATCAATGTGATCTACCATATTAACAAACTGAAGAAAAAACAGCATAATAATAATAATCTCCTTAGATGCTGAAAAAGCATTTGACAAATTTCAACATCCATTTATGTTTAAAGTCTTGGAGAGATCAGGGTATAAGGTACTTACCTATACATAGTAAAGGCAATATACAACAACCCTATAGCCAACATCAAACTAAGTGGAGAGAAAGTTAAATCAATCCCAATGAAATCAGAAAACAAGGCAAGGCTGACCACTCTTTCCATGTCTCTTTAACATGGTTTTTGAAGTCCTAGCTAGAATAATAAGACAATTAAAGGAGATCAAGGAAATTAATTTCAGAAAGGAGGAATTCAAAGTATCCCTATTTGCAGATGATATGAAAGTGTATATGAGTAACCCCAAAAATTCTACCAGGGAACTCCTCTAGCTGATAAACACCTTCAGCAAAGTGGATGGATACAAAATTAACCAAAAAAAAATCAGTAGTCCTCCTGTATACAAAAGAGAAATGGGCAGAAAATAAATTAGGAAAACAACACCCTTCACAATAGCCACAAAAGACATAAAGTACGTTGGTGTGACTCTAACCAAGCAAGTGAAAGACTTTTATAAAACAACTTCCAGTCTCTGATGAAAGAAATAGAAGAAGATATCAGAAAATGGAAAGATCTCCCATGCTCAAGGCTTGGCATGATTAACATAGGAAAAATGTTCATCTTATCAAAAGCAATCTGCAGATTCAATATGATTCCCATCAAAATACTAACACAATCCTTTACAATACTTGGATAAAAAAAATTCTCAACCTCATATGGAATAACAAGAAACCCAGAATTGCTAAAATAATACTCTACAATAAAAGATCGTCTGGAGGTATCGCCATCCCTGATTTCAACCTCTACTCTAGAGCAACAGTAATGAAAACTCCATGGTACTGGCAGAGAAACTGGGTGGTACATTAATGGAATCGAATAGAAGACCCTGAAATAAACCCACACACTTATGGACACCTGATCTTAGACAAAGGAGCCAAAACCACAGAATGGAAAAAAGATAGCAACAAATGGTGCTGGTCTAACTGGGTGTCTACATGTGCAAATAGATCCACACTTATCACCCTGCAGAAAACTAAAGTCCAAGTGGATCAAAGACTCAATATAAAACCAGACACACTAAACCTGTTAGAAGAAAAAATGGGGAAGACCCTTGAACTCATTGGCATAGGAGACAACCTTCTTGTGCAGAACACCAACAGCACAGGCTCTAAGAGCAACAATCAATAAATGGGACCTCATGCAACTGAAAACCTTCTGTAAAGCAAAGGACACTGTGGTCACAACAAAACGACAGCCTACAGATTGGGAAAGGATCTTTACCAACCCTACATCTGACAGAGGGCTGGTATCCAGAATATATAAAGAACTCAAGAAGTTAAACAGCAAAAAACCAAGTAATCCAATTAAAAACGTGGGGTACACAGCTAAACAAAGAATTCTCAATAGAGGAATATCGAATGACAGAGAAACACTCAACATCCTTAGCTATTAGGGAAATGCAAAACAAAAAGATCCTGAGATTTCAACTTACACCCATCAGAATGGCTAAGATCAAAAACTCAATCACAACACATGCTGGAGAGGATGTGGAGAAAGGGGAACCCTCCTCCATTGCTGATGGGAATGTAAAGTTGTACAACCACTCTAGAAAATCAGTCTGGTGCTTTCTCAGACAATCAGGAATAGTGCTACCTCAATATCCAGCTATAACACTCCCAGGCATATATCCAAAATATGCTCAAGTATACAACAACGACATTTGCTCAACCATGTTCATAGCAGCTTTATTTGTAATAGCCCCAAGCTGAAAACAACCCAGATGCCCCTCAGTTGAGGAATGGATACTGAAATTGTGGTACATTTACACAATGGAATACTACTCAGCAATTAAAAACTAGGAAATCATGAAATTTTCAGGCAAATGGTGGGACCTAGAAAAGATCATCCTGAGTAAGGTATCCCAGAAACAGAAGGACACACATGGTATATACTTAATTATAAGTGTATATTAGACATATAACATAGGATAATCATACTTAAATCTGTTCACCTAAAGAAGCTAATTAAGAATGAAGAGCCTGGGTAAGTTGCTCAATCCTCATTCAGGAAGGCAAACTGGATAGATATCAAAAGGGGGAGAAAACAGGCAACAGGACAGGAGCCTACCACACAGGGACTCTGAAAGACTCTACCCTGCAGGATATCAAAACAGATGCTGAGACTCATAGCCAAATTTTGGGCAGAGTGCAGGGAATCTTTTGAAAGAAGTGGGACTTGGGACTTGGAGGGGACAGGAGCTCCACTAGGAGAGAAAAAATATCTGGGCACTGGGGTGCCAAGGACCACTGGGCACCAAGGACCATTCATGGAGATAACCTAGAACCCCTGCACAGATGTAGACCGTGGCAGCTCAGCGTCCAAGTAGGTTTTCTAGAAATGGAAATAGGGACTGTCTCTGACATGAACTCAGTGGCTGGGTCTTTGATCACCTCCCCCTGATGGGGGTGCAATCTTACCAGGCCACAGAGGAAGACCTGATAGCCTAGGATCAGATTGAAGGGTAGGAGGATCTTCCCTAGCAGTGGACTGGATAGGGATATGGGTGGAGAGGAGGACAGGAAGGTGAGATTGATAAGGAACAAGGGATGGGGCTACAGTTGGGATATAATGTGAATATACTGTAATTTATTAGAAAATAAATTAAAAACGCTAAAACTCAAAAAAAGAAGAAAGAAAACGAAAACAAAACTATGCAAAACTCTGGGCTTCAAAAGAGAAATATTTGCAAAGGCACCCATAAAGAGGGGCACTTCGATGGAGCTTCTGCTTTCTCTTGACTTAATTATCAAGCAAAGGTCACCTTTATAGCATTCAAGAACCTCAGAAGCAAAGGAGCATGCACTTAAGGATTGGGGCAGGCACTCTCTGCTATCTGAATGCATCTCTTGTGACACCATCCTTGTTCTTCACTCTGGTATCTACACCCTCCAGGGTTTCCTTGAGTCAGGCTGTGTTTAACAGGCTGAGCTCTTGAGCTGCTCAGGTATGACAGCACTGGAGGGACTGTTTCCCAGAGATGTCCCCTGGGCAGTGCAGTCTGTTCCCAGTGTTCTCTGAAGTGATTCTGCATGGCTGCTTTTTCTCATGAAGAAGCATGTCTGGTGCACAGCTCTTATTTCCCAGCTTCACAGTAAACTTCTTCCCTTTGAAAGTCCTGTATCGTGAGATAAAGGCCAGGAAAGAACATCCATCAGCAAGCAGTGCCCCTGCATCCTGCAGGCTGGCTCCTCCTGCTTTTGTCTCCCTAGGCAACCACTGAAGGGACAGTCAATTTGTTTTGTTTTCCTTTTTATTTTATTAATTGTATTTTACCTTTTCTCTTACTTTTTGTTTGTTTGTTTGTTTCCTACAAGTGGCAGTGTGTTTATTTCATCCTGATAAATTTCTGATTGGTCCAGGCTCTTTAACATGTTTTCTACATTGACAGTCTCTAAGTCTTTATCTATAATTTCATTCCCCTTCCCTCCTCTATCCAAAATAAATTTACTACCCCGTTCTCAAAGCCTTTTTAATTAAATATTCATTACAACTTATTCACTTTGTATCCTGGCTGTGGCCCCCTCTGTCGTCTCCTCCCGATCCCTCCCTCTTTGCTCAACCATGTTCATAGCAGCTCTATTTGTAATAACCAGAATCTCGAAACAACCTACATGTCTCTCAGTGGAGGAATGGATACAGAAATTGTGGTACATTTATGCAATGGAATACCATTGAGCTATTAAAAACAAGGAAATCATGAAATTTGCAGGTAAATGGTGGGAACTAAAAAAGATCAAATTGAGGGAGTTAACCCAGAAACAGAAAGACACACAGTATATATAATATATATATATAATAAGTGCTTATTATACATATAATATAAGATAAACATTCTCTTACTTAAGGAAAAGTTTTAATATGCATGTAAGCATGAACACTGACAGAACAGGGAATAATATATAAGAAAAGGACTGTAACATTTTTCTTGAGTCGGTGTGGCTTATGCAGAAAAAGTAATATGCATGTATCTTTAAAATGGTTTTACTAGTGTGAAAGTCCTGAGTGACCAGGCATGAGTTCAATTCTGGTTTCAGTAGAACCGGTTTTACCATCCCTGATGGGCAAAATGCTCCTTATGGAGCCAAGAAAATGGAGCAAGCAGAAACCCAAGTCCTGTGGTTGGTCCATGGGGTCTCCAATGAAATAACCTCTGAACTCTTCTTCCGTTATAATTCAAAAGCAAGCATAGACATGGAAGAAGCATGACTGTCATCACAGTAAAGAATTATCTAAGAATCAGTCTGGAGATGGCCTGGAGTTAGTGTTTTACAAATATGGGACATACATTTGTACTTTTAATGACTTGCTTCATGACCTAGTAAAGATTAGTTCTGAATATTCACAAGTCTTTTTGTGTGCATGATGGTAGATAAATGGATATTCATAGAGAGAAAGATAACTAGTAAAATGGTAAAAAAAGGTATTTATATAGTTCAGCTTATCTGAATACTTTATTGAATTATGTATCTTTTGCTCATTCTATAGCATAAATTTGTGCAAAGTCTTTCAGTAGGATGGTAAATTCGTCCATAATTTTATCCTTGAAAATATTTTACTGTGTATATTTTGAAGGATACAACATTAAGTGACTAGAATGTTAAACTTAGTGGACCGAATCTTTTATTATAGTTCCTATCATGTGAGCTAATGCTTCCATTGAAGTTTTTATTTCTAGACATTAAGCAAGTTATACCAAGCTGCTTGTTTTTGTTCGGTTGGTTTACAGTTCTATATATTGAATTTCCTTTTCTGCTACCTGCAGTTCCCCATTATACCATTTTCTATTATATATGAGTAACATACAGTTGGAGCTTTAAAATTTACCTCAAAACTGTAGAAATTTCTATGTGTATGTTTAGTGTTACTACCAATGTACCTGGAGTTAAATATGTCATCGTATTCTGTGTGTAACAAGTATCTGCTTGTCTGCAATGCATGTGTGGATATGGTGTGCAAATGTGTGTATGCACAGGTAGTTCCAGAAGAAAACCTTGAGTGTTAGTCTTCCAAAACCATCTACTTTGCATTTTTCAAAATTAGAAACATCTCTCACTGGACTGAAACATTCAAAGCAGGGGAGGCTGGCCAGCAGTCCCGAGGGATCTCTGTCTCTGTCCCGCTAAAGTACACGTGAACACCACCAGTCTGAACTTCCCTTATGTTGATTCTCGTTCAGGTCATCATGTTGATGATAGCCAAACTCCCATTTTGGGAGATGCCTTCATGCCAAACAGGCTCCACTTGCTCCAGGATCAGAAGTCTCAGCCTCTAGAGGAGCACCTCAGTCTTAGGGAAGAAAAAATGGATTTGCATGGCCACTAACAATTTATAATTTTATAAGGCAATTTCATAATACCTCCCACAGCTATTGATAGCCTACTTTTAGTAGCAAATTTCAAAGCTAATTTGCTGAGGCTGCTGTGGATAGAAGTACAGGTAATCACACCACAGTCCCAGGAGATTATTCATTTTATTATTTTATTTTATGTGTCTGAGTGATTCCTACATGTATGTATACATACCATGTGTATCCCTAGTGCATACAGAAGTTAGAAGAGGGTCTTATATTGCCTGGAATGGGAGTTAGAAATGGTTATAAACCACTATGTGGGTGCGAGAACAGATCCTCTGCAATAGCAGCAAGCGCTCTTTACCATTGGACAATCTCTCCAACACCACATCATAGTCTTCAGGAGGTTCCCGATCCAAAGGAAAAGCCAGAGTTCTAGCTGCAGCAGCAAATAGGGTTTCAGCACCTCTGAGGGCAGGTGCTTTTTCTGTTTCTACCTTTATTGCCATCATTTTTTGAGTTTGGGAAAATCTAAGATTTCTTACTGAATTACCCCCCTTTGTTTCTCCCCCCTACCCTCCTTTTTGTTCCTTTTCCCACCCTTCTTTTCTTTCCACTTTTCTCCTTCCTCTCATTCATTTTTTCCTTCTACTCCTCTTTCCTTTTTAGTCATGTCACTCTACCTCCCTAAGTGTATATGTACACAGTTGCCTGTGTGTTGTATTGCTTAAGCTTCTGAATTAATTCAGGACTCTCCAGCATTGGGTAGTAGTCAGCTTTCCTATATTACACTGCATCAATTCTGTCTTTGGAGCAATGCAGTGAAACAGGATCAATATCACTTCCCAAATGTTTCCTTTCCTCTAGCCATTTGAATGTCACATAACCCATTTGCAATGTGGTCTCTAAGACTTCTTCCAGTTGAAAGCCTACTGTTCCTTCAAGGCACAAATAGATGCTGAGCCATTTTGCTCTAACAGGGGATGACATTTGTAATGATAGCTCACATTTATTCAGAGCTTTCAATGTTCCAGGCTTTAGCAGATAATTATTCTTTTTTCCCTTTACATATGAGGATGTGTTCATATGTGTGTGCATATGAGGGTATGTGCACACATATGGAGGCCTGGAATTAAAATAGACATTGGTGTTTTCCGTTGTCATTTTTTACTTTGTTTTTTGAGGAAGGTTCTTTTGCTGAACCAGGAGTTCATCATTCCCAGATAGAATTACTAGCTGGTTTGCCTCCAGGATCCTCTCTGCCTCCTGAGCACAGGGATTACAGGCAAGCACCATGCCTGCACAGCTTTTACCTGTGTTCTGAAGAGCCAAACTGCATTCTTCATGGTCTCACAGCAAAGAATATCTGTTGAGCCACCTTTTTAGGATGTGGCAACTGTTTAAAGTCAAACTTTTCAAGATTTAGAAAGCTTGGGATTATTATTAGCCTCAAAAATAATAAAATAAAACAATCTTTGCCATTTAGTAGAACTGGATCTTATTTCTAAGGTCCATAAAGTTTAAATGACTTGCTGATAAGCAGGTACACAAAGTGTTTGAGGCTTGGCCTTCCCATCTTACAACTCTACCATGTTTAGTGAGTGTCATCTGCCTAAGCCTTCAAGATGGAATGAATGGTGGTACATAGGAAGCCTCCTGGGTTCTCATTCTATCATCTAAATGTAGCCATATAGCTATGTAATGGCAACAAGTCTGTGCCAAGGACACTGACTTGGTGAAGTCCTTGCCACAAAAGTGCACCTCCACAGTCATGGTCTGAATGTGCCCCTTCAAAGTCATATGTTGGAACTTAAACCCAGCTCTGATAGAACCTGGAGGAAGGACATTTTCAGGTGACTTAGGCCAGGAGATGTGAAAATTCCACGAGTAGGATTAGTGCCCTTATCAAAGAAGCTTAGAACTGCCTCACTGGAGCTCCCATGTGAAGCTGAAAGTAGACACTCACCCGGCAGTGCCCTCCAGACATGGAGAACTAAGTTTCTCATTTATAGGCCACTAATTTGTGGGCTTATTACAACAATCTGAACAGACTACAACGGTAATTAAAAGAGGAGGCATGATTCTGAGCTCGCTCCAAGCCCTGGATCCTGAGCAGAGAAACAGTTATGAAGACCTGTGTTCTGGGGAAATCACTCATCCCCAAGCTTTGCAAGCTTTGGCCTGCCCTTGGGGATGAGTGGCATATTATCCTGCTTAGTCTCTCTCCTGAGAAGAGGCTTGCCCCAGAGTGGATGGGCACACTGTCTACTACCAGCACACAGACCCTCTGTGCCTGTTCTGTTCTTCCCACTCATGACGCTCTTCTAATGCTGTTTAACTGTGAGACACTGCAGATCTGACAGTATCTTCTTCCCAGGGCTATAGTCTGTCTCTCCCCTTGAAATGACATTTTAGAATAAAGTTATCTCCTATGGATATCTGTACTTGCTTCTTATTTGATTGCAGAGATCAGACCCACTTTGAAGGTGAACTCACCTTCATATTGCCTGTGTGTGACCCCCAGGCCTTTCCAGCAAAAGCTGTGCTGGGACCCAGCTATGTAATCAGGCAATGAGCATCAGCCCCTTGCCTTTAAGAAGTGCTCATGAAAGTAGTGTGTCATTCTAGGCAAAAGAGAACGAGTGCCTAGTCTGCCTGTTCCCAGTGGTTGCTCTCTCAAGAGAACCTGGAAGATGGCAGCATGATAAATGGAAAGCACTTGATGTCACTGCATCAAGAGGAGGCATCCCAAAGAGCCACTGGAGAAGACAAGCATATACCTAGCAACAAGAACACATTCTAGTAGCCAAGTGAGCTGTAGTGGGCCTGGATGGTGATCCCTGCAAAATATCTCCTTGTTTTGCAGCTGATTTTGTGCAGTGAGCCTCCTTCTCACCACCTGATGAGTCCTGCAGTGCATTGCAAGTCAGTTTATCACCATTTGCTCACAACATATGCATCTTCAAGATAAATTCGAGCTATCAGTGTACAAGAATGAGCAATTTCTAGCATGTGGCGTGGACTGACTGTTCAGACTGAATAAAAGATCAGTCTTATTTTCAAAAAAATATTTTTTCGTACTGGGAGAACAGAATTGTTTTATTATCCATGGTTGTGAGCATAAAGCACTTTTGGAAAATTAGGCTTACCATAACTTTTAATCTCATCACTTTTCTTGTCACATTTGTGCATTTATGCTAAAATTTCTATCCATATTTACATCCTAAGTATATATGCATTTTTTACTTTACAATTTAATTTTATAAGATGTTAATTTTTGCTTGATGTCATGTTGTCTCTATAACTATTGTCTTTAATCTTCTTTTTTTCAAGTAGAAATGGCGTGATTGAGCTGTTTGTTTTGGTGTGTACTGTCAGATATAGCCTCAGTAAATCCCCAATGCATACAGTATTTCTATGCACTTATTAAAATCATTTCCTTGGAATAAATTTTCAAATGTAATATGACTGTACCAAAGAGTGTGGGGATTTTCATTGCTGCTGACAGATATTACTAAATTCTTTCTAAAAGATTTGTACCTATTGACAAAGAATTACTGTGTTTTTCCTAACATGATTAAGAACAGAACATTTGGCTTACATAAAATATCTCCTTGTTTTGCATCACATCTTTGATAACTCAGTAGAGAGATGCCTTTATATTTTCTTAGTTATGCATTCTCTTATGGATTTTCTATTTCTATCCATTTTAATCATTGCTTTTCCCAGGAAAATTTACTGTGCTAAGCAATGTGGTGGAAAGTACAGCAGAAAACAAAAATAAGATGGCTCTGTGGGTAATAAATGTTTAAAAACAGAGAGAAGAAAAACCACTGAACAAACAAGTCAATGCTAATGAAACTTGTGCTTGGCCAGGGCTTCATTTAAGGTGGCTGACAAATACTCCATGACGAGGAGATTTAGCTGTGACCTGAATATTGTCATTACTACAGAACCCCAAAGTATATTGGATAAAGATTCTGAGTGAAGAGATGAGGAAGTATAAGGATGATGGAATGCAGTTAGTCTTGATGTGTTTTGGAGGAAGGGTACAGTAGCTGGAACATTTGAAGAGCTGGGGAACAACTGGGGTATGGAGGAGAGATAGACTGCAATGTTTGGCTGAGACTGGGGCATCAAAGGCTCCATAGGCCATGATAGGAAATGTGGGTTTGTTTTAGCACAAAAGGAAACAACTGAAGACTTTAAAATTCAGTAATATGATCACAGCGAACAATTTGTGGGGAATAAATTTTGAGGGAAAATGTATTAGGAGATCATTGCAGTATCCTTAGCAAGAAATGATTTCTTGTGGATTAGGATAATGGAGAGAGAGAGAGAGAGAGAGAGAGAGAGAGAGAGAGAGAGAGAGAGAAGAAGAAGAAGGAGGAGGAGGAAGAGGAGGAAGAAGAGGAAGAGGAGGAAGAGGAGGAGATGTATTATTTTAGGGGTTGTACATGGACTAGAGACAGAGACAAGACTCAGAGGTGGTCCTAGCAAGTGAAATGAGCCTCCATAAGAAGAAAACTGGGAAGAGGGAGTGCCCAGAAATATGCTAAGATCACAGCAAAAGGAAGCAAGGATAGGCTGCTGTTACTATCTGGATATAGAACACCTCCCATGATCATCTATCCTCACACCGCAGCTGAGGCAATTCTCTCTGGTTGCAGACCTCCTGGTTTTGTTGAAGTGGCTCCTGAAGTAGCCCATGGGCATATCACAAGCCATATTTAGTAGAATTTGAAAGCTTTGAGGAAAAGCCTAGGTGAGAAAAGTGGACAGAGGCAGCAGGCTCTAGAGAGGACACGCTGCCAAGGTGCAGGTCACTGCATCACAGAGGACTCTTAAACTGGAAATTCCCTAAGTGTATATGTGACACCGAAGAGATCTATGTATACAGAATGACATGAGATATTTTTCAAGCAAAAATTCTTTTCTCTTATCAATAGGAGTAGAAACTGCTGAGTCACATTCAAAACAGGTTGATGACTAGATACTGAATTACTTAAAGTTAGGATGCTTTATTTAAAATTTATTCACTTTATATTACAATTGCGACTCCCTCCCTTATCTCCAGCAGATCCCACACTCCCTCCCACGTTTCCCACTTGCCCACTTTCATAGTCCACTGAAAGGAGAAGTCCTACTTCCTTACCACTGACTCTAGCCTATAAAGTCTCATAGGGCCTGCCTGGATCCTCTTCCTTTGTGCCCTGGAAGGGGAAAATATCAAGGAGCAGAGAACTGAGTTCATGCCAGAGACAGCCACTGCTCCACTAACTAGGGAACCCCACTGGGAGACTAAGCTGCCATGGGCAACATCTGTGTAGGTGTTCTAGGTTATCTCTATACATGGTACTTGGTTAGAGTATCAGTCTCAGAAAAGACCCCTGGGCCCAGAATTTTTTGATCTATTGCGTTCCTTATGGAGCTCCTGTCCCCTCCAGGTCTTCCTCTCTCCCCCTTCTTCAATAAGATTCCCTACACTCTGCCCAGAGTTTGGCTACTAGACGCAGAATCTCCTTTGATACCCTGCTGACTAAAGTCTTTCAGTGGCACTCCGTGGTAGGCTCCTGTCCTGTTGCCTGTTTTCTCTCATTTCCAGTGCCCATCCAGTTTGCCTTTCTGAATGAGGGTTGAGCATCTCATCCAGGCTCCTAATTCTTAATTAGCTTCTTTAGGTGAACAGATTTAAGTATATGTCTAATATACACTTATAAGTGAATATATGCCATGTGTGTCCTTCTGCCTCTGGGATCCCTCACTCAGGATGATCTTTTCTAGGTCCCACCATTTGCCTGCAAATTTCATGATTTCCTTGTTTTTGATTGCTGAGTAGTATTCCATTGTGTAAATGTACCACAATTTCAGTATCCATTCCTCAGTTGAGGGGCATCTGGGTTGTTTTCAGCTTGGGGCTATTACAAATAAAGCTGCTATGAACGTGGTTTAGCAAATGTCCTTGTATACTTGAGCATATTTTGGATATATGCTTAGAAGTGTTATAGCTGGATATTGAGGTAGCACTATTCCTGATTGTTTGAGAAAGCACCAGATTGATTTTCCAAAGTGTTTGTACAACTTTACATTCCTATCAGCAATGGAGGAGTGTTCCCCTTTCTCCACATCCTCTCCAGCATGTGTTGTGATTGAGTTTTTGATCTTAGCCATTCTGATGGGTGTAAGGTGAAATCTCGGAGTCGATTTGATTTACATTTCCCTGATGAGTAAGGACAGACGTTAAGCATTTCTTTAAGTGTTTCTCTGTCACTTGCTATTCCTCTATTGAGAATTCTCTTTTTAATTCTGTACCCCATTTTTAATGAGGTTACTTGAGTTTTTGCTGTTTAACTTCTTGAGTTCCTTATATATTCTGGATATCAACCCTCTGTCAGATATAGGGTTGGTAAAGATCCTTTCCCAGTCTATAGACCATTGTTTTGTTCTGATGACAGTGTCCTTTGCTTTTCAGAAGCTTTTAAGTTTTATGAGGTACCTTTTATTGATTGTTGATCTTAGAGCCTGTGCTGTTGATGTTCTGTTCAGGAAGGTGTCTCCTGTGCCAATGAGTTCAAGGCTCTTCTCCACTTTTTCTTCTAAAAGGTTTAGTGTGTCTGATTTTATGTTGAGGTCTTTAATCCACTTGGACTTTAGTTTTGTACAGGGTCATAAATATGGAGTTATTTCCATTTTTCTACATGTAGACATCCATTTAGATCAGCACCATTTGTTGAAGATGCTGTCTTTTTTCCATTGTATGGTTTTGGCTTCTTTGTTAAAAATTAAGTATACAAAGGTATGTGGGTTTATTTCTGGGTCTTCTATTCAGTTCCATTGATTCACCATTCTGATTCTATGCCAGTACCATGCAGTTTTTATTACTATTACTTTGTAGTACAGCTTGAGATCAGGGATGGTGGTACCTTCAGATGATCTGTTGTAAAGCATTGTTTTAGCAATTCTAGGTGTTTTGTTTTTCTATATGAAACTGGGAATTGTTCTTTCAAGTTCTGTAAAGAATTGTCTTCATATTTTGATGGGAATTGCATTGAATCTGTAGATTGCTTTTGGCAGGATGGCCATTTTCACTATGTTAATCCTACCCGTCCATCAGCTTGGGAGGTCTTTCCATCTTCTGATATCTTCTTCAATTTTTTTTTTCTTCAGAGACTTGAAGTGTTTTTCAAATAGGTCTTTCACATGCTTGGTTAGAGTCACACCAAGGTACTTTATGTTATTAGGGGCTATTATGAAGGGTGTTTCCCCAAGTTCTCTCTCAGCCCTTTTCTCTCTCCTATACAGGAGGGCTATTTGTTTTTTGTTTGTTTGTTTTTTAGTTAATTTTGTATCCAGCCACTTGGTTTAAAGTGTTTATCAGCTGAAGGAGTTCTCTGGTTGAATTTTGGGGGTCACTCATGTGTACTACCATATCATCTGCAAATTGATTTGTATCCCCTTGATCTCCTTTAGTTGTCTTATTGTTATAGCTAGGACTTCAAGTACCGCGTTGAAGAGATATGGAGAGAGTGGGCAGCCTTTCCTTGTCCCTCAGCTCAGGGGGATTGATTTAAGTTTCTCTCCATTTAGTTTGATGTTGGCTATAGGCTTGATGTACATTGCCTTTAGTATGTTTAGGTATGTGCCTTGTATCCCTGATTTCTCCAAGATTTTAAACATGAATGGATATTGGATTTTGTGAAATGCTTTTTCAGCATCTAAGGAGAGGATCATGTGGTTTTTCTCCGTCAGTTTGTTTATATGGTGGATTCCATTGATGGATTTGCATATATAGAACCATCTGTGCATGCTTGGGATGGAGCCTACTTGGTCATGGTGGATGATATCTTTTATGTGTCCTTGGATTCTGTTTGTAAGTATTTTATTGAGTATTTTTCCATCATGATCATAAGAAAGATGGGTCTGAAGTTCTTTTTGTTGTTGTTGTTGTGTCTTTGTGTGGTTTAGGTATCAAGGTGACTGTGGCTTCATAGAATGAGTTTGGTAATGTTCTTTCTGTTTCTATTGTGGAATAGTTTGAAAAGAATTGGAGTTAGGTCTTCTTTGAAGATGTGGGAGAATTCTGTGCTGACACCATCTGGCTCTGGGCTTTTTTTTTTTTTTTTTTTTTGCAAGGGATATTTTTGATGACTGCTTTATTTTCTTTGGGGATATAGGACTGTTTCATCTATTTACCTGATCTTTGTTTAATTTTTGTAGAAGGAATCTACCAAGAAAATTGTCCATTTCACTTAGATTTTCAAATTTTGTGGCATATAGACTTTTGAAGTAAGACCTAATGGTTGTTTGTATTTCCACAGTATCTGTAGTTATCCCTTTTCATTTCTGATTTTGCTAATTTGGATAGTTTCTTTCTGTCTTTTATTTAGTTTGGCTAAGGGTTTGTCTATCTTGTTGATTTTCTCAAAGAACCAGCTCTTGGTCTCATTGATTCTTTGAACTGTTTTCTTTGTTTCTAATTGATTGATTATTTCCAAGCATCTACTCTTCTTAGGTGTATCTTTTTATTGGAGAGTTGAGTCTATTAATGCTGATAGATAAAAGTGATCAATGAATGTTAGTTCCTTTTATTGTCGAGTTGGTGTTACTGTGTTTCAATGCTTCTTTTCTTTTAATTTTTTGTTGTGAAGTTATCTATATCCTGTGTTTTCTTGGGTGTGGTTGATTTCTTTGGACTAGAGTTTTCCTTCTAGTATCTTCTGTAGGGCTGGGTCACCGTGTAGATAATGTTTGAGTTTAGTTTTGTAATAGAATATTTTGTTTTCTGAACCCATGTTGATTGAAAGCTTTGCTGGGTATAGTAGTCTGGGTCTCTTAGACATCTGTGGTCTCTTAAAGTCTGCATGACACTTCCTCAGGCCATTCCGGCTTTCATAGTTTCTTTTGAGAAGTCTGGTGTGATTCTGATAGGTCTACCTTTATATGTTACTTGGCCTCCTTGTCTTGCTGCTTTTAATATTTATTTTCTTTGTTCTGTAGATTTAGTGTTTTTCCTATTATGTGATGTGATGAGTTTCTTTTCTGGTCTAGTCTATTTGGTATTCTGTAGGCCTCTTTTATGTTTATGGACATCGCTTTCTTTAAGTTAGGAAAATGTTCTTCTTTGATTTTCTTGAAAATAGTTTCTGGACGTTGGTACTTGAAATCTTCTTTTTTTGTCTATTCCTATTATTTTTAGATTTCTTCTTTTCATGGCTTCCTTAATTTCTTGGATTTTTGTGTGTTTGGAAATTTTCTGATTTTATTTTTATTTTTATTTTTGAGAGATGTATCAATTTCTGCAATGTATCTTCAGTGCCTGAGATTCTCTCTTCCGTATCTTGTATTCTGTTGGTGATGCTTAACTTTGTGGTTCCTGATCTTTTCTCTAAATTCTCCAGCTCCAGACTTTTCCCTGTTTGTGTTTTCTTTATTGATTCTAATTCTGTTTTCGTGTCTTGCACATTTCCTTCATCTGTTTGAATGTGGCTTCCTGTCTTTCCATGATGGCCTCTATTCTTTGTTTGTCTCCTTTCTATATGCGCTAACTGTGCCTCTGTATTTGCCTGTGTTTCATTGAGAACTTTGTTCATTTCCTCTTTTTATGCCTCCAATAAGTGGATAAGTATAGCTTTAAAATCATTTCCCTGTGTTTCCGATTAATTAAAATATCTGTTTATTTGGGGGTTGCTGGTGAAGCCATGATGTCCTGATTTTTGTTGGATGTGTTCTTACGTGGATCTCTAGGCATCTGCTTATCTATAATCTTTGCTGTTCGTTCCTGGAGTCTGTACTTCAGACTGGGTTTGTCTGGTGTCTGGAGTTTTCTTAAGGTCTGTGGATTATGGTATGGTTATCCTGTATTATATGGCTAATATCTGCTTATAAGTAAGTATATACCATGTGTGTCTTTCTGTTTCTGGGTTACCTCACTCAGTATGATCTTTCTAGTTCCAACCATTTACCTGCAAATTTCTTGATTTCCTTGTTCTTTTTTTTTTT
>CM053753.1:4781653-4813121 GCA_028658305.1 Pachyuromys duprasi | reverse complement strand
TTCATTCAAACAAGCATTGATCATACCAACCTGGGTCCTCCTTCTTGTATATCCTCTCTGGGTGCGTAGATTTCAGCTTGAACTTCCTATCCTATAGGTTTATATAAGTGAGTATATACCATATGTTTCTTTCTGCTTTTGGGATACCTCACTCAGTATGATCGTTTCCAGGTCCCACCATTTGCCTGCGAATTTCATGGTTTCCTCCTTTTTAATTGCTGATTTCCTTGTTCTTAATAGTCGAGTAGTATGCCATTGTGTAATGTACCACAATTTCTATATCCATTCTTTGGTTGGGGACATCTAGGTTGTTTCCAGATTGTGGCTATTATGAATAAAGCTGCAGTGAACATAGTTGAGCTAATGTCTTTGTTTATGGTGGTGCATCTTTGGGGTATATGCCCAGAAGTAATATAGCTGGGTCTTGAGGTAAGGCTAGTCCCAATTTTCTGAGAAAACACTAGATTGATTTCCACAGAGATTGTACATGTTTGCACTCCCACCAGAAATGGAGGAGAGTTCCCCTTTCTCCACGTTCTCTGCAGCATGTGTTGTCACTTTACTTTTAGATCTTTAGATTCTAATGGGTGTAAGATGGAATCTCAGAGTCATTTTGATTTGCATTTGCCTGATGGCTAAGGACTTTGAGCAT
The DNA here is from genome assembly GCA_028658305.1 of Pachyuromys duprasi. Lineage (NCBI taxonomy): Eukaryota > Metazoa > Chordata > Mammalia > Rodentia > Muridae > Pachyuromys > Pachyuromys duprasi. The sequence continues at coordinate 4,812,469 of CM053753.1, read as the reverse complement.
ATCTTTAAGTGTTTCTCTCCCATTTGAAATGTCTTTTGAGAATTCTCTGCTTAGCTCTGTACCCCATTTTTTAATTGGATTACTTGGTTTTTTGGTGTTTAATTTCTTAAGTTCTTTACATATCTTGAATATTAGCCTTCTATTGGATACAGGGTTAGTGAAGATCTTTTCCCAGCCTGTATGCTATCATTCTGTTCTGATGACAGTGTCCTTTGCTTTACAGAAGCTTTTTAATTTCATGAGGTCCCATTTATTGATTGTTGATCTTAGAGCCTGTGCTGTTGGTGTTCTGTTCAGGAAGTTGTCTCCTGTGCCAATGAATTCCAGGCTCTTCCCCCTTTTACTTCTAGTAGATTTAGTGTGTCTGTTTTTATGTTGAGGTCTTTGATCCACTTGGTAGTTAGTTTAGTGCAGGGTGATAAATATGGATCTATTTGCATTTTTCAACATGTAGGCATCCAGTTAGACCAGAACCATTTGTTGAAGATGCTATCTTTTTTCTATTATATGATTTTGGCTCATTTGTCAAAACTCATATTTCCGTTGATATGTGGGTTTATTTCTGGAACGTCAATTCCATTCCATTGATTAACCAGTCTCTTTCTATGCCAGTACCATGGAATATTTTATTACTGTTGCTTTAGAGTACAGCTTGAGATCAGGGATGGAGATACCTCCAGACAATCTTTTATTATACAGGATTGTTTTTTAGATATTCCGGATTTTTTTTCTTTATAAAGTTCTTCTTTATGAGTTTTTCTTTCAAAGTCTGTAAAGAATTGTGTTGGCATTTTGATAGGGATTGCATTAGATTTGTAGATTGCTCTTGGTAAGGTGGCCATTTTCACTATGTTAATCTTATCAATCCATTAGCATGAAAGAACTTTCCATCTTCTGATATCTTCTTCTATTTCTTTCTTCAGAGATTTGAATTTTTTCCATACAAATATTTCACTTGCTTGTTTAGAGTTACACCAAGGTAATTTGTGTTATTAGTGGCTATTGTGAAGGGTGTTGTTTCCCTAATTTCTTTCTCGGCCCTTTTGTCTTTAGTGCACAGGAGGGCTTCTGATATTTTTGAGTTGATTTTGTATCCAGCCACTTTGCTGAAAGTGTTTGTCAATTGAAGGAGTTCTCTGGTTGAATTTTTGGGGCCACTCATCTACACTATCATATCATCTGTAAATAGTGATACTTTGACATTTTCCTTTTCAGTTTGTATCTCCTTGATCTCCATTAATTATCTTATTGCTCCAGCAAGGACTTCAAGTACTATGTTGAAGAGGTATGGAGAGAGTGGGTAGCCTTGCCTTGTCCATGAGTTCGGTGGGATTGATTTAAATTTCTCTCCATTTAGCTTGATGTTGGCTATAGGCTTGATGTACATTGTCTTTACTATGTTTAGGTATGTGCCTTTTATCCCTGATCTCTCCAATACATGAAGGGGTGTTGGACTTCGTGAAATGTTCTTTCAGCATCTATGGAGATGATCATGTCTTTTTTTCCTCTTTAAGTTTGTTTATACAGTGGATTACATTGATGGATTTCCACATACTGAATCACCCCTACATGCTTGGAATGAAGCCTACTTTTTTCATGTAGATGGTATTTTTAATGTATTCTTGGATTTGGTTTGTAAGTATTTTGTTGAGTGTTTTTCATGTCAATGTTTATAAGGGAAATTATTCTGAAGTTCTCTTTTTTGTTGTATCTTTGTGCAGTTTAGGAATCAAGGTGACTGTGGCCTCATAGAATGAAATGGCAATGTTCCTTCTGTTTCTATTTTTTGAAGTTCTTCCAAGAGTATTCTTTGACGGTCTGGTAGAGCTATGCACGGAAAACATCTGGCCCTGGGATTTTTTTTTATGGGAGAATTTCCATATGAAGATGAGAAATTTTCTTTCACAGTCTTAAAAAAATGTGTTGGCATTTTGATGGGGATTGCATTGAATCTGTATATTGCTTTTGGTAAGGTGGCCATTTTTGCTATGCAAATCCTATCAATCCATGAGCATGAGAGATCTTTCCATCTTCTGATATCTTCTAGTTCTTTCTTCAGAGACAGGAAGTTTTAGACATACAAGTCTTTGACTTCCTTGTTTAGAGTTACACCAAGGTACTTTATGTCTTTTGTGGCTATTGTGAAAGGTGTTGTTTTCCTAATTTATTTCTCATCTAATTTGTCTTCTGTATACAGCAGGGCTACTGAGTTTTTGAGTTGATTTTATGTCCAGCCAGTTGGCTAAAGGTGTTTATCAGCTGTAGGAGTTCCCTGGTAGGCTTTTTGGGGCCATCATGTATACTATCATATTGTCTGAAAATAGGGATACTTTGACTTCTTCCTTTTTGAAATTAATTTTTTTGATCTCCTTTAATTTTCTTTTTGTTCTAGCTAGGACTTCAAGAACATGTTAAAGAGATATGGAGAGAGTGGGCAACCTTACCTTGTCCCTCATTTTAATGGGATTGATTTAACTTTCTCTCCATTTAGTTTGATGTTAGTGATAGGGTTGCTGTATATTGCCTTTAGTATGTTTAGGTAAGTTCCTTATATCCCCGATCTCTCCAAGACTTTAAACATGAATGGATGTTGGAATTTTTCAAATGCTTTTTAAGCATCCAAGGAGATTATCATGTGTTTTTTTTTCTTTCACTTAGTTTATATGGTGGATAGCATTGATGGATTTCCATATATTGAACCACCAGTGCATGCCTGGGATGAAGCCTACTTGGTCATAGTGGATGATAACTTTGATGTGTTCTTGGATTTGGTTTGCGAGTATTTTATTCAGTATTTTTGCATCAATGTTCATAAGAGAAATTTGCCTGAAATTCCTCTTTCTTTGTTGGGTCTTTATGAGGTTTAGGTACCAAGGTCTATGTGGCTTCATAGAATGAGTTTGGTAATGTTCCTTCTGTTTCTATTTTGTGGAATAAATTGAAGTCTTGGTATTAACTCTTCTTTGAATGTATTGTAGACTTCTGCGTTGAAACCATCTGGCCCTGGACCTTTTTTAAGATGGGAGATTTTGATGACAGCTTCTATTTCCTTAGGGAATATAGGACTATTTAATTTATTTACCTGGTCTTGATTCAGATTTGGTAATTGAAATCAATCAAGAAAATTGTCCTTTTCATTTAGATTTTCAAATTTTGTGGAGTATAGGCATTTGAAGTAAGACTTAATGATTGTTTGGATTTCCTCAGTGTCTGTTTAATGTTTCCCTTTTCATTTCTGATTTTATTGATCTGGATGGTATTTCTCTGACTTTTAGTTAGTTTAGCTAAGGGTTTGTCTATCTTACTGATTTTCCCAAAGAATGAGCTCCTGGCTTCGTTGATTCTTTGAATTGTTCTCTTTGTTTCTAATTTATTGAGTTCTGCCCTGAGTTTTTATTTAAAGCTGTCTACTACTCTTAGGTGCGTCTGCTTCCTTTTTTATTAGGACTTTCATGTGTGCCATTGGAAGTTGCTTGTATGAGATCTCTCCAATCTCCTTATGAAGGCACTGCTTTCATGGTGTCCCATAAATTTGTATAAGTTGTGCCTTCATTTTTATTGAATTCTAGGAAGTCTTCAGTTTCTTTCTTTATTTCTTCCTGATCCAACTGTCATTGAGAAGATAGTTGTTTAGTTTTCATGTTTGTGTAGGAGGTTGTTTGCTATTTCTGTTTTTGTTGAGGGTCAGCTTTAATCTTACAGGATACAAAAATTTATTCGTGTAGTGAAATTATTTATATCTTGTGGTTTTTGTTTGTTTGTTTTTTTAGTATCTTTTATAGGGCTGAGTTTGTGCATAAATATTGTTTAAATTTATTTCTGGCATGGTATATCTTGTTTTCTCCTTCTATTGTAATTTAAAGTTTTGCTGGGTATAGTAGTCTGGACTGGCATCTCTGGTCCCTTAATGTAGCAAGTCATATGTCTGGTCCCTTCTGTATCCTATGGACTATGCTGAGAAGTCAGGTGTGACTGATAGGTTTACCATTTTGACGTTACTTGGTCTTTTTCCCCTGCAGGTTTTAGTATTTTTAAATATTTTTCTTTGTTATGTACATTTAGTGTTTTGGTTATTATGTGATGAGAGGATTTTCTCTTCTGGTCCAATCTATTGGTGTTCTGTATGCCTCTTGTATGCTTATAGACATCTCTTTCTTAAGATTAGGGAAATTTTCTTCTGTGATTTTGTTGACAATGTTTTCTGGTCCTCAGAGCTGGAATCTTCTCTTTCTTTTATTTCTATTGTTTTTAGGTTTTTTCTTTTCATGGTGTCCTTGTTTTCTTGTATGTTTTATGTCAGGGATTTTTGGATTTAACATTTTCTTTAATGGATGTACAGATTTCTTCCATTGTGTCTTCTACACCTCAAATTCTTTTCTCCATCTCTTGGATTCTGTTGGTGTAAGATAAACAGACAAAAGATTGGCTAAAGCACAACTATGCCATAAAGCAAACTATACAATGTTGGTAGAATGTTTATGTTTAGTATTAAAACATTTAGTATATAATTCCACTTTTTTCATACTTGAAATTTTTCATAAAGATGATATTGGAAAAATTTCTCATCCAAACTCAGTGGTTCTGTAGATCCACCAAAGACATCCTGAGAAGGTAAATTTATATGTCACACTTTGGTCTCTGTTATTATTCTAAACATTTTTTCAAATGCAAATGCAAAACATTGATCACCCACATGAAGGCATCTGAAAGAGCAAACCATGGTATCTGTGGCATTGGGACAATTGTCTCTCAAAGGTGTCTGTGTCTTGAGCCATGGTGTTTGCAAGTCATCATTACATGGAAGAAAATCGTTGTGGCTGTCATTCTATTAAGAATCGTGGAATGAGTGATCATTCTGCATCAATGTGGAATCACAGGTGTCCTTGTAAGTAAGAGCATAGTCAGAGAAGATGTGATGAGGGCTGCCAATTGGAGATGAGACAAGGGTCAGGGTGTATGAGTCAATTGGGAAGGGGAGTGGATATTCTTCTCTGGCCTCTAGGAGTAAAGCCTGAGTTTTAGCTTACTGAAACCTGTGTCAGATCATCAGAGTGTCAGGGTATAAATCTGTGCCATTTGAAGCCACTTAGATATGATAAGCCACAATAAAAAATGGAATTATTTCCATCATTGGGATTCTAAAGCCTTATGGGTGAGAGTGACGTTGAGTGGTCCATACATTTCTTGTTTATTTTAGAGAGACTTTGGATTAAATCAATGGACACGCTCACAATATAAGTTTTAGTAATTTAATTTTAATTTATAGATAAAAAGAAGAAGGCAAGACACTTAATTATAACTCATAGAAATTCAGTAGCAGCTTGAAGCCCAGGTATTGTGGGAGCACCTTTATGCTGGATAGTTTTATGTCAACCTGACAAACCCTAAAGTCATTTGAGAGGAAGGAACCTCCACTGAGAAAATGCCTCTTGAAAGTAGAGCTAAAGGCAAGCCTATAGGGCATTTTCTTAATTAGGGATTGATGGGGTAGTACTCAGCCTATTGTGGGTGGGTGGCACCTCTGGCCTGGTTTCTATAAGAAACAGGCTCCCTGTAGCTTCAGGGAGCAAGCTAGTAAGCAGCACTGCTCTATGGCCTCTGCATCACTTCGACCTCCAGGTTCCTGTTCTGTTTGAGTTCCTGTCATGACTTTCTTCAATGATGGACTGCAATGTGCAAGTTTAAGCCAAATACAGTCTTTCCTCCTCTACCTGATTTTTGGTCCTGCTGTTTTATTGCAGCAGCAGAAACCCTAACTAAGACAACCCCCAGCAAAGAAGACCCAGATTTATGGAAGGTTCAAGCTGGAGATCACTCAACATTCAGGGAAGCATAAAGACACCATCTGATATCACCTACAGTTCCTAACTTAGTTCACCTTTCTTGTACTCTACATAAGACTACATCTGCTCTATTCTGTTGGGTATAATGAGAATTTTGGAATTTTGGTTTCTTTAAAAAACACAGAAAGATTGTAACAATGTTTTCATTTTAATTCCAGGTGGGGACATGAGTTTTTTTTTTCCTCAGCAGCTTTCTATAATTTGCTTCATGCTCTACCAGGGGTATAGTTTTGCTACCTCCAGATAGTTTATGCATCTATGACATTTAGAATTCTGGAATTTTTTCATAGGATATATAAATGCTAGAGCCCTGAGAGTCAGGGTTGCTCTTGGTGGCTTGTTGTTAGATGCACTTTGTCAAGTAAGCATGTGCAAAGAAATGAGCAGGAAAAAATACGTATTCTAATGACGAAGATAAAACCTGCCCCAAGGAACTCTATGTCCCCAGTCACCAGGAAGAAGTCTAATGTTAACCCCTTCCCCTTTCCATTCTATTTTTTTCTCTCCTATCTAGTGTTAAGGGGTTAAAATAGTAATAAGAGTAGAAAAGGGAAAAAGAGAGTAAGGAAGCCACAATATAGCAAAGGTATGGTTACAAGTGGTACTCTGAAAAGGGGTTAGGCAGAATAAGAAATATCTTTTCAAATGCCATAAAGAAAACTACAGGAGACACAGGAATGGCTATTTTGTTTCAAGATGCCAGCAAAAAAAAAATCATTGCATCTGCTTCTGCTGGGTTATTCCCTGTTTTCCTCCCAGAGGGGATTTTCTGGGGTTTTTTTTGTTTATTTGTTTGTATTATTCTCCACTTTTCACCTTCCAACTTTCTCCTTCTTCTTCTCCTCCTCCTCCTTCATATATTATGTCTCAGAAAAGGTTAGAAGAATAGCTGAACAGATGAAAAACTTTCAGGTGGAAATGGAGAGACCTGAGAAATGAACAAACAAAAATGGGTGAAATGAGAAAAACAAAAGAGTTCCTTCTGCTCTCTAATTTCTGAAAGGTTTGCAGAATTAGCTATGTAACTAAACAAATTGTGAATGGAAATGGAAGCACTTGGAGGTGACAAATAGCTCCAGAAAAGGGGAAAAATAAAAAGCTCAGTTGCAATAACTAAGCAAGGGAGTGGGAGTTTCCCCTAGGAGGAAAGAGGGAGAAAAACTGTGCTGGAAGGCAAATTGCAGCCCCTGGGTTGGGCGAGGAGGTGGGTGGTCAGCCAGGAGGATAAGAAGGCCTCAGTGCAAAGTGGCTATGCCAGAGAAATGATGAAGTAAGCCCATTTTGACCACAAAGGTTAATCTGAAGTCAACTGCATCACTCTTTCCAGGGACAGAGGGTAGGAAGCCTGTGATTAAGAGACCTCCACCACCAGTTTCTGCTATTGAGGTAAAAAAAAAAAATAAAGGTTATGATGACATAGGATGGCAGCCTATAGAAATGATAGATCTAAGGCAGCTTTAAAATCCATGATTACTTATGGGATGCATTCACCTCATGTGAAACAAATTCTAAATAACTGGGCTTCTCAAAATAGACTTATCCCCCAAGACTCAAAGGCATTACTGATAACTGTACTAGAAGCCTGTCTACAATAATAATGGTTAACATGGTGGAGGGAAGAAGCCACAAATAGACACAAATGAACAGCAAAATAGACCAAGAAGAATGAACACAGTAAAAGATCAGTTGCTGGGTGAAGGGTGGTACTCTGATTTACAAGAACAGATTCAACTTGATGATGCCACTACAGATCAATATTGTTTAGTGGATTTAAGAGCTTGGGACAATGTGGAGGAGCCAAGTAAAGGGGTCACCTCATTTACAAAGATTGCACAAGGCTCTGGAGAATCCTTCACTGGTTTATTTTTTACAAGTTAATCTCAGCTGTGAGCAAGACCATATTAGTACCTGACACAGGACAAGTGTTGAATAGAGACCTTGGAATATGAAAATGTTAATACCTAATGTGAAAAAGTTATTATACCATTAAAAGTGTGAGCAGTACCTATGGATAGATGGATGAATGGATAAGGGAAATGACTGATATTGGTTCTCAAGTGTACCATGCTAATATCATAGGTCAAGATGTAGCTAGAGATCTCAGATATCAAAATGCCCAGTGCTTCAGTGGTCGAAAGCTCTCTCATTTGGAGAGAAACTAAACAAGCCACTAAAGGTCTCAGATCTTAAAATGATGGGTGCGTTAACTACAAGAAACATTGTACTTTGTGCTGAAAAAGTGAACAAACCATTTTTAGCAGCAATCAGTTTTCTAAATATAAACAGGAAAGAAGACCTAGGCTTCCAGTGTTTGGCAGGCAATTTGGTAAGGGCTACAATTGGACCAATGGGTGTAGATCCAAGAGAGCTATCTAAGGCAGTTTCCTCCTGTTAGGAAACAGTTTTGGGAACCTGGCTCAAAGCCCTGAAGCTAAAAGCACAAGCTGTTTGCCTCTTGTCAACCAGGAAATAACAAGCAGTCATAAAAACCTCAATTAAGTATTGCAGATCTAATGCATGCTACTTCAGGCAGTGCTACTCTATACTTGGCCAAAGATAAACATCTTACTCTATCCCCCAGAATTTAATGTTATAAAATATCTACTGGAGTTTATGGTCCTTTGCTCACATGGACAGTATGGATGATCTTGGGAAAGAGTGGATTGATTTCCCAAGGATTCATTGTGCATCTAGGAATTATAGATGAAAATTTCAAAGGAGAAATTAAATTATAGCTTATGTAAAAATTGAGATGCAATTTAATGCAGGTGATAGGATTGCTCAGCTGCTACTGTTTCTCTATTCAAAAGCAAAGCCTCTCCAGTAGAAAGAGTAGATGTCTTCTGAAAACAATGGCCATTGATCCAAAAAGCACTATTTCCTTAAAAATGTCTCTTGTTTATAATTTCCAACTATACTGAGCATAATTAACAGAGTAACACAGAAAGGGAGAACTATAATGAGTACTTCAGAATTTTGGCTCTTTAAAAAGCACAGAAAGATTATAAAAATGTTTTTGTTTTAATGCTAGGTTTGGGGATAGGAGGCTACTTCACAGCAGCTGACTATGATTTGCACTGTTCTCTAGAAGGGCATGGTTTTGCTGCAGTAGTTTCTGCATGTGTGCGGTTTGGAATTTTGTAAACTCTTCAGAGGATATATAAATGTTATGGCCCTGAGAGGCAGGATTTCTGTAAGTGGCTGGTTTGTGGTTGGTACTGTTGATTTGTAGTTTGTAAAGCAGTTGTATGAAAAGAAGTGAAAAGAAGAAATTACATGTCCAGATGGTAAAGAACAAACCTGCCCCAACGAACTTGATGTTTCTCATCAGCAGAACATAGTTTAATGATAACTTTGTTCTCTTTCCCTTCAATCTTTTTTTAAACCTCTCCTATCTAGTGTTAGGGGTTTGAAAAGGTAGATAAGGGTAAAAGAATGAAAAAGGAACCCACAAAGTAGCAAGCATCAGCTACAGCCAGGACTAACTGTTCCCCAATGGACATACTTGAATTTCCATGTGGTTAGCCTCCCCAGATGTTGTAGACACAATGCTTCACCTTGCAAGTGGCCCTGTCCACTGTTTCTTTAGTTTCTTTTCTGTGTTTCTTCTTGCTTTTCAAGGCTTCTGACATCTGCCACTCTTGATTTTTGTTTCTTTGTTTCTTTGTTTTTGTAACCGTAGCCTGCATGCTTTCAGGTTTTCAGTATGATTTTTAAGATTTTATTTTATTACCAACTTCTTTATTATCAAATTGTTCTTGTTTGATTCTGGTTGGTTAAGTTGATCTCTTCGGGAAAAGCTTTCTGTTTCAAAGAATCTTGTCACCAAGAGACACAGAGGCTTTGGGGATCAGAATTTCATCTCGGGATTGATTCAAAGCATAAATAATTTGAAGAGAGGAGAGGACCTTGGGGAGCCAGGACAGCATCTGCTACACCTGGCTTAGGCTTCAACTCTAGTGGGCATATTTATATTCATATTCATACTCCTCTTCAATGAGCATTTGAGAAAGTGAAAGCAAAATTGGAGTCAGCATATGTGCTGATGAAATCAAGCCAAGAATATGAATAGGACAATTGAAGAAGACCTCAAGGGACCAAACAGAAAAGCGCACTCATGATTAGACTACTACGGTTGCTCCAGTTGCTTGATTAGGAGGAAGGTGTCTGTATGCTTCCTGGTAACCAAAACAAAAAAACAAAACAACAACAAAAAAACTGGTAAGATAAAATATATACTTTGTTATAGGAAAGGAATTATGACATTTTTCAATTTGTTGGGTAGCAGTGATATTAAGTAAGTCTTTATCTGAGTCCTTCCAGCAGATCGTAGAACTTAGAGAGAGAACTGTGAAAAGATCTGTCATGATAAGGAACTTGAAATGCTTATATCTCAACCATCATATCATGCACGGTTCTCTAAAAAACAGAACTGATTCTCTCACTCTCTTTCTCTCTGTGTGTGTGTATGTGAGAAAGAGAGAGAGAAAGAGATTTATTAGACTAGCTTACAGACTGTGGTTCTAGGAATCCAACAATGGGAAGGCTGACAATCAAGTAGTTCAGTAGTTTAGTTTATGAGGCTGAATGTTTCAGTAGTTGGTTAGTTCTGGAGTCCTGGATGATTCCTAGGTCTTTAGTCTATACTGAAATTCTAAACACATTAGTTCTAATACAGGTGAAGGAATATATCAGCAACAGAGCAGATGAGCTTTTTAGTAAGAGGGAGAGCAAGCAGGCAAAATGCAAAGTTTTCATCTACATCCTTTTATGTGAGCTATCACTAGAAGGTGAGGTCAAGATTAAGGGATGCCTTACTGCCTCAACTAATCTGATTAAAAAAACTCCTTCCAGGCATGCTTAACAGCTTGAATTTCAATTGACTTCAGTAGTACATTTATAACAAACTGGATGTTTAATTCATTTCCTTATAGCTGAGAACATAATCCCCAGGCAAACACGTTCTTAATAATAAGATATAAAGTGTCTTAGTTGAACATACTAACAGCTAAGCACCCAATCTGGTCCTGCCAAGCTGAGTAGCCCTTGTATGGAGTGACTCATTGTTGGAAGTGACAGGGCTAGCCATTACATCCTTCTCCACAAAGACCCCACTTTCAATATCTTAGGCAGTTCCAGATCATCTTAAGCTATGCGAACAAATAGCTTTGATGTAAGGAAAGCTCAAAAACCTCTTGTGTTTATTGACTGCCCCAAGTACAGGATTGCTGATGGGAAGACTACTGACCTGAGAGTCATTGGGGTAGGATTCAGCTTCTTAGTTGACCTTGGTGGTTCCAGTTTCTCTTGTTATGATTTTAAGGAACATGGAGTCTGTATCTGAGTTTTTCAAGGCTTGGTTCACAACATTACTTACAAAGATGCAGATTCAATGCCTGCACTCCAGACCTAAGTCAGGTTCACTGGGAGTGAAACTTGCCTCTTCATTTTAAACAGATCTTGTGATAGTTATGATCATAATTAAAATTTTAAGTCATAACCTCAACTGTGTCTATTTATGGGATATATTGTAATCTTCAGATGATGTTCTCTGAGTCACATTCAAGTTTGAAGATATTTCTGTTTGGTGATCTGTTAGATTCTTTCCAGCTCAATATTAATTGATCGACATTTCTGATTGTATCTTTTTTCCTGGTAAAAATTTCCAACTGGAGAGTACCAGAAAGGGTTACAGAATTAAAGAGATAAAAGAGATTTTTCTGCCTATTTATATGTGTAACCAATTCATTTTCACAACACTCCCTCTCAAACCTCCAGGTAGTTTTGGCATTGTTCTATTGGATAGCTACCATAATTAAATATCTTCCGTTTGAAATACTGACCCATTGAGTATCTAGAGCTTGTTGCAAGGGAGCTGTGTGGTGATAAAAAGGAAGCTGCTGCCAAAACAACTTAAAAAAATTTAGCTTCTGATATAAGCCTAAATATCTATGAAAGCTATTTTGATTACTCACAGATGGGTGATTAGAACACAGTACTCCTGAGGTTGTGCTCCCTTCTGCAAAATGAAACTCACCCCTAAAGAAATTATGACCAATATTTCCACAAACTATTTCTGTCTCCAAAGTAAAAGATATCTCTGATGTAATACATCAAGTACATGATTAAACTAAGCAAAGCATGGTCTACATCTGTTTGCTCACTTTATTGGGCATACTGTAGCAAACAAGACTTGTTTTTATTATTTGGTTAATATTCTTAAAATCAATACAGTGCATAATTTTTCTTTTATTTCTTTTTCAGAGACACAAACATCTATGGAAAACAGTTTGAAGAATACTGTATTACATAATTTTATTTTCTTAATACTCTAATGTTTTTCAGTGCCTATGTGCAGAGTGTAGGACAGACAGAGGCAACAGAGTGTAGGATAGATAGGAGGCCAAATAAGGGAAGAAGATAGTAGGATGTCTCACCAAAAACAACCTTTCTGAGATGTGTCCTGCAGAAACCCAGTTTATGTTGCAACTGAAAACCTGCAGAGAGTTTTCTCTTTTCTAATTGCCAGAAGATAGTTAATACCCCAGATCAGTATAGAAAAAAAAAAAAAGAGCCTGCCCTCTAAGTGTGGGCTGAAGCTCTGAGAAATGTGCTGTCACGACCAGCCCTGAGTCAGGTCCTGCAGCACTCTGCCCCCAAGAGGGAACTAGAAATGTACCTGCATGATTTTATCTTTTTTTGGTAATAAAAGTTTTATCATTCAAGCTTAAAAAGCCAATCCCATCTCTCAAAAAAGATAGAGAATGAATCACAATTTGTTTATGTAACAAATGGAATCTTGGGTATTAAAATGCGGTATGGAAGACTGTTCAGGACTACAATGAGTTTAGATCCTCAGCAAGGATCTCCTCAGGTTCAAGTATAAGTTGGGTAGAACTCTTGTGATTGAGTGGAGTCAGACACATCATATCCAACCCCAGCAGCGTGACTTTGTTCCTTTGTTGAGATTTTAGTCCTAAGATGCAGTAGCAAGGACGTGGCCGCTGCTGTGTGGGTAAAGCCAAAGGAAGGCACACTGCCAGGGAAAAGTGACCCCCCATCCCACTGCTACATTAGAGGCAATTAGAGATCGGTCCCATAACCAAATTTCTAGAAATAAATAAATAAATAAATAAATAAATAAATAAATAAATAAATAATAAACAAATAAAGGGAGGATCCAAGATGGCGTACCAGTTGTGCATGTTATCTGAACAAAAGGACAGCAGTGAGAGCCGAGCATCAAACAGCATGCTGTGGACCCCCAGAGCCCCAGTGTCTGTGACTCCTAGGTAAGAGGAGAGCCCATAGTGAGAGACTTCAACCTCAGGTCATCTGGATAATCCCAAGAAAATTTCCTGGGCTCCCACTGGCATGCTGATTTAGCCTTAGGCCACCCACCTGCTCCCACTGTCTGTGAATACCAGGTACTGGATGGGAGTTGCTCCAACCTCCAGCCTCTGAATGGTCAGATTCATGGGAACAACCACAGCCATTGCTCCAGCTCAACCTATATCCCTAATGCAAATGGCAAAACCACTGAGCTCACATGTTCTCCAAAATGGCTGCATCCAGCAAGCACAGTGTCTGGGTAGCTTGAGCTCATTAATCTTGGAGCAAAAAAAGAGCCAGTAGCAGGGCTGACTCCAGGACCTTCCCTGGTGATTGGAGAGTTCCTGGGATCCTGAGGAATGCAGGTTGCCTCCAGGATTGTACAACTGAGGAGAGCTTTGGGCAAGCCCCAGAGAAATACCTGCTAGTCCAAAACCATTCCCACTAACCTGAGGAGGACTCCTGCAAGAACATCCAGCTTCCTACCCTGATCTCTTCCTGCATCCCTGAGAACTCCAGCAGGAAACAGGATCTACCAGCCAATGCCAGAAACAACCAGAGGGCTAAAGGACAGCATAAAAACACAATCAACAAAAGCCAGAACAATATGACATCCCCAGAACCCAGTTATCCCATGGAAATCATCCCTGGGTACCTTCACACACCTGAAATACAAAAAAAATGACAAATTAATGCTTATGAAAATAATAACAGAAGAAATAAATAAAATACTTGAAGAAATATAGGAGGCTACAGTCAAACAGTTTGAGGAAATGTATAAATCACTCAAAGAATTACAGGAAAATAAAAACAGCTGAAGGAATTGAACAAAACATTTAAAGAACTGGAGGAAAATACAAAGAAACAAGTTAAGGAAATCAAGAAAATGGTTCAAGATCTGAAGATAAAAATAGAAACAATAAAGAAAGCACAAACTGAGGAAATCCTGGAGAAAAGGAGGACTTAGTAAAGAGAACAGGAAGTACAGAGGTAAGCATTGTCAACAGAATACAAGAGATGGAGGAAAGAATCTCAGGTATAGAAGCCATAATGGAAGAAATCTATGCATCCATCAAAGAGAATGTTAAATCTAAAAATTTCCTCACCAAAAAACATCCAAGAAATCAAGTACACCATGAAAAGAAGAAACCTAAGAATAATAGAAATAGAAGAGACATATCCTAGCTCCAAGGCCCAGAAAATATTTTCAACTAAATCATAGAAGAAAATTTCTCCAATCTTAAGAAAGAGATGTACATTAGACCTGAAGAGAAAATCCTCCTGCCCAATGATAAACAAAACACTAAATTTATAGAACAAAGGAAAAACATTAAAGGCTGCAAAGAAAAAAGAGCAAGTATCATGAAAATGGCAAACCTATCAGAATCACACCTGACTTCTCAACAGAGACCATAAAATCCAGAAGGGGCTGGGCAGATATCTTGCAAACCCTAAGAGACCACAGGTGTCTGTCCAGACTACTATACCCAGCAAAACTTTCAATTACTATAGATGGAAAAAACAAGACAGAATAAAATTTAAACAATATCTATGCACAAACCCAGCTCTACAGAATATGCTAGAAGGAAAACTCCCACCAGAGGAGGTTAAGTACACCCAAAAAAACACAATATATAAATAACTTCACTACAGGAAAACTGAAAGTAGACCAGCCCACAAAAACAGAACAAGAACCAACATCAAAATAAAAGCGAACAGTCATTGGTCATTAATATCTCTCAACATCAATGGACTCAACTTTCCAATAAAAAGACACAGATTAGCAAAATGGATATATAAACAGGACCCATCATTCTGCTGCATTCAAGAAATACACCTCAGCCATAAAGATAGACATTACCTGAGAGAAAAAGGATGGGAAAAGGTTTTCCAAGCAAACAACAGAACCAAGAAACAAGCTAGAGTAGCCATTCTAATGTTTAATGAAATAGACTTTCAACCAAAATTGATCAAAAGAGTTTGGGAAGGACACATCATACTCATCAAAGAAAATTCCACCAAAGATGACATCTCAATTCTGAACATCTATGCCTCAAATACAAAGGCACCCACATTTGTAAAAGAAACATTAATACAGCTTAAACCACAAATTAATAGTGGGAGATACAATACCCTACTCTCACAAAAGGACTGGTCGACTAAAAGAAACTAAACAGAGATATAATACATAACAAATTTCATGAATCAAACAGAACTATTCACTCAAACACAGAATATACCTTTTCCTCAGCATCTCACAAAACCTTCTACAAAACTGACCGTATTGTTGGTCACAAAGCAAGTCCCCAAAAATACAAGAAGATTGATATAATCCCCTGTATCTTATCAGACCACCATGGGCTAAAGCTGGACCTCAACAATAGAAATAACAAACAGCCTAGATATGCATGGAAACTGAACAACACTCTACTCAATGACAGCTGGGTCATGAAGAAATAAAAATAAATAAATAACATACTTTCTGGAATTCAATGAAAATGAAGGCACAACTCACCCAAACTTATGGGACACAATGAAAGCAGTACAAAGAGGAAAGTATGCAGCACTAAGTGCCTTCTTAAATAGACAGGAGAGATCTCATACAAGCAACTTAATGGCACACCTGAAAGTCCTAGGAAAAAAAGAAGCAGACACCCCCAAAAGGAGTAGACAGCTGGAAATAATCAAACTCAGGGCAGAACTCAATAAATTAGAAACAAAGAGAACAACTCAAAGAATCAGTGAAGCCAAGAGCCAGTTCTTTGAGAAAATCAACAAGATAGACAAACCCTTAGCTAAACTAACTAAAAGGTAGGGAAACACCAAAGATCTCAGCATAAAACCAGAAACACTAAATCTGTTAGAACAAAATGTGGGGAAGAACCTTGAACTCATTGCCACAAGAGGCAACTTCCTGAACAGAATAGCAACAGCTCAGGCTCTAATGAAAAGCTTCATGAAACTGAAAAGCTTCTTTAAAGCAAAGAATACTGTCAACAGAACAAAACGACAACCTACAGACTGGGAAAAGATCTTTACCAACCCTACATCCAACAAAAGGCTAATATCTAAAATATTTAAAGAACTCAAGAAATGAAACACCAAGAAACCAAATAATCCAACTAAAAAATAAGGTCCAAAGCTAAACAGATGATTCTCAACAGAGGAATATCAAGTGGCCCCAAAGCACTTAAATGCTCAAAGCCCCAAGTCATCAGGGAAGTGAAAATCAAAATGACTCTGAGATTCCATCATACTCCCCTCAAAATGGCTAAAATAAAAAACTCAAGCGACAGCACATGCTGACAAGGATGTGGAGAAAAGGGTGGGAGTGCAATATTGTTCAACCACTGTGGAAATCAATCTGGAGCTTTCTCAGAAAATACTACCCCAAGACCCAGCTATGCCACTCCTGGACATATACCTGAAAGATGCTCCACTCTAAAGCAAAGACATTTGCTCAACTCTGTTCATAGCAGCTTTATTCATAATAGTTAGAATCTCATTCATAAGGGCAAATAGAATGGACACCAGAACCAGATGAAGTGAGGGAAGAGGACAGGAGCCTACCATAGATGTTCTCTGAAGAACTCCACCCAGCAGGGAATCGAAGAAGGTGCTGAGACTCACAGCAAAACTTTGGCAGATCACAGAGAGTCTTATGGAAGAGTGTGGTGATAGAAGGACCTGGAGGGCACAGGAGCTTCACATGGAGACCAATAGGTCCAAAATATCTGGACCCAGGGGGCCCTGAAGAGACTAATGCATCACCCAATCAACATGCATGGAGAGGACCTAGACCCCCTGCTCAGATATGGGCAGCTTAGTTTGACATGGACTATGTTGCCTGTTCTTTGATCACTTCCCTTTTATGGGAGACCTTTCCAGACCACAGAGGAAGAGGATGGAGGCAATCCTGATAAGACTTGATAGTCTGGGTTTGGTTGGTGGGGGAGAAGGCCTCCCCCTTTCTAGAGGACTAGAGGAGGGACATGGAGGGAAAGAAAGAGCAAGTGTTGGACCTGGAGGAGACGTGGGAGGGCACAACAATCAGGATTTAAAGTGAATAAGCAAAAAAATAAATTTAAGTAAAAAATGGAAATCAAAAGTGTAATGAGATTCTACTACACTCCTCAGTCAGGTTAAAATTGAAAAGGTTCATAAAATTTGACAAATACCTGGAGTCAATCATGCCCTCATGGTTTTCTGCTGCTGAGATTGTACAGTTGTTATTAGAAAAGTTCTAGAATTTTACTAGAACTAAGCAAGACCCTAAGTACCCAGAAGTCCCATGCATATGGATTTTTCAGAATAATGTAATCATATTCCACAGGATACTTGCATGGTTATATTCCTATGAGGTTCATGGTGGGAGGCATACCAGCTCACTCAACTAAGAGTGAACTTTGACAACTCTGTGGCAATGCCCCAGTTTCTGTTGTAACATGACCTAGGAACAGGAGGAAGGGGCTCTGAACTGTCCTGAAATGGTCTTAGGTGCGTGTATAATAAGGAAAGATGTACCCTCTGAATAAATTCTCAGCTGTGCCCCTGCAGATTTAAGCATACACGGATTAAAACCAGATACATCAGAAGAAGAGAAACACAGCTTGACTAAAATTTACATAATCCAAGCCTTTCCATCAAAACAGAGGACTACCCACACTACATACTCCTTGGCAACTCCCTTCTCTTAGAGCCAGTAAAGGGAGGCCCTCGGCTATAACCAGCACTCTTGAGGACGCCAACTCCAGGAGGCCACTGCCAACAGTGTTGCATCTGACCTACACTGTCGCTTTGCTTTTTAATGTAGTTCCTTGCCACTTTGCAATTTTGTGTGCTTCTTTGGTTCTGTGAACAAGACTCCGAGAACCTGAAAACACCTAGCCCAGGCAGTGACCCCTGAGAAACAAATTTGTTTACAGTAATTTAAACCAGAAAATCATCCAAAAATCCACCAACAAGAAACTCTATGGTTAGCTTTGCAGTGAGACACTTTTCAGCAATGAACAGGAACAAACCATGAATACCTGTGACAATATTGATGAATTCCCAAAACATTTTGCTGAGTGAAATAAATCTTGCACAACTGAGTAAGTGCCATAAGATCTAATTTATGTGAAACTCTAAAAAGGCAAATGAAAAGCATGGTGGAAAGGTTTAAAACAACAGCCGTGTTGTGTGTGTGTGTTTACTGGGTGTGTTTTGCCTGCATATGCAGAGGGTGCTTATGTGTGTGGTGTGCCCTGTATGTGGGGGGAGGTTGCTTGTGTGTAGGAGGGTGGTGCCTGCAGTGTGGGTGAAGTGCCCGTTTGTGAGGGGGATTGCTTGTGTGTGTATAAAGGTGTCTGTGTGTGTGTGCCTGTGGGGCTTGCCCGTGTGGGGGTGGGGTTTCTGTGTGTAGGGGGGTAGTGCCTGTATGTGTGGGTATGTGGGTGCCTCTGTGTGTAAGTATGGCTGTGTGCCTGTGTGTGTAGGTGGGATGCCTGTATGCGACTGAATATGTGAGCCTCTGTGTGTGGAGGTGCCTGTGGGGGTGGGCGATAACTGTGTGTGCCTGTGTATGGGGGGAGGAAGTGGCAATGGTAGAGGGGAGGTAACAATGTGTGTGTGCATGTGTGTGCCTGTGTGTTTGTGTGCCTGTGTGTGTGGGGGGGGTGACTCTGTGTGTGTGCCTGCGGTGGGGTTCCTGTGGGAGGGTTCTGTGGGGGTGTGCCTGTGTATGTATGGGGGTGTCTTTATGTGTGGAGTCCATAAAAGACCGGATGTATTGTTTATAGTGAGCTGGGATAAAAGTAGATGTTTGATAAGGCAAACATGGTAATTTTTATTTTTACTCTTCGATGGTTTCATAGCTGTATATAATGAATGTCAGCGATTTTCAGCCCTCCCTAATTTATTCTGCTTCTTCTCCCTCTGAAGCCCTTGTTCCTTCTAACAGGTTCTCCTACTTTCATGCCCACACTGTTTCTGTGTGTGTTTGTGTGTGAGCACATGTGTGCAAGTGGGCGTGTATGTGCATGTGTTTGCGTTTCTCTGGTTTTAATTAGTATTGCCTAATGATCATGGGTGAGCCCTTATTTACTGGAACGTGGGCAATCAATCACTAGCTGCAACACTGCAACACTGAAGAAACAGACACCCTTAGTAAACTTCACAGTCTTCATCCAGCCCTTCAAGGAGGGGTGAGCCTTCCTGAGCCTTTTTCCATGGTGAAAAGAGGAAAGATCCAATTGTGTGTAGATATTTCGAGAATACTCACAACTGCAATGAGTTCATGAGAGCCACGATGAGTCTGGTCCGAAAGTTGTCTGTGTGCCATGTGCTTTCCTGTCCTCCAGCTCTCACATTCTTGCCTCCTCTTCCATGATGCCCCCCAAGCCTCACAGGGGATCACATGAATGACCCACTTAGGACTGAGCACATCGCCTTGTCCTTAGCACTCAACAGGTTGAGTCTTTCCACAAACTACTGCCATCCACTGCAGCATGATGCCGTTCAGACAAGGAAATCCTAGAAAATTTTAATTGTAGATTCAAGGTGAAGAGCATATGGTTTTTAAATTAATATCTTTTTACTTTTCTATAGGCTTGAACATTTTTGTAGATAATGAGAGGTGAAAATTGATGCTAAGTTTCTTAAAGCTGCATATTTAGATACTTAGTTATTCATTAGTAAGTACTTCTAGTTTGGTTTTTAAATCTTTATTGTTAGAAGTAGTTGATTAAAAGAAACACTCAAAAGGTGTTTTATATGATAGTAAGGATGGGCTCTGTTATGCTGCAGTAGCAAATAAGTCCCCAAAGCTCTAGAACAGAGGTTCTCAATGTTTCTAATGTTGTGATCCTTTAATACAGTTCCTGGTGTTCTAGTGACCCTGACCATAAAATTATTTTGTTGCTACTTCTTTTTTTTTTAATTTTAACACTTTTATTTTATATTAATCACAGGTTATGTACTTTGTATCCCAGCCGTAGCCCCCTCCCGTGTTCCCTCTCTATCCCACCCTCCCTCCCTCATCTCCCTGCCCCTTTCCAAGTCCACTGATAGGGGAGGACCTCCTCCCCTTCCATCTAACTCTAGCTTATCAGGTCTCTTCAGGAATGGCTGCAATGTCCTCTTCTGTGGCCTAGCAAGGCTGCTCCTCCCTCGGGGAACAAGGAGTTCGAAGAGCCAGCTATTGAGTTCATGTCCAGAATAGTCCCTGTTCCCCTTACTAGTATACCCACTTGGGAATTGAGCTACCATTTGCTACATACAAGCAGGGGTTCTACATTATAACCATACATGGTCCTTGGTTGGAGAAACAGTCTCATAACAGACCCCTGTGCCCTGATCTCTTTGGTCCTTGTGGAGCTCCTGTCCTCTCCAGGTCATACTAACTCCCCCTTCTTTCATATGATTCCCTGCACTCTGCCAAAGGGTTGGTTATGTTTCTTAATATTTGCTTTGATACCCTGCTAGGTAGAGTCTTTCCGAGGCCCTCTGTGGTAGGCTCTTGTCCTGTTCCATCCAATTTGACTTTTCTTAACTGTAATTTTGCTACTGTTATGAATCGTAATGTAAGTACCTGATTGCAGGTTTTCTGTGAGGGTCGATACCCACAGGTTGAAAACCACTGCTCTAGTGCATCATTGCAGCACGGCTGTCTCAGTCTGAGACATGCAGAATCCTGCTTCTATTCCCAGCCTCAGCTACTTTCCAGCAAATGAAACATTCCTAGAGGCAAAAGATCCTATCTCAACCTCATTACCAGCAGAGCTTGGAAACAAAAATTCCCTAAGTGTGTATGAAGAAACAATATCAGAGTAAGCATATATTATTGCAAAAAACCTAACCTCTGTTAATTAAACTCATTTAAATATTTTAACTGAATCTATGCATTTAATATATATTATTTCCTCTTAAGTACCTCAATTAAGTGTTTAAGTTATTCTTAGGAATTCAGTAACTGAAATTTTTATGTATGCTTAAATATTATTTGGTGACCTAATACTTCAGAATATTTTAATAAGATCTTAATTTAAAAGTATTAATTAGTCTTTGAGTATATAAACATCTTAATATTTTTTTCTAGGTGATAGAAAACAAGGTTGGTTTAGGGGCTAAGAACATTGGGATAATATTATTTGTTAACGTATTTTGCCACTTAAAGTTATCATTTTTTATAAAAAATAGAAATCACAAGGCAATAACTTATTACACATTAATTTTTTAGTTAAAATGACAAGTCAAAGTTATTACTTTAATATACAAATTCTGTTCTTTATAAATTCTCATATATATCAAATATGTGTAAATTAAAAATAATGCTATGACTTGCATTTTATTAAATGTTTCTGCATTTAATTCTAGGATTTCTCTATGTATATTGAAAGATGTGACCAGCTAATGACATAATCATGCTAGAAGAAAATATTTAGGATAGTGCTTTCAAATAATTCTTGAAGTTGTGCTTAGGGCTAGCTGATATCTTCAGCTAAGGTTTCTGTCCTGGATGTTTAGATGAGTGTGCTCTGGGCATATGAGGTCTGCTGAGCTGGTTTGCTATCTCCAACTTGGCTCAGTTCAGTCTCCTTCTGGACTCACTTCCACCAAGTCTGTTTTGCTGATCCTCAGAGATGCTGCCTGCCACTTAGACTCACACAATCCACTACCTATCTTCTACCGTTTCTGTGTGACAGTGATACAACATCTTGGTGCCTAAGTCGCCCTCATTGAGCAACTCATGCGACATCATTTTGGGTGGTATAATGAGGTGGTTATCAGTGCGGCTTCTAGATGCAGACTGTCTGAGCCCTCCTTGTTCATTTATATGCTGTGTTATCTTTACCAAGTTGCCAGACTTCTTCCAGTAACTTTACCTATAAGTAGTACCTACTTCACAAGGTTGTTGAGATGGGTGAGTTAACAAATATCAAGCTATTATGATCATTAGTAGTAGTAGTAGTAGTACTATTTGTTTGATCTCAAGTTAGTGGCACTCGGAGGATGGAGAGCAGACTCTGTCATCCAGTAGGCTTTGGCTTGTTTCTTTAAGTTTTGCATGGCCTGGATATTGGTATGTAGACCAAGAGGCTCCAGACTCACAGAAACTTGCCTGCCTCTGTCTCTGCCTCTCCAGTGATAGGATTAAAGGCATGTGCCACCATGCCATTCATGACCCCCTGAACTTTACATATGATAAACTCATGATAAAATCCAGTCACATCTCAGACTTTGTGGGAGATGAAACCCAGAAGATCCCCAAATCTGTGAAAGCTGAATTTACAAGCTTTAAAATAGATTGTAGCCCACACCCCTTGTGTACTTCACCTCTTCTCTGGCTAGTACAATGTAACACTCAGTAGGTATTGCACTGTTAGACAATAATGGCATGTGGGTGAGTCTACCTGCTCATCTCCAGTGCATTCTGCCCTCTCCTTTTGATCCATGTCTGCGGACACTGAGCACACAGATAAAAGGCCTCCCTCATGTCCTGTCCTCTTAGCTTTCCATCTCTAATCAGGTCCACATGTGCTTGTTGTAGGTCTTGCGATTATACTCAACTTGGGAACAGGGGTGGTCAAGAGGATACACTAACCGTCTTCATCCCCCCTGAAGTTTCCCTGTGCTTCCACTAGCCTACCCTCCAGGCTGCTTTCAGGGGCCGGAGTGTTCTGGCTCCCACACTGGAGGAGGATGCACACTAGTGCATTGCTACGGAGGAATTACAGCAGTCATTGCTCAGCTTCTGGAAGGGACAGTCATCTGCACCACACGCAAATACCTGGAAAACCACATGTTGGTCTGGAGAGAGATGTGCAGAGAGAGCAGGAAGGCTCGGGTGGACATGTCTCCCATCCCTAGGCAGGAGGGAATGCGGACACAGGCCCCGTGCCGACACAGGCCAATCTCGGGGCCAGCTCTCAGTCTTTGATCAGACAGGACGTTTTCAAGTTCACTTTACTTTTCTTCCCAAAAGAAATCCACGTTTCTTTAATGCAGCACTGAGGAGGCCTTACTAAAGACCCATGAGAAAAGTTAGTAGTTTGAAAGGTGTAGTTTATTTGCTTGAAAATACTATTTCACAATTTTGGTCACTTAGCCTTTTTAAAAATTACATAATGTGTTTTATGAGAAGCTTAAAAATTAGACTTACTAAATTTTAGGGAAAATTTTGAAATATGTGATGAGTGCTATTGAAGTCTCGCCAGTTAATGAGAGAATCATTTAAAACAAGTGAAAAGGTGCCTTTTAAACATAAAACACGAGTGTCGTCCGACACCACTGCTGTATGTATTTGGTATTTGTTTCTTCTCACAGAGAGGACGGGCACAAGCACAGTGGGTGAACATGAATGTGTTACCTCATGCTTTATTCTGAACATGCCAACAAGGTTTCATTGGGCTGACCCAGCAGACCTGACCCCATTTCAGGCTCCAGGGAGACTCCACGTATTTATTTATTTACGTATTTGTCTGTCTGTTTATTGTCTTCTGCAGTTTGCAGGTGCTACCCTGTCCTCCTTCCTGCATTCCCAAAGCAACAAACAGCATAACTTTGCCAGTCCTGTGTACACCTATCTTTTTGGCTATAGCCAGGAAAAGTTCTTCATTCTCCACATGACTTGCTTCGATCTGACTCACCTAGGTAAATTACGGTGTTTTCATGGTAGTGTCACCAATTACACTGTCAAAGTTTTTATTCTTTTGGTCTCCTGTCATAGGCACCTGTCCCATGGTGACACTTTACCTTGCTGACTGTGGTATGCATCGGACTTTATAATCTAGGATATTAAAGAAATGTGTTTTTGTGAGACAGACCCAGTGATGGCTTTATTTCAGCTGAAAGAGTTATCTGCAAGTCACCTTGGAGGCAGGAATTCTTGCTTCTATGCCAGCCAGACTTGACTGCCACCATGGAGCTGCCATGCTCCAGTCCAACACTCCGGAGGACAATGGTGGATCTAGCTGGCCTCAGAAGCAGTTAGTGCAGGGACAGAGTGTTCTGTTGCACCTATTCAAATTCATAGGCAGACTGGGAGTTGACAGTTTCATTGCCTGTTCTCAAATTAGCATCCTCATTTCTGAAGCTGTTTTGTAATCTTTATCAGCTGAAGCTCCCGAGGACTAGAACAACAGGGGAATGCTGACAAGATATGAATTTTCTAATTTCTATGCCAGGTAAATAGTCAGCCATGAAACATAGCAAATTATTTTTTAACGTCCTTTATAGAAATTTATTTTCAATGAGACATCCATAAGGTATGGTACAAGATTTTTCTAAATGGCTATGTTGGTTAGTTTTAAATAAAAACTTGCATTAACCTGGGATCCTTTGTCAAGAGAGTTTCAACCAAGGGATTATTTCAATCATGTTTGCTTGTGTGCATGTCTGTGGGGAATTGTGTTGACTGTTAATTGATGTAGGAAGATCCAGCCTATTGTCTTGGCATCATTTCCTGAACTATGTTGGGCAGGAAAAGTTAGAGGTGAGCAGGAAGCCCGGTTGCTTTCCTTTCTCTCTGCTTTTCACTGTGAGTGTAGCTGTTTTGGGTTTCTCCCTTGATTTCCCTTCAATAACAGACTGTTCCCTAGACTGTAATTTGAATGAACTCTTTTTCACAAGTTGCTTTTTGTCAGGGTTTCTTGTTATAGCAACAGAAATTAAATGAGAACAATATCCCATGGGCTCATTGTTTTTAACATTAAAAGCATTTATTTAAAATATCCTAGAAAACAAAACTAACGCAGAATGTCTTGATTGTTTCATTGATTTTGGAATTTAGTTTAAGGTTATTTTAAAGGAGTGGATTATTTCAATAAAAACTCAAGTCACCAAATGAAAGGCATATGGAAGTGAAAAAAGTAAGAAAAATCAAATTCATTGCGGAAGCTCTTGGGTGTGCCAAGTCAGGGCAGGATGACTCTGAAGACTGATGAGATGATGGACTCAAGACTTAAATATTAAAGCAAAGAAGGGGAAAAAGTCAGATACAAAACTGTGTGCATGTAACTATCTAACTATTTTATCATATTATGAGTTAGTCTTGAGTGTAATGTTAGAAGAATGACCAAAACATTGTTCCTCTGCACTAGCAATGTTCCAATGATGAGATAGAGCTATTTAAATGGGTTCATTTAGTGAAAATCCATTAACATGGAACTTTACTGCCGACGTTTTAGATATGGTGTGTCACTCACGAATTCATAAGCAGAAGCCTGGTTCCTCATTCAGTGATGGAGAGGAAGGGTGGAGTCTTTAGAAGGTGTGTCTTAAAGGAAGGTGATGTGGTCATTGAGTGTTGCCCTTGGAAGGCATCATATTAATTTCAAGTAACCAGTTAGCTCTTTCTCATGAAGACTGTTGAAAGATGAGGCTATTTCATTTGGTTGGTTCCATCTATGTGTTGCTATATCACTTTTAGTGTTTTTACAATCTTGTGACCCAGTGAAGGGTGCCAAAAACCAAAGACTGAATAGATGAAATGAACCAATCTTGACGTTTTAACTTCTCAAAATGTAAGTTAAATAATAGTACTTTTAAAATTAAGAGTGTAACCTCTGATGTTTTGTTAATGCAAGCAAAACAGTACATGCTCTGTTCAGTTTTTTGCACGGTTACATTAAACAATAAGACAAACTAGAAATAAAAAATTTCTACTTTATCCTTCTACTGGTAATTTCAATTGAAGCCTACTCTATGTCAGAGTTTTACAAAAGATATACAATGTAGATAAGGAAATAAGTGAAGTCTGTATGTCAATTTTCTCACAGATACTTATGGCATGAGCTTGATAACTTTAGAAATCAGTATTGTTTTCTTTGTGATAACTGGACACTACGGTTAGTATTTAATTAGACATCCAGAATGTCTTTATAAACACTGCCCTATCTCTTGTACCAGGGAAGAGAAAGAACAGGACATCTTTGAGAAAGGATGAATGTACGTCCAATTCCAACCTCTCTTCTTCATGGCCATAAAGTACAGAAACTCCAGGAAGAGGTAAAGTATATTGATTAGAAATTGTGGCTGCAATAACAACAGTTAAGGATTAATAGTTTTAATCACAAAGATTTCTTGTCAGTCAATAACAAAAGAATGCAGATCTCTGCTGAACATGAAAAAATGGCATAAACAGTTAAATTTTTAATTAAATATTTTTATCTTTAAGAAGCTAAATACTAAGGAGGACCCTTAGGCAGGGTGATTATATCTCATTCAGAATGGCAAACAGGATAGACACCAGAAGCAGTGGAAGAGGAGAAACAGGATGGGAGCCTACTATAGAGGGTCCTCTGAAAGGATCCACCCAATAGGGCATCGAAGCAGATGCTGAGACTCATGGCCAACTTTGGGCAGAGTGCAAGGAGTCTTAGGGAAGAAGAATGGGTGGCAATAGAAAGATATGGAGGGGACACAAGCCCCACAAGGATCCTAACAAAGCTAAAAGATCTGAGCCTAGGGGTTCCTGTAGAGATTGAAGCACCAATGGAAGACTATGCATGGAGAGGACCTAGATCCCCTGCTCAGATGTGGCCAATTGGCAGCTCAGTCTCCCTGTGGATCTCTGAGTGAGGGGAGCAAGAGCTGCCTCTGTCATGCACTCGGTTGACTGTTCTCTGATCACTCGACCCAGGTGATGCAGCCTTGCCAGGCAATGGAGGATCCAGGCAGTCCTGATGAGACTTAACAAGCTATAGGCAGATGGCAATAGTAGAGAACTCCCCCTTTCATGGACTAGGGAAAAAATGGGGTGGGGGAGGGAAGGAGGGTGGCATTGGGGAATTGAGGGAGGGGACTTCAGTCAGGATATATAATGAATAAACTGTGAAGAAAAAAATAAAATTTAAGAAAAGAAAAATTGAGAAAACAGGCAGAAATGGACCTCTGGGGGAAAAAGGTTTTACACACACACACACACACACACACACACACACACACAGCAGCCTCAGCAGTTCCTTCTCCTTTGTCTTCTCCCTCTCCTTGCCAGTATTTCAACAAAGATCTTTTCATTCAGTCCAGGCTGACTTGGAACTTACTCTCAATTCCAAACTGGCCCCAAACATAGGCTCCTTCTGCCTCACAAGGTTACAGATGTAAGCCATCATATGTAGTTCAATGGATATTTGAAAAGATGTCAGGTCACATGGGTTGTCAAAGTGTAGCATCTTAACACAGCAAGCTATTTTCCTCAGCTATACAGTTAGCAATAATTTAAAGGACTGACAGAATCTGGTTGTGTGAAACTGAGCCCTAGAAGTAGAATTTTTTTAAAAAGTATTGTACATATAAAATGCATCTATATATTTCTATATAAAAAGGAAAACAAATGGTCTCCTGACATTAAACCTCTAGACTAAGCAATCTTAGACGTTGCAGGATGCTCACTTAGACATATATATCACTGGACCAGGGCCTGATGCTACAGGTGGAACAGACCAGAGAGGTGTAGAGGAAGATTCATGCTTCCCCAGGAAAGGTTGACCTCCAAGATGAAGACTGGAAGTATCTCCTTCCTGATCTCAAGCGGTGCTACAGAGAAATAGTAATAAAAACTGCATGGTATTGGCATAGAAGCAGTATGGTGGCTCAAAGGAATTGAACAGAATACCCCAAAATAAAACCATATACCTATGAATACTTGATTTTTGAGAAAGAAACCAAAACCATACAATGGAAAAAAAAAAAAAGACAGCATCTTTAACAAATGGTACTGGTTTAACTGGATGTCTATATATAGAAAAATGCAAATAGATCCATATTGATCACCCTGTATGAAGCTAAAGTCCAAGTGGATCAAAAACCTCAATATAAAACTGGTTTAGAAGAAATTACTAAACCGGTTAGAAGAAAAAGTGGGGAAGAGCCTTGAACTCATTGGCACAGGAGAAAACTTCCTGAACAGAACACCAACAGCACAGGCTCCAAGACCAACAATCAATAAAAGGTACCTCATGAAACTGAAAAGCTTCTATAAAGCAAAGGACACTGTCATCAGAACAAAACAACAGCCTACAGACTGGGAAAGGATCTTCACCAATCCTATATCTGACAGAGGGCTAATTAATATACAGAATATATAAAGGACCCAAGAAGTTAAAAATCAACAAATCAAGTAATACAATTAAAAAATGAGGTACAGAGCTTAACAGAGAATTCTCAACAGACAAATTTCAAATGGCAGAGAAACACTTAAAAAAACACTCAAAGTCCTTAGTCATCAGGGAAATGCAAATCAAAACAATCGCGAGATTTCACCTTATACCCATCAGAAGTGCTAAGAACAAAAACTCAAGTGACAATACGTGCTGAAGAGGTTGTGGAGAAAGGAGAACCCTCCTCTATTGCTGGTGAGAATGTAAACTTGTACAACCACTTTGAAAAGCAATCTGGCGCTTTCTAAGAAAATTAGGAGTAGTGCTTCCTCAAGATCCAGCTATACCACTCCTAGGCATATATCCAAAAGATGCTCAAATATACAAGAACATTTGCTCAAATATGTTCTTAGCAGCTTTATACGTAGTAGCCAGACTCTGGAAACAACCCAGATGTCCCTCATTGTAGGAATGGATACAGAAATTGTTATTCATTTACACAGTGGAATATTACTCAGCAATTAAAAACAAGGAAATCATGAAATTTGCAGGCAAATAGTGGTGCCTAGAAAAGATCATCCCGAGTGAGGTGTTACAGAAGCAGAAAGACACACATATTATATACTCACTTATAAGTGGATATTGAACATATAATATAGGCTAAACATTCTAAAATCTGTACACTTGAAGAAGCTATGCAAAAAAGAGGACCCTAGGTAAGATGTTCAATTCTCACTGAGAAAGGTAAACAGGATGGACATTGGAAGAGGGAGAAAATAGGGAACAGGACAGGAGCCTACCACATAGGGCCACTGAACAACTCTATCCAGCAGGGTATCAAAGCATATACTGAGACACATAGCCAAACTTTGGGCAGAGTGCAGGGAATCTTATGAAAGAAGTTGAGATAGAAAGACCTGGAGTGGAGAGGTCTCAGGAGAGCAACAGAAACAAAAAATCTGGACACAGAGGTCTTTTCTGAGATTGATACTCCAACCAAGGACCATGCATGGAGATAACCTAGAACCCCTGCACAGATGTAGCCTATGGCATCTCTGTCTCCAAGTGGGTTCTCTAATAATAGGAATAGGGACTGTCTTGACATGAACTCAGTAGCTGGTTCTTGGATCACCTCACCCTGGGGGGGAGGGGCATCCTTACCAGGCCACAGAGGAGGATAATGTAGCCAGTCCTGATGAGACCTGATAGGCTAGGGTCAGGTGGAGGGGGAGGAGGTCCTCGCCTATCAGTGGACTTGGGGAGGAGCATAGAAGGAGATGAAGGAGGAAGGGTGGGATTGAGAGGGGATGAAGGAGGGGGCTACAGCTGGCATACAAAGTCAATAAACTATAATTAATAAAGGGAAATAAATTAGAAAATAAAGTAGCATTCTCTGTAACTCAACAACATGGGTTCATGGAAATCACTGTGGATCATTTAAAATATCAAGCACCGAGGAGAGATCCA
The DNA here is from genome assembly GCA_028658305.1 of Pachyuromys duprasi. Lineage (NCBI taxonomy): Eukaryota > Metazoa > Chordata > Mammalia > Rodentia > Muridae > Pachyuromys > Pachyuromys duprasi. The sequence goes on along the minus strand of CM053753.1, from coordinate 4,782,747 downwards.
AGATGGCTGCCCCAGGAGGACACCCTGTCTGAGGAGCAGGACAGTAGTGTAAGCACAGCGACTGGGAGACTGAGATCTCAGACCTAAAACACCAGAGTTTGCAACTGCCAGGTAAGCGGAATTCCTACAGTGGGGAAATCAAGTGGAAAAGTCCAAGGGACACCCAGCTATTCCCAGGAAAAACTCTGGAGGGAGACAGGCTGCACACAGCTGGGCTGGGCGCCTAAGCCGCCATTTTGGTCTGGGGCACACAGTACCCTGGACGGAGTAAGTTTCACCCAGATACCGAGGGCTGCACTGGGTGGGCGCACAACCCTCTGTGCCAGCAGCCACCACTTCTGGCGGGGGGCACACAGTACCCCGGGTAGACTGAGTTTCACCCAGATACTGCGGGCTACACTGGTCAGACCCACACCCCTAGGCACACCCAGCCACCACCCCGGATTGGGACTCATAGTATCAGGTCCAGACTGCGGTGCCCCAAATACCATCCCAAACCTTGGTGCACACACAGAAGGAGGCGCCAAGGCTCCAGTCCAGAAGAAAGGCCTTAGCAACAAGCCCAGGGCAGAGCTCGGAGCCTCCTGACCAGAGCAGCGCCCCCAGCAGACATATCAAAGGGGAACACGCAGCCGCTGGCACAGAGTGAGGAGCCAAACCTCCAGACCAAAGGGGAGACCAGCCTGTGGTGCTCACAGCCTCCAGCACAGAGCACAAATCCGGGCACACAGATCCCACAACAGAGTTCAACTGAGGCAACAACACAATCAAACCACTAGAACTCCCTGATCTTCTTGAAGAATACTCCTGACACAAGAGATTTACAGTTCCAGTCTGAAGTTCAGCCTTAAAGCACAAACACCTCCTTGATTATATATAAACAAATGCCCAGAAATCTGTGAAAGAACTCACCCAACAATAATCAGGACACCATGGACCCACCAGAAACACCCAAAAGCAATAGAGATTTTAATTCAGTGGAGACACAGGAAAATTATATTAAAGCTATAATTATGCAGATATTAGAGAAACAAAAGGAGGCACAAAAGGAGGAAATGAACAAGGCCCTCAAAGAAATTAAAAAGGATTTAACT
>CM053753.1:4668524-4781153 GCA_028658305.1 Pachyuromys duprasi | reverse complement strand
TGACAATGCATGCTGGAGAGGTTGTGGAGAAAGAGGAACCCTCCTCCATTGCTGGTGGGAATGCAAACTTGTACAACCACTCTGGAAATCAATTTGGTGCTTTCTTAGACAATTAGGAATAGTGATTCCTCAAGACCCAGCTATACCACTCTTAGGCATATATCCAAAAAATGCTCAAGTACACAACAAGGACATTTGCCCAACTATGTTTGTGGATGCTTTATTCGTAATAGCCAGAACCTGGAAACAACCCAGATGTCCCTCAGTTGAGGAATGGATACAGAAATTGTAGTACTTGTACACAATGGAATACTACTCAGCAATTAAAAAGGAGAAAATCATGAAATTCGTAAGCAAATGGTGGGACCTGGAAAAGATCATCCTAAGTGAGGTATCCCAAAAGCAGAAAGAAACATATGGTATATACTCACTTATACAGACCTATAGGATAGGAAGGTCACACTGATGTCTACACACCTAGGGAGGATATACAGGAAGGAGGACCCAGGTTGGTATGATCAATGCTCATTTGGATGAACAAATGGAATGGACATTGAGTGGAGGAGAAAACAAGCAACAGGACCGGAGCATGCCAAGGAGGACATCTGGGGGGTGGGGGCGGTCAATGAAGCGATGTATCAGAGCAGATATTAAGACTCGAGATCAAGTCTTTGGCAGAGGGCAAGGAGTGATGATAGAAATGGAGGAGGTTGGTGAAACTTGGAGAGAACAGGAGCTCCACAAAGACCAATTTGAGCAGGGTACAGGAGTCTTCTATGAGACGGTTTCTACAACCTAGGACCACATGTGGATGTGGCCTGGAGCCCCTGCTCAGATGGGGCCCATGATAGCTCGGTGTTGGACTGAAGACCCTAGTGAGGGAAACAGGGACTGTTTCAGTCTTGAACTTGATGGCTGACTCTTTGACCCTCCCCCATACATGCCAAGGAGTGACAGACTGGCTAGATCCCAAGGAAGGACATTGCAGCCAGCCCTGAGGGGACAGGATGAGCTGGGGTTGGATGGAAGGGGAGGAGGTCCTCCCCTGTTGGTGGACTTGGAGTGGGCGGGGAGGAGATGAGGTAGGGTTGGGGAGGGTGGGAGGGAATGAGGGAGGGGGCTATGCTTGGGATGCAGAGTACCTAACCTGTGATTGATAACAAAAAATAAATTAATAAAATAAAAAAAATAAAAAATAAAATAAAAATTAAAAATTAAAAAAAATATCAAGCACCTATTAATCCATCCTTAGCTCTCATATCAAGGCAAGAGTGTTTAGGATGGGACATTCACTGCAATGCTGTGTATGATCACATTCAAAACAGCATCCATCCACAAGCTCAGCAAACCAGAGTTCACATGCAGGGTCCATCAACTTCCCAGCACATCATTCCTTGCCAAGGCATGTAAGAAAGGGGTTGCTACAAATATCCTTCAAAATGTGACAATATTGCATGAGGACTATGAATTTCTGGGTGATTTTCTCCTTCTCTGCTCTTATATGGCTTAATTTTTTATGTACCAAGCATGTCTAATTTACAAAGCTGGAACACAGAAACTTAATTGTAGGAGAAAAATATGTGAAAATGAAACAAAGTCTACACCAATATGAAGCCCAACTTCTGCATTTCTGATTGAGCTTTGTTTTCAACATGTTGGTTCATTTTGTCCTCTCTGATACTTTTATCTAATGGCTTGTTTACTGACAAGTAAACAAGTACTCATATCATGAGTAATCAAACTTGCTTTTTAAAAATTCTCCCCCCCCATGACAAAAGTAAAATGAGCAGCATGTTGTCTCTGCTCTAATAAAGGTTCACAAAGCTTCCTGTGAGTGTCTGGAGTCAGCTCAACCACTTCTAATTTAGTTTTGAACTCATCAACATGTTTGAGTGTGTGTTTCCTAAACAATAAGCTGAAAGGCTGCTGCCTATCCTCCCAACCATTGTGAAAACAACATGAAGTCAAACCAAAGGCTGAACAGTCTTCTCCAAACCTTGGCTACCATGATGCTCCCTGAGCCTTTCTCATCTGGAAAGGAAGTTATATAGCTTCCCTGTCATCCATTTGTAAAAAGAGTAGATGCAGATGTGATCTCTCAATGAATCTGGGTGACCACCATGAGAATGGTGCAATGCTTTTTTGCCTCGTGTCTTTTACTACCCATGAACTGCACAGTTGCTCCATGTTTATTTTTCTCTTGGAACTTGTGAAAGGAAGTTGCCAGAAAGTGCCCCTGCTCATCCCAAACATTTCTGGCACAGTTATTGCATCTTCTGTTTTTGGTATGTGGAGTCCGTACCGGGTCCTAACTTTTTGGTATAAAAAGTAGAAATCTTTTGATAAAATCAGTTTGCGTTCTTTGTATTATCAGTGCATCTGAGACAGTGCTTCCTCTGACACCATCCCTGACGCTCACTGGGGGGGTGTCTTTTTATAATTTTGATATCATCCCTTAAGGCAAATCCCTGACCTACTAAAATACAAGAACCATTATTTTGTTTTAGGATTTTTCTATTTTTCTCTGGATATTAAAAGCCATATAGATACCTTGCAGACACAGATAACTTCAAAATACGAGTCCCAACAAAGGTGGCACCTTCAGGGGCATGTGGGCTCCTTGATCAATTGTAAAATATTTCAAGTATAAATTCTCAGAATATGCAAAGATTCCTGTTTGCTAGTGTTTGACACTGAATTTACTTGGACACAAGGTGCAAGTGAGAGGGTCTGGGTAATTGTGCACCGATCTGAGTCACAAGATATGTTTCATCAGCGTCCACCAGTGGGGACACATTCCCAGGGCTGATGGGAAACTAATGGGAGGTTCTAATGCAATGGCCTGCCTGGGTCGTATGGGAGATGTGTCAGTCATGTTTGCTAGCAGGTAAATGTGTACAGAAATAAATGACAATCTTAGTGTTCTCCGCATTGTCTGACTCCTGAGAGATGGCTGAGTGTTCAGAAACCTTTCTATTTTGCTGACAGGATACAGCTAACTGGCATGACACTGCCTTAAGCTGCCTAGATGCCAGCACTCTTGTGACTTACCAATTGCAGAACTTGAAGAAAACATGCTTAATGAACAGACTGAACTCTAGTTAAATCTGAGCCTGACTGGATTCAATGCCCACCTGCAAAGGGGTGTCGAGCACTTGTCACGGGGCTCCTGATCACGAGGAAATGGCACGAACTTTGGATTTTGAAGGCTGGAATTAAATCTCAGCTGCAGAGTACATTATTTCACTCTAAGAAAATCAATCTTTTGGAATGTGTAACTCTTTAACACAGAAGAGGCTATTTGGGGAATTAATTAAAAGACTTCATTTAAATCTACAATAGGTGTTCTCAAGGTGATGATTCTTCTATTTGCTTTTCTTCATGAAGCTGTGGAGTGTAGAGCTTTTGTATCAGAGATCATATATTCATACATTTTGGCTTACATACCTGTTACCAACGTCTGGTTGTTTGCTTCACAGAGGCTAATAAATGTGCTTGACATGAAAATGAAGAATTAAATGGATTGTACATGTGACAGTTCTTCCAGAGGCTCAGCTCACTCCTCTATTAGTAAATAAAGCCCGTGCCTGAGGTTAATGACAGACACCAGATACTGGAGAGGGCCAGCAAGCAACGCTTCTGCGCTGCCATCACATTCTCTCCTAGAAAAATTGGGACATGTTGAAATTTAGATCATTTTCTCTGAGTAATAGTTTTATGCATGCTGTTCAAGGACATTTTCTTTTCTTGGTAAGAACAAAACATTCCAAAACAATATAAAGCAACTGTTAGTTCAAGGTAGAACACCAAACAAGAATATCCATCTCCCCACATCAAAGTAACAGGAAGGGGATGTGAAACTGAAGTAGCCTCTTACAGTAGAAGCTGTTGGAGATCCCATAGGTCAGGTTAGGGGGAGGGTGCTTGCCCCACCTCTGCTGTGAGCACCCCTGGGGTTATTGTCCGGGCTGAGGCTTTCCAGGTTCTTGGTGCTATATTCAAAGAATGAAAACTATTTACAAATGGTAAAGTGGCAACATTCACAAACAAAGTCATAGTGAAGACCAGACACCTTGGAAACACCAGGTTTGGGGGTTTGCCTTCATGGAAAGGAGCTTATTGTCAGTCGTATTAGTTTGGTTGGTTATTTGGTTGACAGGAAGGTTATGTAAATTTTTCTCTACTGTGCATGTCATTTCCCATCGTGCATCTGATTTTAGTCATGTGTGTACTCAATTATGCACAAGTGTAAGATGGCAAATAGGTGATTGTAGTACTCTGAATGAGAAATGTCTCCCGTAGGCTTGGGTATTTGAACATGTGATTATTAGCTGATGATAGCATTTGAGCAGGTGTGGATGGTACAGTCTTGCAGGGTACCACATACGGACCCTCAGCAAGTCAAGACTCAAGATGCTCATCACCCTTGTTTTCAGGATATATTCTGGGAAAACGTGTTAATCCTGGGATTCACCAAAGAAAAGCCAGTCCTACCATTTGAGCCAAATTTTAAGACACTTGAGAGGTGGTCTTTGAGATTATACAGCCTTACCCTACATGCAATTTCCTCTCTCCGCTTTATGCTCGCATTTGAAGATGTGATCCCTCTGCTTCCTGCTGTCTGTCTCCTGCTATACCAAGCCTCACCACTGTGGACGCTTTCTGTAAACCAGAGTCAGCTTTCTTCCAAAGGCACCAAATAGGCTGAATTTGCTCATAGTGGTTTTTTTGTTTTGTTTTGTTTTGTTTTTTTGTTTTTGTTTTATAGCACGAGAAAAGTCAAGAGCACAAAGATCTTTATCTCTTCCAGAGAGTAGTTTGCCCTACCACATATGGACCCTCAGCAAGTCAAGACTCAAGATGCTCATCGCCCTTGTTTTCAGGATATATTCTGGAAAAACGTGTTAATCCTGGGATTCTCCAGAGAAAAGCCAGTCCTACCATTTGAGCCAAATTTTAAGCAAGCATATAATTAAATACTGACCAGGATGGGCTTTGGTCAGGACCAGTCTCTGAAATTAAAGTGGCCCTAGACATGTTTTGCAGAGACTTATGAGGTTGACACCATACTATATTTTAGGGATGTTTGTATTTTTGGCTGGCCAAGATAACAGGGCTTCTGTAGAAAACAAGATTCTTCAGATAAGAGCAGACCCTAGGACTCCTTGCTCCCAGCTTGGAGCTGCTTCCTGCCAATATATGTAGGTCAATACAAGAAATTCTTATCTCTTACACTATTCAATTACATCTTCTACTTTTTTAATTTTTTAATTAAATGATTTATTTTTATTTTATGTATATAAATGGTTTGGATTAATTAATTAATTCACTTTACCATCCCTATTGTAGTTTCCTCCCGGTCCTACCCTCCCTCCCTCTTCCCCCATCTTCTCTCCCCTATTCTTCAGAAAAAGGGAGTCCCCTGTATCTACCCATCCCTGCTCATCAAACTGAACCAGAACCAAGCCAGTCCTCTTCCCCTGCGGCAGCCCTGCCAGGGGGCGGTGATCAAAAAGCATGTAATAAGTTTCTGTCAAGAGACAGCTCCTGCTCCCCTTACTAGGAAACCCACACGAAGCCTAAGCTGCCCATCGGCTACATCTGTGTAAGGGGCCTAGTTCCAGTCCATGCATGATCCTTGGTTGCATACTTCAGTCTCTACAATCCTCTCTGTTGTGGAGCTCCTGTCATCTCCAGGTCCTTCTATCCTTCCCCCCACTTTTCCACAAAACTCTCACTAATGGCCGAGAAACACTTAAGGAAATGCTCAATGTTCTTAGTCATCAGGGAAATGCAAATCAAAATGACTCTGAGATTCCATTATACGCCCTTCAGAATGGCTAAGATAAAAAACTCAAGTGATAGCATGTGCTGTTGAGGATATGGGAAAAAGGGAACATTCCTCCGTTGCTAGTGGGAGTGCAAACTTGTACAACCACTTTGGAAATCAATCTGCCCCTTTCTCAGAAAATTGAAAATAGTGCCACCTCAAGACCCAGATATACTGTTCCTAGGCATATACCCAAAAGATGCTCTACCATACCACAAGGACATTTGCTCAACTATGTTCATAGCAGCTTTATTCGTAACAGCCAGAAGCTGGAAATAGCCTACGTGTCCCTCAACCAAAGAATAGATAAAGAAACTGTGGCACATCTATACAGCTATTAAAAACAAGGAAATCATGAACTTTGCAGGCAAATTGATAGAACTAGAAATGATCATCCTGAGTGAGGTAACCCAGACCCAGAAAGACACACAAGGTATGTATTAACTTCTAAGGGAATTTTAGCCATATATTTCAGGATAAACATACTACAATTCACATATCCAAAGAAAATAGGTAACAAGGAAGACCCAAGGGAGGATGCTTAAATCTCACTCTGAAGAGAAAATAGGATAGACAGCAGATATGGCTGAAGAGAGGGAACAAGGTAGGAGAGGGGTTCAGAGAAAAATGAGAGTAGAGATCAGACCTGAAGAGACACCTGGGGTGGGATGAAAGAGGGTCTCTGGAGAAGAGAAACCATGGACAGGGGTATCTCTCTGACAAGCTGGAGATCTAAGGCAGGGTAGGCTTCTGGGAGTGTATAGCTCTCTATACACTATACTCTATACGCTTTATACTCTAGCTAAGCCTCCTAGTAGCAGGCATTAAGGAGACTGAAGAGGACACCGTCTGACTAGACAGGATTCATGGTGGAGGGAGGGGAACACCAATCCACCTACAAAATCCTCTACTCAAAATGTACCCTACCTACAAAATATATACAGGGATATAGAAAGCAGAGATTTAGGGAATGTCCAACCAATGCCTGGTCCAACCTGAGACCCACCCATAAGAAAGAGCCAATCCCTGACGCTATTAATGATACTCTCCTATGCCTGGGTACCAAATCCTAGCACATCTTTCCTCTGAGAGGCTCCACCCAGCAGGGAATCGAAACAGATGCTGAGTCTTTTACTTTTAAATATGATTGTACAAAGATCATCAGACATCAAAATGTCTCATTAGAGACATTTTGTCTCATGTCCAAAATATGACTACAGGAAAACAATTAGAACAGTAGAAACAGAACAAAACCTTTCTTCAGTTCTGATGTGAGGGTGTGTTGGATAGAGTAAGCAAGTCCCAGACAGAAACTAACACTTTCCGTTTAAAAATGGCAACACAACAGAAAAGATCTAAGAGATTCCCGGTCATTACAGAGGTAAAACAATCAGTAGATGATTGGAAGGCAAACTTTTGGTGTTCTTTTAGGAGAGCAAAGAACAAAATTCAGCAAAAGATGCATCACGTGAGTTCATGGTGCCAAATGTTGCAGCCTGCACTCATATGTAATTGATACAAGTACAGCATCAGCCCTCAGAATGAGGCTAGCTCATAGTAAGGTGTACTTCAGTTATGGGATATATGTCAAAATTTAAAACTTTAATTAATGATTATACAAATGAATACAAAATAAGATGTAAAATATATTAATAATATTTATACTAAGTGGTGACATAATATCTTGGATGAAACTATAAAAAACAAGGTACTGAAATAACATGCCATTAAACTTATTTTTGCCCCTCTCATTTTGCATGATGAAATCTGCATATAATTCCAGTACTGGGAAGACAGAGACAGGAGTTTGAGCTGAGCCAGGGCTGCTTAGTAAGATCCTGTCTCAGTAAAGCAGAAGATGAAAATAGAAAAGGAAAAGACAAAGTCCCATATGCAGCTTACATGATGTGATCTTCCTTCCTATAGGATGTGGTCCACATTGTTTTCCTGTTGGTTGTTATTGAAGAAGAGATAGGGAAGAAAGCAATTACCCATGCCGTGAAAGGTACGTTTCTCGGGCTAGTTAAAACTATCACTTTTGGAAGTTAAATAGTCTTGCTGTGAATGTAGTGTGGTACAAGCACAGCCACAATGGAAAAGCCAGTTGCAAAGGCTTCAGTCTTCTTTCTAGAGTCTGACAGAAGATGAACCAGCAGCTTCACATCACAGGGAAAAGTCAGTGGAACTTTAAAAACTGCCTACCAGTATGTCAAGAATGAGAAGATGAAAGATGTGCTTAGACATGACAAAGGTTCAGGAAGTTTTTCACTTTAGGCCATTTCACAGGGAGTTGTGCAAAGACTTATATCACTAGGACCAGTCTCTCATGGTAGAGAGGTGTGGGAAAGGAGGAGCTATGAAATCAAGCCAGAGGTCTCTTGATGCAGCTGTGAACCTTGAAATTAGGAGAGGGAGTATGCACTGAAAGGAGATTATCTTCACGGAAGACCAGAATGGATTTGAAATTATGAACACAACACAAAAAACAGTGAAGTCAATTCTGTTCTGGGATACAAAGCATACTTTGTTTACTGAGAAAGAAAATCAAAGTGTACCCACAGACACACAAACACATGCACACAAACACATAGACACATATGCATACCACAGAGATAAACATACATGCACACACATACCACACACACATGCACACACTTATACACATACATATATACGTGCACACACACGTACACATGCACATACACATACTCACACGCACACACACGCCACAGACACACACATGCACACACATACAACAGATCCCCTCCAGCCACTTCCAACAGACTATGAAGACTATGCAATATGAGTCAGAGCAATGAGAATGTCCTAGATCTGGGCAGGAAGAACTTCCTCTCCTCTGCCTGGATGATGGTGCACCATCTGACACAGAAGGAACTGTAGCTTTAACTTACTACATAACTAAGTCATACTGATGCAAGTTGTATTTATTAGGACTCAACCTCTAGTCTGTGCTTTGAAGACTTAATTGTGATGATTGCATGGAATATTCAGTTACTTAACAACACCAAAGCTAATATATCAGGTGGTCCATGGGAATTGGAAGGGGAAAATTAAACTGTAAAGTAACAGTTCAATAGCTGAAACTTTGAGTGTTAAGCACTCTGCTTGCAGTAGTGACTTCACAGCCTCTCTGGAGGGACCATTAAAGTGTTATCAGCAAATGCTGGGTGCTCCTGGTGCATGACTTCAAGAATGCTGGGCAAAAGAGATCCCTGTGGAGAGGGTATGGACCCACCTGTTTCCTTCTGGAGGAATCCAACAACTCTACAGTCCCTTCTCCAGCCCAAGTCTCAGCTCATCAACCCATCTGTGCCTCTTATTCATCATCAACATTTTGACTAATATCTAAAATGCTATAATTTAAGGCCTAGGAAATCACAGAACTTCTGTTCTTCCAACCCGAGTCTGTGTGGTCCCAAGAGAGATGGCACCTTCAAACCATTCAGCACCTCCAAACTCTATCTTCATCTTGAGGAAAGCAACTCCAGAGAGCAGGGCCACTTGTATGCAAATTGTTTTATGAACCCCCAACATACTCAGTTGCAGGATGGGGCCAGGTAGTTTGGTTCAGCTGCTTTTCTTGTTTGATTTTCCAGAATGTTATTTTTGTATGTAGAATGAACAGCTTATTTTGAAGGTAATCTTTTGTAGCCCTCAGAACAGCATTTAACACAGGGCTGTGGATTCCTGGTATATCTCCTTTGGCCACTACTGAGCATCATCACTGTGTCTGAGAACACAGAGAATCCAGGTTTTTGTTGAAACGCACAAGTTTGTATGCTAATAAAAATTTATCCTGGCTGCCATAGCACTGGCTTTCTATTTTGCACTTAAATTGCTCTCTGGGCTCACACCCATTCTCAAGGCACAAAGATCAGACTTCCCACTTGCTCTTACTGTCCCTTAGGATAACAATGATGTGCAGGCCTTGTCTTCATCTTGCTTTGTGTCCTGCCTATTACAGACACCACCATGTGGTCCAGCCCTTATTTGCCAGAATCATTCTTAGGCATTTGTCTGGCTGCTGCTTATTGCTTCTCTTGTTAAGGAAAAAAAACTGAGTTGTGTTTGTAAGTACTGTTTCCCTCGTTAGGCATTGTTGGAAAATCTAAATTTTTTCCCGTGGTTGTTTACTCCTGCATCCTTTTCTTCAACCATCATACATTTCTCAGTGGCTGGACACCTAATGAGACAGTCAGAAGATGTCTCCAAGCGATCTGACTTCCCAGGCTGCGACATGCCTGGCTTGAATTTTCAATTAAAAGAAAGTTGAAAAGAGAGAGAAGAAAGCAAGCAAGTAATTAAGTAGCACCAGGGTCTTGGCAGAAGTTGTTAAATGAATTATTTAATGAACCAGTTTGATGCAAGAGACCTGGATCCCCCTGGCTTTTGCTTCCTGGGCAGCCTGGGTGGCAGCTTCTTGGGGCTTTGTTGTGCACTTAAAGGCTGGGCTACTGTATTTGTGGGAACACAAGAAAAAAGAACCTCCGAGATGAATGCTTTGTAGCAGTATGTGGGCTGGTAAAAGCTTGGTGTTGAAATGGCATCCCTTTAGGAAAAGGCTGTGCCTTGGCATGTCCAACAGTCCAAGTGAGAATGCACATAGAGGAGTGGTTTTCTTTCTTTAAAACAAACAAACAAAAAAAAATCCCAAAGGATACTTCTCCCTCTCTCTGTCTCTGTTTCTCTCTCTCCCTCTCTCTGTGTCTCCTCTGTCTGTGTGTAGGAACACGTGTGTTTAGGTGTTTGTCGGGGTCAGGAGCAGATCTCCTGGAGCTGTAGTGACAGGCAGCTGCGAGCTCCCTGTTGATGTACAAACTGAACTAAGATCCTCTGCAAGTGCAATATGCTTTCTAACCACTCAGCACCTCTCTAGCCCCAGGAATGACTCTCTTTAACAAGCAGCCTGATATGAGTCCAGGGTTTTAAGGTTCATTAAATTCAGAAGTAAGCATTTTGAAACGAGTAATGCAGCACCTGGATTTCAACATTTCATGTTTAATTTCTCTATTCTTTAATAACAAATGCAAAACACATTATCATACTCTTCTGGCTGCATTTAACATCTGAGCCACCTGTTTAATTTGCAACCTTTTGGGTCAAGCATGTAACTAGAACACAATGGAAAAAGAAATAGGAAGGATAAGAATCAGAAGATACATGTGTTGGATTTGAGCAACAACACCCTCTGATTTGGCATTCCAGCTCTTTCCTCAGGAGTACCATATATGTGGAAAGTCTTGCTGATATACCAGAGAGCATTCTTGCAGTGTAGTTGGGATGCCTCGTGACTGGGTGTCATGACAGAAGAGAGTAGGAAGTGCATGTCTGCATTGGTAAGCCATCTTTTTGATCTAGAGGGATGCAATCAATCATGGCAGGGAAGACAGGGAAGGAGGATGGGAAGGCATGATGCCAGGGCCTGGAGGCTGGTTGACAACATTGCAGAGGTGCTTAGGAACCACAAAACTCACAGGAAGACAGGCTATAATGGCTCAAGTCTCCACCCCCAGTGACCCAATTCCTTTAGCAAAGATCCAACTAGTAAATATTCCACAACTTTCTCAAACACTACCACCAGTTAGGACCCAAGGTTTAAACACAGGAGCTTATGGGGAACAGGTCACATTCAAAGGAGAACAGGCCCTAGCCAATCTCCTTAGGTCATATACCTTTTAATTTCAATTTTCTGCTGAGCAAGAAGGAGGACCCTGGGTAAGATGATCAATCCTCATTCATAAAGGCAAATAGGAAAGACATCAGAAGAGGGAAAAAACAGGGAACAGGACAGGAGCCTACCACAGAGGGCCTCTGAAAGACTACCCAGTAGGGTATCAAAGCAGATGCTGAAACTCATAGCCAAACTTTGGGCAGAGTACAGGGAATCTTATGAAAGAAGTGAGATAGAAAGACTGGAGTGGAGAGGAGCTCCACAAGGAGAACAACAGAACCAAAAAGTCTGGGCACAGGGGTCTTTTCTGAGACTGATACTCCAACCAAGGACCATGCATGGAGATAACCTAGAACCCCTGCACAGATGTAGCCCATGGCAGCTCAGTATCCAAGTGGGTTCCATAGCAATGGGAACAGGGGCTGTCTAGGACATAAACTCAGGGGCTGGCTCTTTGATCACCTTCCCCTGGGGAGCAGCCTTACCAGGCCACAGAGGAAGACAATGCAGGCAGTCCTGATGAGACCTGATAGGCTAGGGTAGATGGAAGGGGAGGAGGATCTCCTCTATCAGTGGACTTGGGGAGGGGCATAGGAAAAGAAGAAGAAGGGAGGACTGAATTGGGAGGGGATGAGAGAGGGAGCTACAGCTGGGATACAAAGTGAATAAACGGTAATTAATAAAAAATAAAGAAATTAAAAAAACCTAAGCAGCAAATGAAATAACAGTGACAGGGCATTGTCTCCCTGAAGTCTGCTGTTGCCTTGCTTTCCTGCCTACCCTGGGCCAGCCCTCTACTGCTGTCCATGCTATTAGAATAGCCCAGTTGGCCCTCTGCTTTCTGGGCTGTTTCCAGAGCATTTTGCACCTCTTACAGCTCTGTCCGACCCAGATGACTCAGATGCTATTTCATCTTTTGCTAAATGATTAATGCAGACTCCCTTTTGAACCCTGGCCTCAGTCCTTCCTGCTTCCCAGTTGTCTCTGCAGCTGTTCCCTCGCTGCCAGTCACTTATATGCTTCCCGGCAAACACACTTTAAATTCAAGCTGTTTCCCTTTCCTAAAACACACCTTAAATCCTCCTCTTAAGATCGTATTTTCCGGAGTTCCCTTCAAAATGTCAGTTCCTTTGCTGGGCCACATTTTTAGCATGGAGTAGAGCTGTCTTCCGGGACTCTGAGATTTTAAGATTATTTTTTTCACAACCCTTTAAAACTATATCACAAAAAAGCCAGTATCCTCTCCCCCAATCCAGTGTGAAGTGATCCATTTAAAAGTCACAATGAGAACAAAATACTGAAACATCAGGTAAAGAGATTTATGGGGCACTAACTCCTACACTTCTTGCTACATTCCTTGCCTTAGGAAGCGCTCCTCATAGGGTGCTGATCCATTACCAGGCCAAACCAATGTCCCTATGTGGTGGCACAGAGGCTCTGATGTCCTCACTGTGGGAAGAAGACAATGTTGCCCATACTGGCCTGGTCTGTGGACTACTGAGAAAAGGAGTCCTTGAACACTGGCTCAGCCAATTATAACAGGGTGAACTAATGGTGCATTTTCTCTATGTCCTGAGTAACATGAACTGGGTCTTAAAGTTTTTAATTTGAGACAGTCTCCTTGTATAGTACAGCTTGACCTTGAACTCCTGACCTTTATCTCTCTAACTCCCCAGTGCTGCCATTTACAAATATCGTTTATAAACGTGCACCAGCACACTTAGCCCTCAGACATTTTCAATTCTTTATTTTATTTTTATTAATTACGGTTTATTCACGTTGTATCCCAGCTGTAGCCCCCTCCTGCCTCCCCTCCCAACCCCACCCTCCCTCTTCTCCTATGCCCCTCCCCCAGTCCAATGATAGGGGAGATCCTCTTCCCCTTCCATCTGACCCTAGTCTATCAGGACCCAGGTCTCATCAGGACTGGCTGCATTGTCTTCCTCTGTGGCCTGGTAAGGCTGCTCCCTCATCAGGTAGAGGTGATCAAAGAGCCAGCCCATTAGTTCATGTCAAAGACAGCTCCTGTTCCCCTTATTAGGGAACCCACTTGGATACTGAGTTGCCATGGGCTACTTATGTGCAATTCTAAGTTATCTCCATGAATGGTCCTTGGTTGTAGTATCAGTCTCAGAAAAGACCCTTGTGCCCAGATTTTTTGGTTCTGTTGCTCTCCTTGTGGAGCTTCTATTCCCTCCAGGTCTTTCTATCTCCCCCTTCTTTCGTAAGATTCCCTGTACTCTGCAAAATGTTTGGCTATGAATCTCAGCATATGTTTTGATACCCTGCTGAGCAGAGTCTTTCAGAGGCTCAAGCATACAACAAGGACATTTGCTCAACCATGTTCATAGCAGCTTTATTTGTAATAGTCAGAACTTGGAAACAACCCAGATGTCCCTCAGTTGAGGAATAGATACAGAAATTGTGGTACATTTACACAATGGAATACTACTCAGCAATTATAAACAGAGAAATCATGAAATTCGCAGGCAAATGGTAGGATCTAGAAAAGATCATCCTGAGTGAGGTATCCCAGAAGCAGAAAGACACACATCGTATATACTCACTTATAAGTAGATATTAGATATATAATACAGGATAATTATATTAAATCTGTACACTTAAGGAAAGTAATCAAGAAGGAGGACCCTAGTAAGATGCTCAATATTCATTCAGAAAGGCAAATGAGATGGACATCAGAAGAGGGAGAAAATAGGGAATAGGACAGGAGCCTATCACAGAGGGCCTCTGAAACATTTTCTATGTCTCATGTAATCTAGCAAAATGACTTATGACTAATATTTTGGGAGTTATTGATAAAAGGAGTAACTGAAAGATTGACATATATATATATATACATGCATGCATATATACAGACATATAGGCACAGACACACACACACACACACACACACACACACACACACACACATATATATATATATATATATATATATATGACAGTACCTATTATTTGATATACACAAAAGTCAAAGAGACATTTTAATCTCAGTGTTTATTTTGAATTTCATTATACATTTATTTGTGGGTTTTTTTCCTGGCATTTGATTTCTTTTCTTCTCTGCCTAAGGCCTTCTTCACTTTTTAAAAAAAAAACACACTTTAAACCACTCCTGGCCACCACAAATAACTGAGTTTTTATTGGGAAAACAAATTTTAGTAAATGAAGTGTGATTTCTATTAAAACTGGCAAATAGTAGATATTAATGTCAAACAAAAGATGCTCTTTGCTTAGCTTTGAATCTCTCATAGTCAACCTCTATTATTTTTCCATTAAAATTCTTAATTCATTTGTGTTGTTCACTTACATACTGACATGCTTATGTACTCTAAGAAAGCATTGGATGTTTTAAGAAACTTTTTCTGGTAGTGTAAAAAATAATTGGAAATTGGATGCTTTCAAACATTTTTATTATCTTTTTTAGTGATGCTATTGTTAAATTATAAAAGATAAAGATTTATAAGATTTTTAGAGAAAAATAATATTAAATACAATTTTAACATGCAAGGCAGGGCAGGAAGTATTGTTGATACTCAACTCCCATCACAAAACAATCTCTGAACATGAACAATACCCACACTAATAACCCTCCCCACAAATCCCCAGACCAAACTAGATATCTGGAGATTTTGCTTGGCTAATGGAGTAAAAACAAAAACAAAAACAAAAAACAAAACAGACGTCCTGAGAAGCGTGATGATGCAGAGCCCTCGAGTCAAAGGGCAGGTAATTGTCTTCTCTTTGGAGGTTCTTTCTGTTGTGTGAGGAATGATATCCCTATGTGGTGCACACTGCCTTTAGTCTGGGGTCCATCTGCTTTAGCTTCGCCAGTGCTTGGGTTACAGAACGGTACCACTCTGTCTGTTGCTTTCCTATTTGATTTTTACATCTTTTAGTGAAGTGTTAAGCTAGCATACAAATTCACAGTTTTTCTTCTGGCACCTTTTGATGTGTTTTAGCCTTTCATCTTATTTGTGCTGCTCACCCCATGCCCCTTCCCCATTTCACTGATTTTCTTCTTTCAATTAGTTTCAACTTCATATTTTTTTTAAATCACATGTATTGCCCATTTACTTAAGAATTTCTCCTTTTTTCTGAAGTCCTTCCTAGTTTCATCTCTCTCTCTGTCACACACACACACACACACACACACACACACACACACATATCTCTGGGCCTTGCAACTAAAGAAAAAATGTGACATTTGTCTGCATCTGGCTTATTTGACTTAACATAATGATTGCATGCATTTCTTGCAAATGTCACAATTCTCTTTTACTTTTAAAACAGACTACACTGAAAAAGAAATTCTGTATTTGCAGTAAAATTGAATAGAAAACAGAGTTCTTAGAGCCCTGTCCCTGCACAGTCTTCCCCACTATCCAGATCCTCATGGAAGGATATTATTTCACTGATGATCTGACTTTACTTGTCAGCATCTCCCAAAGCTTCCGTTAGGGCTCACTTCTATGGTTTTGATGCTAAAGTTTAAAATCTAAAGTTTAGATGAATGTGAAATATTTATGGCACCATACCAAGTGCTTTCACTGTCCCAAATCTTTTGTCTGTTTGCTGTTTGTCCATTTTTCCTCCATATGGACTGATGTTCATTTTCCATGTTTCCAGCTGAGATCATACATTTGGCCTTTCTCAGACTGGTTTCTCTCACATGCATTTTGGTTTCTCCATGTGTTTTCAGGGCTTGATAGGTCATTTGTTCTAAGTGTTGAATAATATTCTACTTCTTAGTTGTAACACGTTTTATTCATTCTGCTCTTTACACAGGGTAATATTATTGGTTCCAAGTCTTGTTAGTTTTGAGTAAACCTGATATAAGCATCTATGAGCAGGTGTGATGGTTGATCTCAGCTGTCAACTTGATGAGTTTGGGAATCAAAAGGGACTTGGCATCTGGTATGCTTGGTGGGAGAATATCTTGATTAGAGTAATAGAAGTTTTCTTTGTGGGTAGAAACATTCCCTGGGCTGGGATCCTGGTTTATATAAAACGAAACAAAAACAAAGTGAGCTGAGCTTTGTTAAGAAGGTCCGCTTCTTAACTTGGGATGCAAGGTGAATAGTGGCCTCAAATTCCTACTACTTTGATTTTCTTGACATGACAGACTGTGTTCTTGAATTGAGAGCCAGAATAAATCTGTTTCTTCATATGTTGCTTTTGACAGAATATTTTATCAAAACCACAGGAAGAATAAGTAAAACAGAACCTTTTGTGTAGACTTCCGTTTGGGTAATTACCAAAAAGTGTAGTTCCTGGAGTCACCATCTCGCACTCTCAATAAGCCTGAACAAGCCACCATACGAAACATTAATTAATAAAAACTACACTACATATTATACTCTCTATGTGCTGACCTAGTAAGCTGAGCTTATCATTCTGGATGCTCTTTGGGTCACGAAATCTTTAATGTATAGGAAATGATTCTTGCATACTCTTTCTATAGGTATGCCTGCCTTTCAACCTCAGACATGTGCCCTACCTATATAGAGAAAATGAAAGCTGTAAGGCTCACAAATCAAAGCCTAGATGTGAAGGGACTAGTAGAAGAAGATATTACAGAAGGAATTCTGTCTCAACCAGAAATAACCTTCCTTCCTTCCTTCCTTCCTTCCTTCCTTCCTTCCTTCCTTCCTTCCTTCCTTCCTTCCTTCCTTCCTTCTTTTCTTCCCTCCCTCCCTCTCTCCCTCCCTTTCTCTTTCTTTCTTTCTTTCTTTCTTTCTTTCTTTCTTTCTTTCTTTCTTTCTTTCTTTCTTCTCTTCTTCCTCTTCTTCCTCCTTCTCCTCCTCCTCCTCCAACTCTTTTTCTTCTTCTCCTCCTTCTTCTTTGTGAGAGTTGTGTTGGTTCTTTTGATTTCATTCCACATATTTACTGGTGTTCAGCTCTGCTTATGTTTTACAGATATGCTTCAAGCATATGTTTTAGGAAAATGATCCATCCCTAAAATAAAAGTCTTTATGTATCCAATATTAATTCTCTTTATAATAGAAAATATTTAGAAAGCTTCAAATTCTAGACAATTTGACCAGGTAACTTGTTTGTATGAGCATGTTTTCTGTTTTTTGTAGTGAGTCTAGGCACATCTCTTCCTATTGAGGCTATGCAAGGCAGCCCAATAAGAGGAAAGGGTCCCAGAGCCAGAAAACAGCATCAGTGACAGCCTCTGCTCTCGCCAGCAGAGTCCCACTTGAAGATCAAGCTACACAAGCTGTAAGATATGTGCAGAGAGGCTAGGTCAGTCCAATGCATGCTCTGGTGGGCAGTTCAGTCTCTATGAGTTACTATGGGCCCAGGTTAGTTGATTTTGTAGGTTTTTTTTTTTTTTGGTGTCCTTGATCTCTCTGGATCCTCCACTTCTGTCTTAGTTTGAATTTCTATAGCTGGAGGAACCACCATGACCAAAAAGCAAGTTGGGAAGGAAAGGGGTTATATAGCATATACTTCCAGATCATAGTCCATTACTGGAGGAAGTCAGAACAGGGACTCAATGTAAGGTAGCCAGTTTTTACTTTGTTAATCCTACCAATCCATGAGAATGGGAAAACATTCCATCTTCAGATAACTTCAATTTCTTTCTTCAAAGATTTGAAATTCTTGTTATATAGATATTTTCCTAGCTTGGTTAGAATTATATCAATATATTTTATATTATTTGTGGCTATTGTGAAGGGTATTTTTTAATTTTTAACTTTTACTTTTTATAATTTATTTACTTTATATTCTAATTGTAGCCCACTCCCTCATCTTCTCCTAGTCTCTCCCTACCTCCCTCTTTCCGTACATTTCCCTCACTGAAAGGGGGAGTCTTCCTCCCTTGCCATCTGGCCCTAGACTATCAAGTCTCATCAGGACTGCCTGTATCCTCTTCCTCTGCAGCCTAGCAAGAGGGAAATTATTAAAGAACAGACAACAGAGTCCATGCAGAGACAGCCACTGCTTCCATTACTAGGGAACCCACATGGAGATTGAGCTGACCATGGACTACATCTGAGCAGGGGCTCTAGATCCTTTCCATGCATGGTCATTGGTTGGTGCATAAGTCTCTTCAGGCTCACTTGGGCCCAAAATCCTTAGCTATTGTGGCTCTCTTTGTGGAACTCCTGTACCCTCATGGCCCTTCTACCTCCCCCTGCCTGCTCCTTCCTTAAGACTCCCTGCCCTCTGCCCTGAGTTTGGCTGCCAGTCTCAGCATTTGCTTCGATCCCCTGCTGGGTAAGGTCTTTCAGAGGACATCTATCATAGGGTCTCATCCTATTCCCTCTCTTCCACAAATTCCAGTGTCTCTTCTGTTTGCACTTCTGAATGAGAATTAAGCATCCTACTTAGGGTACTCCTTGTTGTTTGGCTTCTTTAGTCTGTGGATTTTAGTATAGTTATCCTATATTAAATAGCTAACATACACTTCTAAGTTAGTATACACCATGTATGTCTTTCTGGTTCTGGGTTACCTCACTCAGGATGATCTTTTCTAATTTCATCCATTTGTCTGCAAATTTCATGATTTCCTTGTTTTTAATAGCTGAGTAGTATTCTAGTATGTAAATGTGCCACAATTTCTGTATCCATTTTTCAGTTGAGGGACATCTAGGTTGTTTCCAGATTCTGGCTATTCATAATAAAGGTGCTATGAACAAAACTGGGCAAATGTTCTTGTTGAATGGTGAAACATCTTTGGGGTATAGGCCCAGGAATGGTGTAGTTGGGTCTTAAGGTAGCGGTATCCCCAATTGTCTGAGAAAGCTCCAGACTAATTTCCACTGTGATTGTACATGTCTGCACTCTCAACAGAAATGGAGGAATGTTTCCCTTTCTCCACATCCTCTTTAGCATATGTTATCACTTGAGTTTTTGATCTTAGTCATTCTGATAGGTATAAGATGTAATCACAGAGTTGTTTTGATTTTCATTGCCATGATTACTAAGGACTTTGAGCATTTCCTTAAGTGTTTCTCTGCTGTTCCATATTCCTCTACTGAGAATTCTCTATGTAGCTATGTTCCCCATTTTTTAAATTGTAGTATTGATTTGTTGCTTTTTAACTTCTTGAGTTCTTTGTATTCTGGAAATTACCCTTCTGTTGTATGTAGGATTGGTGAAGATCCTTTCCTAGTCTGTAGGCTGAGGTTTTATCCTATTGACAGTGTTCTTTGCCTTGCAGATGCTTTTCAGCTTCATGAGGTCCCATTTATTAATTGTTGATCTTAGAGCCTGAACTATTCGTATTCTGTTCAGGAAGTTACTTCCTGTGCCAATGAGTTCAAGGCTCTTCCCCACTATTTATTCTAACAGATCTAGTGTGTCTGGTTTCATGTTGATGTTTTTGCTCCACTTGGACTTTAAGTTTTTGCAGGGTGATAGATATGGCTCTATTTTCCTTTTTCTACATGTAGACATTCAGTTAGAACAGCACAATATGTTGAAGATGCTATCTTTTTTTTTCCACTGTGTGGTTTTGGCTTCTTTGTAAAAAAAAAACAAACAGGTATCCATATGTGTATGGGTTTATTTCTGGATCTTCGATTCAATTCCATTGATCCACCAGTCTGTTTCTATGCCAGCACCATGAATTTTTTATTATTGATACTCTATAGGACAGCTTGAGATCAGGGATGGAGATACCTCCAGAAAATCTTTTATTGTACAGGATTGTTTTAGCTATTCTAGGTTCTTTGTTTTTCCCTAAGAAATTTACAATTGTTCTCTCAAGCTCTGAAAAGAATTGTGTTGGCATTTTGATGGGAATTGCATTGAATCTGTAGATTGCCTTTGGTAGGATGGCCATTTTTTACAATGTTAAGCCTATTGATCCATGAGTATGGGAAATCTTTCCATCTTCTGATACCTTCCTCAATTTCTTTCTTCAGAAAAATTTTTCATACAACTTTTTCACTTGTTTGGTTAGATACTCTGTTTTTGTGGCTCTTGTGAAGGGTGTTGCTTCCCTAATTTATTTCTTAGCCTGTTTGTCTTTTGTATACACGAGGACTACTGTTTTTTTGAGTTAATTTTATATCCAGCGACTTTGGATATAAAGGGGTTTATCTGCTGAAGGAGTTCTCTGGTAGAATTTTTAGGGTCACTCATATAGACTATCATATCATCCGTGAATAGTGATCCTTTGTCTTCCTCCTTTCTGATTTGTATCCCCTTGATCTTTAGTTTTCTTATTGCTCTAGCTAGGACTTCAAGTAGTATGTGGAAGAGATAGAGAGTGGGCAGCCTTGCCTTGTCCCTGATATCAGTGGAAGTGATTTAAGTTTATCTCTGTTTAGTTTGATGTTGGCTATAGGCTTGCTGTATATATAATTTTTACTATGTTTACGTGTGTGCCTTATATCCTTGATCTGTCCAAGTCTTCAAACAGGAATGGATGTTGGATTTTATGAAGTGCTTTTGCTGCCTCTGTGGAGATGATCATGTGTTTTTTTTTTCTTTCAGTTTGTTTATATTGTGGATTACATTAATGTATATCCATATATTAGACCATTCCTGTATGAAGCCTACTTGGTCATGTTGGATGATATATTTGATGTGTACTTGATTCAGTTTGCAAGTATTTTATTGAGTATTTTTGCATCAATATTCTTAAGGGAAATTGGTCTAAAATTCTCATTCTTTGTTGGGTTTTTGTGTGGTTTAGCTATCAAGGTGATTGTGGCCTCATAGAATGAGTTTGGTAATGTTTCTTCTGTTTCTATGTTGTGGAATTGTTTGAAGAGTATTGGTATTAGCTCTTCTTTGAAGGTCTGGTAGAATTCTGCACTGAAGCCATCTTGCCCTTGGCTGGTTTTGGATGGGAGACTTTTGATGACTGCTTCTATTTTCTTAGGGGATAGAGGACTATTTAATTTATTAAACTGATCTTGATTCAACTTTGGCAAGTGGAATCTATCAAGAAAATTGTCTATTTCATTTATGTTTCAATTTTGTGGCACGTAGGCTTTTGAAGTAGGATCTAATGATTGGATTTCCTCAGTGTCTGTCATTATGTCCCCCCTTTCATTTCTTCTTTTCCCTCTATTCCTATTATTCTTAGGTTTGTCTTTTCATTGTGTCCTTAATTTCTTGGTTTTTTTGTGTCAAGAAATTTTTAGGTTTAACATTTTCTTTGATGGATGTATCAATTTCTTCCATTGTATCTTCTACCCCTGAGATTCTCTCTTCTGTCTCTGTTGGAGAAGTTTACATCTGTAGTTCTTGTTTTCTTTCCTAAGTTCTCCCTCTCCAAGATTTCTTCAGTTTGTGTTTCCATTAATATTTTCATCTTCAAATCTTCAACCATTTTGTTGCTTTCCTTCACTTGTTTGTTTGTATTTTCTTGGCTTTCATTCAATTCTTTCATCTATTTGTTTGAACTTTTCTCTATTTCTTCCAGCAATTTAATTATTTCCATTCTAAAGATCATAATCTGTTTGACTGTATCTTCCTGTTTTTCTTTAAAGATTTTATTCATTTCCTCAGTTATCATCTTCATAAGCATAGATTTAAGGTCACTTGAGTTTCACTTGTGTTTCATAAGGACAGGGCTGCCTGTCCTTGGATAACTGGGTTCTGGAGATTCCATATTGCTTTGGCTTTTGTTAGTTGTGTTTTTATGCTGGCCTTTACCTATCTTGGTTGTCTCAGATGTTGGCTGGCAGTTTCTGTTGCCTGCTGGTGTCCTGTGAGGCAGGTGTTGTATGGAAAATCCCCTGGGCAGGAAACTGGATATTCCTGCAGTAGCCCCTCTCAAATTGTTAGGTATGGTCTCTGACTGGCTTGTGGTTCTCAGGGAATTGTCATAGCTCTTCTCAGGTGTGTGATCCTGTGGGCTAATTGGATGCCTCAGAAGCCCACGGACTCTCCTGTTATCAGGCAAAGTCTTGGAGAGAGTTGCCCTGCCACTGGCTTTCTTACTACGAAGGTAATGGGCTGTAGTAGCCTAGTTACTGTGCTCAGACACTGTGTTTGCTGAGTGTAGCCATCTTGAAGAACCTGCAAGCCCAGAGGTTTTGTGAGGGAGATGGGTTGAGCTTTGGAATGACATCTGGGGCTGTTCCTGTGGCTCCCAGGCATCTGGAGGCCTGAGGTTGGAGCTGCTTGTCTCAGTACCCAGAAGGTATTCACTTGCTAGTGAGCACAGCACACAGGCGTGGGGCTAGATGCTGGAGACCCTAGCCTGCAAGAACCCAGGAACTTTTCTGGGGATTAGCTAGGTGCCCTGAGATTGGACCCAACTGTGTCCCTCATTGTGAACTTCCCTTTAACTGGTAAAGCCAGTCTCTCTTGTTTGGGGGCCCACAGTTCAGTTTGGGAAGGTAAGCACAGCATGCAGGCATGTGGATAGGTGCTGGAAGTGGAGAGTGACTGAAGGAACCCAGGAAGTTTTCTGGGGATTAGCTGGTTTCCCTGAGATATGACTCAGTTGCTTCCCTCACCTTGGGGTTTCCTCTCACCTGAGAAACACAGTTGCCTGGTCTTTTGAGGCCCACAGTTGAGTCTATTGGTTGTTATACAGTCTACTGCCCTGCTGCTCAGGTGCACTGTGCAGTCGGCAGCACTGCCATCATGGATCTCCCCCTAATATCTTTCTTAGCCCATTTTAATTTGTATACAGGAAGGCAATAGTTAATTTTTTCTCCAGCCACTTTGCTGAAGCTGTTTATCAACTGTAAGAGTTCCCTGGTAGAATTTTTTGGGTCACTTACGTGTACTATCATATCATCTTCAAATAGCTATACTTTGACTTCTTTCTTTCCAATTTGTATCCTCTTGATTTTTCTTTTTTTTTTTTAAGTTGTCTTATTGCTCTAGCTAAAACAGCAGATACTATATTGAATAGATATGAAGAGAGTGGGCAGCCTTCTCTTATCCCTGATTTTAGTGGAATTGCTTTAAGTTTCTCTCCATTTAATTTGATATTTGCTATCAGCTTTCTGTATATTGCTTTTATTGTGTTAATGTATGTGTCTTATATTCCTTCTCTCTCTAAGACATTTATTATAAAAAGATATTTGATTTTGTCAAAGGTTTTTTCAACGTCTAATGAAATGATCGTGTGTGTTTTTTTCCCTTTCAGTTTGTTTATATGGTGCATTACATTGCTTGATTTTGTTTTGTATGTTGAACCATCCCTGCATCTTTTGGATGAAGCCTACTTAATCATGATGGATGATTTGTTTGATATGCTATTGGATTTCATTTGTAAGTATTTTAATGAGTATTTTGGCAACAATGTTCATAAAACATTAGTTTGAAATTCTCATCTTTTTGTTGAGTGTTTGTGTGGTTAAGTGTTGGGCTGTGGCATCATATAATGAATTTAGTGATGGTCCTTCTGTTTCTATTTTGGGGAATAATTTGAAGAGTATTGGTATTAATTCTTTGAAAGTCTGGTAGATTTCTGCGCTAAAACCATGGGCTCTTTTTGGTTCAGAGATTTTAATGACTGCTTCTATTTTCTTGGGGGTCATAGGTCTGCTTAGATTGTTTATTTGAACTTAATTTAAGTTTGGTAAGTGGTATTTATTGAGAAAATTGTCCATTTCTTTTAAACTGTCCAATTTTGTAGAGTACAGGTTTTTGAAGTAAGACTGTCTTACAGTGTCTGTTGCTGTGTCCCCTTTTAATTTCTGATTGTATTGATTTGGATAGTTACTCTCTATCTTTTAGTTTGGACAAAGGTTTGTCCCTCTTGTTGATTTTCTCAAAGAACCAATTCTTTGTTTTGTTGATTCTTTTTGTTGTTCTTTTTGTTTCTATTTTATCTGACTTTGATTATTTCCTGCCATCTACTCCTCTTGGTGTCTTTGCTTCTTTTTGTTCTAGAGCTTTCAGTTCTATTGTTAAGTTGCTTGTATGAGATCTCATTAAATTCTTTGTGAAGGCACTTAGTGCTCTGAACTTTCCTTTTAGCACTGCTTTCACTGTGTCACATAAGTTTGAGTATGTTGTGCCTTCATTTTCATTGAATCCCAGAAAATCGTTAATTTCGTTATTTCCCTCTTCACCCGCAGGTCATTGAGTTGAGAGTTGTAGGATTTCTTTGGATGAAATATTGTATAGATATATGTTAGGTTCATTTGATAAATAATATATGTTAGTTTCATTATTTCTCTGTTTAGTTTCTTTCTGTATGTATGTGCCCATTGATGAGAGTGTGGTTCTGAGGTCTCCCTTTGTTAATGTGTAGAGTTTGTTGTGTGGTTTAAGCTTTAGTAATGTTTCATTTATAAATTTGGGTTCTATTTATAAATTTGGGTGCCCTTGCATTTGGGGCATAGATATTCAGAATTGAGATGTCAGTTTTCCTTTGACAAGTATGAAATATCCTTCCCCATCACTTTTGATTAATTTTATTTGGAAGTCTATTTTGCTAGATATAAGAATGGCTACACCAGCTTTCTTCTTGGGTCCATTTCCTCAGAAAATTATTTTCCAGCCCTTTACTCTGAGGTAATATCTATCTTTTATGTTGAGATGTGTTTCTTGTATGCAGCAGAAAGATAGATCCTGTTTTCATATCCATTTTGTTAGCATATGTCTTTTTACTGGGAGATTTGAGTTCATCGATGCTGAGAAATATTAATGAGCAATGATTATTTATTCCTGTTATTTTGATGTTAGTGTTGGTAGTGTGTGTATGTGTGTGTTCCTTCTTTTGGCTTGTTGGTGTGAAAATATTTGTTTCCTTTGTTTTTGGGTGTAGTTAGCCTCCTTGTATTAGAGTATAGATTTCTGGGATGTCATCTGTGCTCTCTTAGAGTTTGAAAGACATCTGTACAGGCTCTTCTGGCTTTTAAAGTCTCTGTTGAGAAGTTGGGTATAATTCTGAAAGGTATGCCTTTATTTTTACTTGACCATTTCTATTACAGCTCTTAGTATTGTTTCTTTGTTCTGGACATTTAATGTTATGATAATTATGGGGAGATTTTCTTTTCTGGTCCAATTTATTTGGTGTTCTATAAGTTTCTTATACATTTACAGGCATTTTTTTAGGTTGGGAAAATATTCTTCTATGATTGTGTTGAAAACATTTTCTGGGCCTTTGAGCTGAGAATATTTTCCTTCTTCTATTCTTATTATTCTTAGATTTGGTCTTTTCATAGTGTACCATATTTCCTGGATGTTTTCTATCAGAAACTTTTTAGATTTAATATTTTCTTTGAATAATGCATTAATTTCTTCTATCATGTCTTCTATGCCTGAGATTCTTCTTTCTTCCATCCTTGTGTTCTCTTAGTGATGACTGAGTCTGTGGTTCCTATTCACTTTATAAGTTTTTTCATCTCCAGTATTCCCTTTGTTTGTGCTTTCTTTATTGCTTGTATTCCCATTTTCATGTCTTGAACTGTTGTATTCACTTCCGTCACCTGTTTTATTGTATTTTCCTGTATTTCTTTAAGGGATTTATTTAATTTCCTCTTTAAAGGTCTCTATCATCTTCGTGCTAGTTCTGAAGAAGTGAAGGCAGTGTGAGTGACATCAGCTCCTGATCCTGGCCTCCACTTGTATTGTTCCACTGTCTGTTAAAAGGCCCAGAAGTGGCAGTCAAACCTGAGACCATTCTGCTAGTGTTTGTGCCCTCCACCAACTCTGGAGTACTGCCCTCAGCTCATATAATTTTCTATTTAGTGCCATTCACTTTTTAAAAATTAACTTTTCCATCATATACCTTGAATATAGAAAATAAAGTATTTTTGACCTTCCAAACTTTGATGTACAAATAGCTTCTGAAATAGACTAGTTGTATAATTTGGAAAATATTTAAGCAGTTTTCAGTTAAATAGTGAACATGGCTAGAATATGCATACGTTTTAGTGCAATGGAAACACAGAGGACAATAAATTTAGAGCACAATGACAAGTGTTTTAGGACATCCTGCAGAGCAATGATTGCATACAACGTGAGTTATCTGTTCAGCTCTTGGGCAGAAGATGAACAGTGACAATGATGCATGTATTCTAGATGTGGTGAATGTTTTATGAGAAGATAAAATTACTATACATGACAAAATAAGGTTCTTTTTTCCTTGGGAAGTTAATTCAGTTCTGATGAATATTTTTATATTCCTGGAAGTTATTTTTGACACTGATCTTCAATAAAGACATATCACCATTAATTATTAGGCAGTTTCAGAATTAACACATTGTTCAACTTGTTATCAGCCCTTGCCTCACTCTTTTTTTGTTTGCTTTTATTTTTATTAATTACAGTTTATTCACTTTGCATCCCCCTATAGCTCCCTCCCTCCTCCCCTCTCAATTGAACCTTCCCTCCCCTTTCTCCACCATGCTCCTCCCCAAGTCTACTGGTAGGGGAGGTCTTCTCCTTCCTTTTGATCTTAGTCTATCAGGTCTCATTAGGAGTTTGCCTCACTCTTCATATCTTATTTCCTGTGATGACAATGAACACGACTTTTTCATAGAATAATATTAATTTAAAATTAAACATATAACCCAGGCATGGTGGTCACATATGTAATTCTAGCACTCAGGAGACTGAAGTAGGAAGATTGCCATGGGTCTGAGGTCAACTTAGGCTACATAATAAGTCACAAAATGGCATGCTTACAAAGTAAAACCTTGTCTCAACAAAACAAGCAAATCACACATTCAAATTCTTTTTAATCTTATGGTGGCTCAAGCCTCTAAATTGATATCCCAAGAGAGAATAAAATTGAAAAATAGAAGGTTGTTTCATTTTTTCCCTTTGTATTTGGGAATGTTGTAAGAAAGATTAGGTTTTTTCTCACTGTATAAGGTAGCTGTATATAACGTTACTGTCAGTTCGGCACCTCTGCTCCAACCTGCTTGTTGTTCGTGTGAGAAAAAAGTGTACTGCTCCGTGAACCGGTCCAGAACGCCTTTAAGATTCAGTGCCTTAATTTTTTATGACTTTGCTCCTAGGCTCTTATTATTAGGTTTAAGACAGAATCTTAAACATTAGGGACAAGAGTGATGATTTGCTATGGAATTAAGTTGCTAGGAAGTTTTCTCAGCCCATCACCCCATGCTTCACAAAGCCATGTGCCTTCTCTAACATTCCAGCTGCAACTGCAATGTCCACATTTCTTTTTCTTATTCTTTCCTTTTTTTTCAGTGGAGACACTTAATATCTGTGTCTGATTTTCTTTGATGTTTGTATAGCAATGGTTAATTTCTTTTCCATAAGTAGAAATGCATAATTATTTAAAGAAATACTTGAGAAATTAATGATAATTTTGAAGTGCATCATTCATATTGATGATAACATAAATATAGCCAAATTAAGAAAAATTTCAACATTAACATTTCTCATTTGCACCAATAAAGCTGAAATTTAATGGAAAAAGGTTCTAGGTTGATAGTGTCGAGTTAAAAACAAACAATTCCCCGGTGCAAGACTGAAGATGCCAGTTACTTCTAATCCTACTTCTAGTGTTTGAATCAGAAATGTGCCCCACAGGCTCATTTCTTCCTGCATCCCCTGTGTGTGCTGCTATTTTGAGAGGTATGCAACCAGCAGGAGGTGAGGTCTAGCTGGCAGACATGGGTCACTGGGGGTGGGCTGTGAGTGTTGTAGCCTGGTTCCGATGCCATTCTCGTCTCCGTTCTCTTATCCTTCAACTCATGGGTCAGCTGCACTCTCAGCTCCTGCTGTACAGCCTTTCTACCCAGGAAGTCTACCCCACCACCATGGGGTGTAGCGGCTGACACTGTGAGTGAGAACCCACCTTTCTTTCCTTAAGTTGCTACCATGTTTCATCTAGAAAAGTAACTAATACGCATGTCAAAACAATAAACTATAACAATTTGAATCACTTCCTGAGAAATGTCAGAGAGTTAAAGAATAGACTTTAAAATTTAAAGCTGAAAACCTACACAATTAAAAGTACTTTCTGTCAAACTTAACTTCCGTTTCATATTTTTGTTATAAAACAATTTAATTTAGATAGCCAAAATTTGTCTGAGTGCATGTTAGATTTTAAAATGTGTAAGCATGGATAGTGGATTCACAAGTTTCAGTTCTGTTTTCAGCGTTGTGTGCTCTGTATGAAGACCTGCCAGAGTAAGCAGAGGCCAGAACTGCTTCCCAAAAGCCTGCTTTCCAGAGCCAGCTATTTTCATTTTAGACTGGCATCAGAGAGAACATATGAATGCATATAACTGAACATAGAATGGAGAAGTAGCTCTTCAATGTGACCTGCCATAGGAGAAATTGGTGGTATTCATGGCTCTTAGCTAGTTTGACATGCTATGTGAATTGGGTATAAAATCTCCAGAGATGAGACATGGTCTTTGTCTCCTTTCTTCATGCCTCCCTCTTCCTTCTGTCCTCCCACTCACTCCGTCTTTGCTCTTTCTCCTTCTTACTTTTTTTCTTCTCTTTTTTCAACCCCTTACTAAATTCACAGTGATTTAAAAAAATTCTTTCAGCTGTGACAGACCTAGAAAAGTGTGAAACATGACTTAGTCGAAAAGTTGTCTTAGTTTTTAATTTGGAGTAAGCATATGTTATCTCCATTTGCCATGGCACTTGTCATTAAGGTAGAAAAGGAATGCGATGTCAGGTTCTGGTAATGTTCTCTATCTGCAGGGGGCTAGAATCACATGACCAATTTCTCTTCTAATCTGATTTCTACCCATCAATAGTGACCTGACCATTATGCCTCGTGTTTGTGTCTCAGTTTCTGAAATAATACAGTCCTTGTGGAGTTGTTGTTCTCACTGGGATAGCGTAAAGGTCATGGCAACATGTCTAGTCATTAGTAGGCTTTGGATAAATAATAGTTCTTCCTGGCCCCTCACCATTGCTACCTGTAATCAATACAGGGTAGAAGATACGAAAGATAACACATTGTTTCTGGGTGTATCTCTAAAAATATTTCCAGAAAAGAGTAGCATTTCAGCTGATGAACTCTGCAAAACAGATAGTTCTCTTCCATGTAATGAGATGTTACTCAATCCCCTGAGAGCACAAACAGAACTCAAAGGTAGAGGAAGGGCGACTTCTGTTTCTCTAACTGATCTGAGACATCACCTTCTGCTCCTCTAGGATCCTTGACTTTTGAATGAGACCAAACTTTGCCCTATTGGTCCCTGACTCTCAGGTATTTGAACATGGATTCAGACACACTGCCAGTGTCCCCATGTCTTCAGCTTGCACTTCTTGCTCTCCATAATTGCACATAATTGCATCAAATTCTTGTAGCATATAGCTGTATCTATCCTATTGAATCTGTTTCTTTGGAGAGCTCTAGAATACCCCCTTTTCATCCCTTGTCTCTTTTTAATGCCCTTGACTATTTTAAGCAGTAGTAGTGAAGCAATTTGCGTTTATATATCAGGTTACACCATAGATGGCCTATCATGACTGGTATCAGCTGTGGTCACCTGAATGATTTTGTCCATCTGCTTGGCTCTGACTAAACAAATGTATCAGTTGTGGATACGATGAGTGTTGATCCTTCTACATCTCCCACACTTTTCACAGTGGCATTACGCCCTAAGATCCCCTTGTATGTAGCATGGCTTGTGGCTCTGGTTTGCCTATGGAGAAGCTCAGTGTGTCCTGTATAAAAGCCCAGCCTACACATCCAGAAACAAAAGTAGAACTTGTCTGTTTCACTTTGTTCCATGATGAGACAAACTAAATTTAAAATTCAAGTTTCCATTTATGACATGATTTCCAGCATATCCTCTCTGGCAGGCAAGCCATAATGATTTCTGTTCCCAGAAATTACCATTACCTTAGCACTTCTTCTACCCAATCTGTGACATCAGAATATGCCTCATTTTTCAATACAGAGTCACAGTAGTAATATTGTTCCAGGTCATACGACTCTAGCCTATTACGGATTTAGCAGGTGGTTGTTGGACCACTCACATCCCTTTCTAAAGCTCGTGCCCTCCCTTATCACATAGATCGGTTTTGCCAAAAACAGTCATTGCTCATGCTACTGCTCTGTCTTCTTAAAAAACTCAATGCTGCTGTCAACAGCAGGCTAATGAGAGAGAAAGTAATCCTTTCCTGCAGTAGGGAAATAATCATTGTAAATTTTAATTAGTTCAGTGACCAGGTGAGTGGTTTATTTACACAGGAAGAGCAAACAGCTGGAAAGAAGAAAACTGAAGCATATTTTTGTCCCTCAAGATAAATGTCCCAGAATATTCATTTTCATCTTCATATGCTTAATTTTTCCCAACTTTACTGAGGTTTGATTGACAACTGATGCATATTTAGGATGGAGAATACATACACACAGTGAAATGTTTATCAGTAACATATCAATCATTTCCAGCATTGAGTTTCTTTGTGGTGAGAGCACTTTAGCTCGACCCTTTCAGCAAATCTCAAATGTCTTATATAGTTACTACAGTTCCAATTTGTAAATTAGGTCTAAAAATGTTAGTTATCTCATACGTATTTGCACATTAACCATCCTCTTCCCAGGATACTCCTGCATCCTGAAACCCACCATGCTCTGTTTCTAGGTGTTTTATGAGTTGTCACTAACAGTATTGCATTCATATTCCCATAGATTCATTATTTTGCCTGTTTCTTTAGCATTATGTGATC
This sequence comes from Pachyuromys duprasi, assembly GCA_028658305.1. Classification (NCBI taxonomy): domain Eukaryota; kingdom Metazoa; phylum Chordata; class Mammalia; order Rodentia; family Muridae; genus Pachyuromys; species Pachyuromys duprasi. The sequence goes on along the minus strand of CM053753.1, from coordinate 4,750,056 downwards.
AATGTCTTATTATATTAGTAATATAACACATATATAAATATCCCAGTTTGGGCTGTAAAATTCACAAATACACAGAAAATTTGTGGAATGCTTCTGAACCACCAATAACTTACAGAAGAAATCAAAAGAAAAATGTAAAAGTCTTTGGAGGCTATTATCATGCCATGCCCAATCTTATGAGATAAGGAAGTTTGCAATGACCAGGGAAAGCAGTGAGGATCTCAGAAAAAGCAATATAATATCACCCTTCAGAGAGCAAAACAAAGATCACTCTAATCTCAACACCAGCAGGGGAAAGAACGTAACAGATTAGAGATAAATGAGACAGTAGAAAAATTGGATAGAAATGTCAATGCATCTAGCATAAGATTAACATTTGTTAATGTAACTAATACAAAAATAGTAAATTAAAACTGACACCAGAAATGGAAGGGTTGTAGACTGTTGTCACCATGTTGCATAATTTAAAGGAAAATGCATAAATGTTTAGGCATACGTAATCTATTAATATTGAATCAGGAAGAGATAGAAAATTTATACAGAATATAATATCAATAAGACTGAATCGGTAATGAAAGTCTTCTATTATATAAAAGCTTATAGCTTCACTCTTTCAACACACCAAACAGGTCACAAAGAACCATGCCAATATTTTGTAATACTCTACCAAAAAGCTAACGAGAATGCTCTAAAAACAATTCAATAAAATGTCAGGATACAGAATGAACACACAGAGCCCAGGATTTCTGTTCCAGGGCTTTCTTTGCCTTAGCTGCAGAGTGGGGAGAAGAGGAGAATCCACTACAGAGAACCCTGAGGGTAAATAAGAGATTTTACCTAGAGTATACACTCAAGCATCTTAGTTTCTCTTCTCCCTGCTGTGATAAAATGCCCTGACAAAGTAAATTATGAAAGGTTTGATCTTCAGCATACAGTCCATCATGGTGAAAGTCAAAGTAGCAAGAGCTCAAAGTAGCTGGTCACACCACATTGACGACGGGGGAAGCAGAGACAGATGAATGCTTTCTCTCAGCTCACTTTCTCCTGGACTCAAGCCGGGGGAGGGGGTTTGCCCATTCTTGTATGGGTCTTCTCACCTCAAATGACCTTGCCAACATCACCTGTCACACTGTGCCTGGGGACGCCTCTCCTAGGTGACCCCTGATCTTGTCAGTTTGGTAATCAATATTAAACATCATGTTTAGTCAGCCCATAGTATATAACATGTGCTTGATAGATGTGAGCAGGTTGTGATTAATCAATCATGACTATTTATCTATATTAAACTTTTTAGTAATTATATAAATATATGTCTAAATTCACTTAACCAATAAAATGTTTTAATTGTATATCTAAATTTACTTTTCTAGGAATAAATTTAATGAAAAAATATGATGCAAACTATATGTAGAAAGAATGAAAACTACTGCACAATGAAGCAATTGGGCTGCTATCAGCTACTATGATAAATTTACAGACATACTTCACTTCTGTTTCACATTATTTGTGTGAAATTGAGGATCTCTGCAGAAAGAGTTTATCTCTGGCCTTCCCAGCTTCCTGCCTGAAATCAGTTCCCTTCTTTCTCTAGAAGGTGAGGGCTGGAGGACACTGTCATGTCTGGCCACTTATAGGCTCCTCCTCTTGTTTTCTTTACATTGTTTTCTACTGTCTGAAACAGAGATAAAAATTTCCACTAGGGTTTCTAGAAGAGGGCATAGGTTGCTTTCAGGTGTGTGCTTTCCCCAGCACATCAGAGCCTCTGCTGAGTGAGGACAGGCCTCTGGCTTAAGCAACATAGAGCCAGACCTGTACAAGAGCTGTAGGAAGTGAGGGACACACATTCATCTAGATTGCAGTAAAACAATCATTCAGTTCCTTGGAGAGATATTTGATAACTTTTATTAGCTAAACTCACAGAAAATGTGTGCTTTTGTGACTACTAGCTAGGGCGATGAGTATAGGTTGTTTCACAAGCATTCTGAGCACTGGTAAAGTGTTGGCAATTTCTTAATGATGGTGGTGGGTGGAGATGGGGAAGCTAGTTAATCTGAGCTCCCCTGTGACTGTTTATTTGCTCAAATGGTCTATGACATGGATTTGATCACTTTGCCCTAGCTAGGCAGCCTTGCCTGGCAGTAGTGGATGAGGAGGAGCTTACTCCTCATGCTACTTGATGTGCTGGGTGGTTTTTCTTCAGGAGGGTTTCCCTTTTCTGAGGACAAGGAAATGAGGGATAGGGTGAAGAGGGTGGGAGGGAGGAACTCAAGGAAAGGAGGGAGAGGGCTACAATCAGTATGTAAATGCATAAGTTAAAAATAAATTTTAAAAATTGTTATTTTTCAAAAAAGAGATGAATCATGGGGTGGAACTGTGAGACCTTTCATGGCAACAGATATAAAGGGGGTGCTTCTAATAATACATATAAACAGAAGGTGACAGTCATCTTAGGGGTGCCCTTGGTTTCTAGAGGAGGGTTCTATCTAATGACAGAACCAAAGCTTTGCATGGGCAAATGACAGATGGAAAATGATGACTTACCAAATGGCAGGCACAGATGACATCAACTCAAGTAAGAAACATGAGAAAATACATTTTTGTTTGTCAGCTAAAATGATAGACGGTTCCAGGCCATCCTAGGCTAAAGAACTTATCTTTATCTCAAGACAAATACAATATAAAATAAAATAAAGAGAAGTGATAGAGGATCCAGAGCAAAGAGTACAATGGCGAGAGATGGGACAGGAGGTAAGAAAATCTGACGAAACCATTTGTTCCTTACATAAGTAACACTGCCACAAAATGTGCGTCTCAGCACACTGAGTGGAATTCTTTCGCTTCGCTCATATAGAATCACAGTAGAAGTAATGGAGTCATGCTTTTCTGGATGATATACTCTCAGTGAAGACAGGAAAGTAAAACTGCACAACGGTTAAAATAGGAGGACTTGTCCACAGGGCTGTGTGGCTCAATGTTCTCCCTTCCTGCAGGGAAGAGTACCTTCTGTTACCTACATGCAATATTCAGGAAAGGTGGTGTAGAGCACAGAAGACAGTGGGAGGACAGGCCTACTTCCTCCATGTAGACCACAATTTGTATCTTCATAGAGCATTATGAAGTAGAAGCATCACAGGGAAATTTTGAGATTATTCCTCCAGAATAAGGAATGTAGAGGAAATAAACTTGCTTGAGCTCTCAGAACACGTGTAGAATGTTGGCTGGTGAGAAAGAGAGGGAAGAGCCCTGCAGAGGATGGCAGTGTGTAGACTCTTCTATATCAACTAAACCCTAGATTGCAGGTTGTACCATCAACCGATAGCCTTTCTTGAGAGGTGGCTAGTAAGAAGCTTTAACAATAATGTTTTTATCTGTATTTCATGCCTGTTCAGATTTAAGAAATGGTAAATAGATTGTCTTGATTTTTGTTGTTTTTGTTTTTGTTTTATTTAATCACTTTACAGCCTGATGCCAGCCTCCACCCTCTTCTCATCCCAGTCCTATCCTCATGACCCCTCCCTCTCATTCTATCCTCTCCTTCTCAGAGAAGGGGTGCCCCTAAGGGATACTAACCACCTTGGCAGGAATAACAGCATCTTCTCCCACTGAGGCCAGACAATGCAACCCAGTTAGGGGAAATGGATGCATAGGCAGGCAACAGAGTCAGAGATAGCCACTGCTCTTGTTGTTAGGGGCCCACATGACAACCATATGTGTAGGGGGTCTAGATCTGGCCCATGCTCTGGCCCATGCAAGCTCTTTGGTTGATAGTTCAGTCTCTGTGAGCCCCTCCAGGACCCAGGTTAGTTTACTCTGTAGGTCTTCTTGGGTGTCCTTGACCCCTCTGGCTCCCTCAATCCTTCTTTCCACTCTTCCACAACACTCCCTACGTTGCTTGGCTGTGGGTCTCTGTATCTGTTTAGAAACAAGGTCATCTTGGAATTTAATCATATAGGATAAGTTATATTGTGTAACATGACCTCCCCAGCACATGGACCTTCCCAGCCTACACAGGGCATCATCCCCACAGCAGTCTTGGCTGCTTTGCACACCAAAGCTTTTCCTTGCATCTCTTCACTCAGATCCTGGTAAGCAGAGACTTTGTAGGGAGAGACGTCATGCACGAGTGCTGCCCCTAAAGACTAGCATGGATTCAAACATTACTTCTGTGAATGTTTTGTTGCATGAGCTGAAAAATGTAGTTGGGTGTGTGTGTCTCCTATCTTCAGAGGGAGCAAGAAAGGTCCAGTTTCTTCTCAGCCCGAAGTAGACTTACCTAATACTGATGAACAGAAAGCATGAGTACCATGTTATAATGATGAAAATGTCATCATTTTGAGCAAACATTTATGTAAATATATAATATATAAATAAGTATTTATATAATATTCATATATAATACAAATATTTATATAACATTTGCTAGTTATAGCAATGTTAATTAATATTAATATTTATTAACATGTAATTTTGAGATATTTACTATTTATATATTTTATATATTATATAAATATTCTGTTTATAGTTATATTAATTATATAAAATGTTTATATTTAATATAAAGTATGTAATAAGCTATAAACGATATATAATAAATTATTGATACAATATGTAATGATAATAATAACGATGATGAAAACATTGGCTTTATTTGCTCTGTATGTTTTTGAGCTTCGTTCTTATTTATATATCTCAGTGATTCATTCCTGTTTATTTTTTAATTGTTAAATAGTGCCCTATTATGTGGACTAATGGTAACTTTCAAGTACTCACCATTTTATGAATGCGTAGGTTATTTCATTTGGGGGTTTGAGAGCTCTTAGGACTGAAGCTGTTTGAGAAGGCTTTCAAAATTCTTTTTGTGAATTCTTTTTGTGAATTCTTTTTGTGAATTCTTTTTGTTTTCATTCTTTTTGGTAAATACTTAGAAATGGAAGTTTCATTTTTTGTGAAAATACTTAGTTTTTAAAGGAACAGTGAAGCTTTCATGAGAGACTGAACTGGGTTTATCACCTACCCTTAGTTTTATCTTTTTCTGTTAATCACACCATTTCAGTTTTCCCCCTTTGATAGCAAAGTTTGTTTTCTTTCCCACTTCTTTTTTTTCCTTCTTTTTGGTGTTTTCTTTTGTTTTGCTTGTTTTTCCAGAGAGGGTTTTTCTGTATGTAGCCCTGTCTGTCCTGGAGTCACTCTGTAGACCAGGCTGGCCTTGAACTCACAGAGCCTCAACTGCCTCTGCCTCCTTAGTGCTGGAATGAAAGATGTGCTCCACCGCCCAGCACCACCTTTCTGACAGTGCCTGCAAACCTTCACTATATCTTTTATCACTGTGTCTGTCTACTGAAGTTGAATTAGAGGAATTCTTTGCATACTGTGGCCACACATTACTGGCCAAACATGCATGCTGCTCTCACATATGTCCTATCATCTCAGAGCATAGGAACTAATCCTCAATGACTTTGTAATCTTTTCTTTTACAGTTTGTATGTTATGTTTGTTTGTTTCTTTACTAAAATACCTTTCTTTTCATTAGGGCACAAAGGTTTTTCAACTATTATCTTTTAGCATATTCACATTTTAAAGTTTGTATCCTGTGTTCAGATCATTTTTAAACATTGGGTGAAATCAAGTTCAATGTTCATTTTCCCAGTTATTTCAGCACATTTTATATGATCATTTTGATTGGATTTTCTTAGTACCCTTTTTGAAAACAAATTAAGTGAACACAGGCACTGTATACACATGTGCATACATGAACACATGCCCCCTCACACATACACACATACATGCATTTTCACACACACAGGTTTGTTGCCTTTTTGTTTTTCTATTAGTCATGCTGCAATTACTGTAACTTTATGCTAAACCTCAAAATCAACTAATGTAAGTTTTCAACTTTGTCCTTTACAAAATCATCCTGTAGGAAAAACTGAGACTAAAATAATAGTTTCTTATGTTGTTTTGAATGCTAATATCAAAACTATCCATTACTTCTGAAATTTTATGAAATAAAGTATTCCTGTGTCTCAGATATAATTAAATATTAACATAGGAAAAAATATTAACATAGGGGTGGACATTAGGGACAACATTCCTTAGGTAGCTCTTTGTCATACTTAATATTGAAATATGAATGCCAAGTACTAAAATTTCATATTAAAAATTAGACTAAAAGAGTGTTTTAATTACGTTAGACTAAAATAGCACTAAACTTGAATTTTAAAAAACTGGACTTGAATCTGCTAAAAAATTAGTTTGTGAGCTTTGGTAAGTCATTCGGCAGTTTTAAAAATCAATATGTATATTCCAGGGAAAGGAACCCTGTACAAGTGCCTGAGTATTGCAAGAGAACTGCGCATGTGAACATGCTGCCATTGCAAAGGTCAGCCAGGGGTAGGCAGTTAGACGCCATCATGTGTGAGTGTGCTGCTAGTGTAAATCACCGTACAGCCGTGCACTACGAATGTGCAGCTCTGTGACCTCCCTGATCCAGGGCCCTCACTTATAGTCTTGGTTTTGGAATATTTGGGAATGTGAATTTCCTCAGGAAATAGTGACAGAAAAACCTCTGCTGCTGTGATAATGTGGTGGAGACTGCTATCTAAAGAAAATCAGTGGTTTGCAGAGCAAACCTTGCAGGGTGCATTTTCCACACCTGTTCTTCCCTTTAGAAGTCAGCAAGCATTTGCTCCTTTCTCCTTCCCCTCACTCTGTTGCTCTGTGATATGCATGGTTGACTCCCTGAGGATGAGTGTTCATTTTGGTGGTTGAAGATTAAATAATCCTTTTAGTTCACATAGATATGTGTCCATTTGGCAATGGAGCTCCAAAAGAAATATATTTCACTATTGTAATAGATAAAGAAGAATCAATCATGTCTAATTTAAAAATGTATCTATAATATAAACATCAGGAAAAGAGAAGAATAAACGTGATGTGAGCAACCAAGAAAACAACAAACATCACATGACTGCAAGTCCATCTCCATGATATTCTCAAATGTGAGTAGTCCCAACTGGGCAGACCGGGGGAGTAGACTAATAAATAGGATGTAAGCACTTTTATCTACAAAGAACATCTCACTGCCAAGACACACGAAGTCAGAGAGTGAAAGAGGGAGGTCAGCTTTTATCAGTGGTGGTGGGAATCTGCAGCTCAAATTTTTCTCACTCCAAAACTCTGGGGGCACAGAACTCAGCTGAAAGTGGAGCCAGGCTGTAGTACCCAAGACCCACCTCTTGTGATTTATGTTATCCAACTGCACCCTATATTTCACTACCTGCCGGGACAGTGCCACCAGCTGGCACTCATGTTCCAATATAAGCCTGTGGGGAACATTTCAACAGTCAAATCATAACTGAGGTCAAAGCCATGAGGTCAGTCCTGGGAAATGGAGTATTAAAAAGCAATGTACTACTCAGTGGTGAGAAGCAGTTTGACCAGGGCAGGAGCAGAGCTACCTGGAAAGAGAAGCTTCAGAGGGAGGGCATACAACGAGTGTATGCAAAGGGCACACTCAGCCTCAAACTGTAGGAGATTTAAAAGAAGCTGACCCCTGAGACATAAGTGGTGACAAAAGGGTAAATGCATGTTTGCTTCCAAAAGAAATGTCACTATGCAATAATCTCCAACACCAATAGTTGAGGGGGCAGAGGAAGCCCAAGTGTGTGAAGTTCTGAGTGAATGTGTGTAGTTGACATAGGTACAGCCATGACAAGGACCCCAGAGCCTTAGACACAAAGAGGAGTGGGAAAACTTCCCTCATCCTGGAAGTGAGGCTCAGAGAAAAGTGGCAAAGCTTTTCCTTTGCTTATCAAGTGACAGTCTTGGCAGTAGGTACAGAAAATGCCCACCCTGGTTCCCCCCACCTCAGATGTTTACACCCCAAAGACGGCTCCACTGTAGAGGCCTGAAGACTGCTTTCCTACTGAGCTTTGACAAACCTGTCTCCTTGATCCAGCTGTATACTTTAAACCCTGACTCCTTGTTTATTTGTATGTAAAAACCCTGCCCCTTTGGATATACTGCATGTAATAGCTATGCGTCCTTGCTTAACTTTATGTAATAAATATGCTGAGTTTCCAGGGTGCTATGGTTTCTCCATCACAAACCCAGTTCTGATCTCAGCCTTTCTGTCATGCCTGCGTGTTTGTCTTTCATTCATTCCTTCATTGCCCATAGTCCAGTCCAAATTCCTGGAGACTATGCAATTAACACTCTTACTTTTCTGAGTTCTCCCTTACCCATGTCTCTTCTGTTATTAAAGAAGTGACTCTCCATATTTCTTATTCCCCTTCGAACAAGGAATCATACCTCAATGCTAGTTGACATCAAGAGTTAATAATGCCTCAATGTGATTCAGAGAAACTTGTAAAGGAGACTGATATTCCCATTTAAAAAAAATGTTATTGTGTTTCTGGGGGAGGTGGTGCACACACTGAGGTGTGTGTAGAGGCAGACAACCTTCTGACATTAGTCATCTCTGCTCCAGGAACACCACCTAGGCCTTCAGGCTTGCGGGAAAGTGCTGTTAGTTGTGGAGCCATCTTGCCAGCCCTGTTCTTTTTACATATGAAGTGTAGAAGGCACATATATATGTGTGTGTGTGTGTGTGTGTGTGTGTGTGTGGCTTCATATAGCAGGCAATTACATCCCACAGGGCTTCACATAGAGTTTGAGGAGAGTTAGTACTATACGGCTTCTGAGCAGAGTACACCAAAGGAGTCTGTCCTGAGATCTGTGTGCTCTGCTCACTAGGCCCACTCTTCTTCCCTATCTTGGTTCTGCATCCAGGTCTGGAGCCTAACTGCCTATAAACAAATGACAGTGACTTCTCCAGTCTCTCAGGGTACTTGGAGCTGGTAAATTAAGTATTCTTGGAGGGTCTGTATTTTTTTGAACAGAGTCAGTGAGATGACTGTGTGTTTATCAAGTACATGCTAAAGTCTGATTCATGCTACATACTAGGAAGAGATCCAGAAACCCCTGGACACAGCTTAGGTTGTTCCCTGTGGCTCTGATTATATCCTTGCCTTTTTCCCCCTTCCACTTGCTTTGACACAGTGATCTATTTTAGCTGGCTGCTGCAGACAGACAAAGATCACCATGTGGGGGAAAATCTGAGGAAGAGAGATTACATTTCCATAGGTCTGTGGTGGCCTTTGAACATCTCATTCAAGCCCCTGGTAGCTGATGGGGAAAATAAGTCTTCCAGAACAGAAAGCAACTTCTCAATTCCATCTGTGCTCCCTTTGAAGATCTTCAAAGTATGTTTCTTAGAGATATGAGGAGAAAGTTCAACTCTGAGAAGAGATTTGATTTGCAAAGAAAGGCCACTACTGAGGAAAATTTAGACAGGCAACAACCAAAACGAAATTTCTTAATTGGGAATACTTAGTGATCCCCAAGTGTGCACACTATGGGAACACCTACCTCAAAAACTCTTTTTTCATTTCAGTGTGTGCTGTGGACAATGAAGTGCACTGTCAAATTTGTGGTGATCCATTGGGGTGAATTTCACTGTGTGTGGTCAGCTGATTGACGTTGTTGGTCTAAGCATGAGTTATGTAGCACTGTCCAGATGAAATCCTTCTTTACACGAAGATTCTAAGAAACACAGTCTGCAGACTGTGATTCAGTGAGTGGGTGAGGTGTGGCAACCTGCCTAACTGAAGATTAGCCTATGTAGCAATGTGTTCCAGATCACAGAGATGGGGAGAGCGCTGACCGCCCAGGAACAGCTGCTCATGAAGGAGCATGACATGATAGTGTACAAAGGTTTCCCATGCCCTTTCAAGAAAGATAGTCTCATTCTGCCTGCCTTGAAGGTGACTAGACAGAGCAAAGGACAAGTGACAGGGTACACTTAGAGACACAACATGAAAGTCTGGAGTGAACTCAACTATGAAGGACATTTTTTTTCAGGAAATATACATGGAACTGGAGATTATCATATTATGTGAAAGAAATCAGACCCAGAAAAACTCATGCTGCCTATTTTTTATGGCATGGGAATCACATTTTAAAATGTGGTACACATTTCTCTGTCTCTGTCTCTCTCTCTTACACACACACACACACACACACACACACACACACACACACAAATACATTTTGAAAATAAAAAGGGGGCAATTTATGAAGAGAAAAGGGACTAGAAGAAACACACATGGGGAAGGAGAGGATATTAATGGATATAGTCAAAACAGATAAGTGAATGATATATCAAAATGTCATCACAAAACTTGTCAGTTCACACAATGAATATATATACCAATGAGATTTGTTTAAAGCAAGGCACTCCAGTGATAAGCTTGTGTATGGAGTCTTAGATAGCTCACATGAAGGATGAAGGATGCACTTCCACTAGAACATCCAGAAAGCCATGTACCAAGCCAGGATGGGAGTGGAAACAGGCTGCAAAGCCAGCTACTGGATGTGACAGAGAACTCTAAGCTTAGTCTTCAGTAGTATATGTAATATTGATATTTTCCCAGATCTTCACATCTTTCACTCCAAATGAGCAAATTTTTTGATGTGAAATTATATTTGAGTATACTTGTAAAACTTTTAAAAGCAGGACAGTAATATTTTTAACACTAACGCAAATCAAAGGCAAGTAAGGGAGTAAGAACACAGCTTGGCTAATGACTAAGTATCCTGAAAGCTAGAGTTAACATGAGGCTGTTTAAAGTGGTCCAGCCTGGGCCTCCTGTTCAGTCAGTTGGTTCCCACTAGGAAGAGGAGATGTGTGCTTCCTGCCCTCTGTTTGCTGCATTCTCTACTGCTGCTAGAGAGTGAATGTAGAATCCATCTGTTTCCTTCCTCCACACAAATCATTTAAATAGTGACAGCTATAAGGATGGGCAAAGACACTTACAGGGTTAACTAGTCCTAGTGGGACAATTTATAAAAGGAATCTAGACTTTGTGGTGCCCAGGAGTGGGTGGGATTGATGGCAAAGAAGAGGGCAAAGAGCAGCAGGGGTCAGAGAATCTGCAGACAGCTGTGGGATGAGGGGTGCTTGAGTAGAAATAGCCCATCATGGACAGAGCTCCTGCCCGAATGCTAGTGTTCTAAGACTGAAGGAGAGAGTAAAGACTGGCTATCACTCTTTCCAGAAAGTATGTAGGACTCAGATCCTGAATTAACTTAGAGATGGATATTCAGAGCATGTTGCTTGGTGAGTCTCCTCCAGATCTCAGAGTAGACAGAATTTAGTATTAATAGAAAACAGCCAAGCATCTTTAGAGTAGGAGAATGAAGTAGATTTTCCCACAGTTATGCAAACTGACCAACAGCCTTTGCCTGAACCTTCTCCTCAGTGTATATAGTATGTGTTTTTTGGGGGGGAGGGAGATATATGTGTGAGTTTGTGTAACTGTGTGTGAGTGTGTATGTGTTTGTGTGAGTATGTGTGTGTGTTTGTGCAAGTGTGTGTGTCTAAAGCAGGAATGAGAGAAACTTCAGGGCTTGAGACCAGTGAAGAACATTCCTGTCCATCAATGGGGGAAGTAGAGAACACCACAATGCTGAGACCCTACTAGTGGTCTATGGACACTATGGCCATTGTTCACATGTCACTGAATATTCAGAAAGTCAAGACTAGGGCTCAGTATCATGATGAAAACATAAGAAGATAAATTAATCTGTTGCTTTCTCAGACAATTAGGAATAGTGCTTCCTCAAGATCCAGCTATACCACTCTTAGGCATATATCCAAAAATATGCTCAAATATACAAGGACATTTGCTCAACCATGTTCATAGCAGCTTTATTCATAATAGCCAGATTCTGGAACCCAGATGTCCCTCAACTGAAGAACGGATACAGAAATTGTGGTACATTTACACAGTGGAATACACAAACAAGAAAATCATGAAATTTGCAGACAAATGGGAGGAACTAGAAAAGATCATCCTGAGTGAGGTATCCCAGAAGCAGAAAGGCACACTTGATAAATACTCACTTACAAGTGGATATTAGATGATATAGGATAAACATAATAAAATCTGTACACCTAAACAGGCTAAGCAAGAAGGACCCTGGGTAAGATGCTCAATCCTCACTCAGAAAAGCAAACGGGACAGACATCAGAAGAGGGAAAAAACAGGGAACAAGACAGGAGCCTACCAGAGAGGACCCCTGAAAGACTCTACTCAGTAGGGTATCAAAGCAGATCTGAGACTCATAGCCAAACTTTGGGCAGAGTGCAGGAAATCTTATGAGAGAAGGGGGAGATAGAAAGACCTAGAGGGGACAGCAGCTCCACAAGAAAAGCAATCGAACCAAGAAATCTGGGCCTAGGGGTCTCTTCTGAGACTGATACTCCAACCAAAGACCAAGGTCCATCATGGATATAACCTATAACCCCTACACAGATGTAGCTCAGTATCCAAGTGGGCTCCCTAGTAAGGGGAACAGGAGCTGTCTTTGACATGACCTCAGTGGCTGGCTCTTTAACCCCACCCCCACCCGAGGGAGAAACAGCCTTGCCAGGCCATAGAGGAGGACAATGCAGCCAGTCCTGATGAGACCTGATAAGCTAGAGTCAGATGGAAGGGGAGGAGGAACTCTCCTATCAGTGGACTTGGAGAGGGGCATGGGAGGAAATGAGGGAAAGAGGGTGGAGTTGGGAGAGATGAGGGAGGGGGCTACAACTGGGATACAAAGTGAATAAACTGTATTAATATTAAAAATAATGATAAGAAGAAGATAAATTAATAGTAAAAGCAAACAAAGACTACTGTTATTAATTGGAAAAGGATTTTTAGCCTATAGAAACTAAAAACAAGATGTGAAATAGGCTCAGAGTGAAGGGGGGATTAATTGTATATCACTGTGTAATGAGTATCCACCAATCTTAAATCATTCTACAGTTATTTTTCACAGTCTGACTGGGTTGGTCCTGAGTCTGGACTTTACCTGGGAGATTTTGGCTCAGTGTTTTATAGGTGTTGTCAACACGGTTCACAGGGCTGCAGACATCTGATGTTTATGCTGGGGCTTCAGGACCTTTCTCCTGGTGCATGATTGATGGTAGGAAGTCACAATTGTTCATCTTTCCTCCCCTTTTTCCTCCTCTTTCTTTCTATCCTCTGTCTCATCTACCCCTGTCACCCTTTCTTTCTTTCTTTCTTTCTTTTTTTCTGGTGCTAGAAATTGAACCCAGAGCCTTAAACAGACGTCTAGCCAAACTTACTGTCACCTAAGGATACTTATTTCAAACGTGGCAGAGAAAATTTGCAGTTGTGTTTTGTAAAGCAAACGATATAAAAAATCAGAGGTCAGAAGGCTGAAACAGCAGGGCTCTGTCTGAACTTCTGCAAACAGCAGGGGCCTGCCTGAACTTCTGCACATAACACACTTCCCGCTTGCTGAGGACACTGTCTTAGGCAGAGCTTTTCTTTCGGTTTAGGGTTTTCAGAAGAGCTCCTTTGTCAAGGCTGGATGCCCAGTTCTGACAGACCAGGGCAATTAAACCTGATATAGCAAGCTGTGCTCTGGATGGAGAGACCCGGCTGAACCGCTGCAAGCTGGGTAATCAGATGCCCACTGCTTAGTTAGAGCTGCATGAGCTGAAGTCCAAACAGAGAAAGGAGACACCATCGGATGCTGAAATGGAATGGGATCTGGCGTTTTATCTTTAAAAATAAAACAATACACAGTTTTGGAGAGAAATAAAATAATACACAGTCTTTGCAGAAATTGCTGAAAATGCAGACACAATTATTACTGATGTAGTTTTTATTGCAAGTGGATTTAATTGTGAGTGTGTTTTGTACCTGGAATGTCCTCCAATGGCCCACGAGTTGAAAGCTTGGTTCCCAGATGATAATGGTGCTGTTAAGAGGAGTGACTAGGTTTGCCTTATAATATCCTGCCACATGATGTTCTTGTCTTGCCTCAGGCCCAGAAAAAAATAGACCAAGCTAATGATGGGCAGACAGCTCTGAAAGCATGACCCAAAATAAAGGCTTCTTTCTTCCTGATTTTCTCAGGCACTTTGTTACAATGACAAAAGCCTAACACAGCAAGGAATCACCAGTCCAGAGGGATTTTCAGATCCTATCTGCAGCAATGACTGAGATTTTGCTAATTTATCCAAATACTGGGGATTGGGGAAGAATACTCAACATGCTTCTTCTTTCCTCTGAATAGTTTCACTCAGAGTACTCTGGGGTAGTTTTTGGGAAGAGAGTATTGTAGGCAGCAAACACGAGTTCAAAACTTACTCATTATGTGTCTCTCCATTGCAGCCTTACACCAGCTTCTCCTGCTGGAGAGAGGATAGCCTCGGCTTGTTGAAGGACTGTCTCTAATTGCTCCCACCTTGTGCAGCTCCATCCTCTCAATATATTAGGATGGAGAAAGTCTGTTCAAAGAGCCGTTTAATGTCCTGGATCTGTTCATCTTGAGATCCACTGCTTGTATTACTGAAACCTAAGAGAAGAGAGAATCTGGCATGGTGCTGTCTTCCTCTCTGAGAATCACCTTCTTGGGGATGTTTCCTCTGTGGAAGGACAACCTATAGCAATCTTATTATTATTTTTTTTTGTTATCCCTGAATTAAAAAAAAAGAAATAGAAAAGGAACGTATACAACTGCTCCTAGGTATGGTGGAGGAAAAAGTTATTGTGGATAAAAGAGAGAGCATAGCCAGAGGCAGGAGCAACTGGGCCAGCCCAGACTGAGCATGACAAGACTGAACTAGGCCATGCGAAAAGAGGGAAGAGCCACCAATCAAGAGGGGTTGTCTGGGCCAAGAGAATGGCCAAGAGGGTAAAGGGTAGACCAAAAGGACCAGGTAACCAAAATGTCTGAATTATATATGGAAGGTCATCTGGAGGACGGGTAGTTTAGTCCCTGGGCTGGAGAAGTTTAGGATAAGGGGCAGGGTATGCCAGCCATACTCTGTAACAGGTAGAGAACCTGGCTGCCAGCATCCACTTTGATATGTTAATGAGCACCTCAGTTAGCCTTTTGTCCTGGGTTTGAGACCAACCAGTTCCACTTTGGAAAAGTTGTCACCACAACTATCTGGGAGGATGTGACTTCTACACTACCCTGACCTCTGAAGGCGTCAGCATTCCCTATTTTCATCTATTTATGTCCATGTCACAAATTCTGTGAGTCAAATTTCCGTATTTAAGAAAGCTAAAGTCATTTTTCTGTATTGAACTCTCACCAGCAGAGATTTTGCCCTTCTGGAGACCTGTATAAAGCAAATCTGTAATCTCATATACCTTTTATTTTGGAAGCTGACTCTGATGTTTCCTAGTAAGTCTCTAAGGGAAACTTCTGTATTGTTCTGGAGTCGCTCATCTGCTAAGAGTATGGAATTAACAATGTGCTAGCTAAATTTGTAGTTTACCTTATGGTGATTTTTGCAGGAGAGAATGGGGGTGAAATTTGATAGTTATAGTAAAAGCTTTCAAGTTCTTAAGAGAAATGTTAAAAAACAAACAAATCATTACTTATAATATAAAATTATGATTCTATAAAAATATGTTCCAGATAACAAAGGCAGGTACAATATACTTAAGTGAGTAAATTGTTTGACTTTAGTTGTCCTGGGTGTACTATTTCTAGATACTTCTTCCTAAGTAATTCAAGGCAGACCTGTGTTTATCTTTTTTCAATAACACAATGGTACGATAAATGCTTGCTCAATAAACAAAGAAATTAAAGTTCAGTTACTGGAAACTCTAGGTACTGACTGATGGAGGGTTTTTTGTGTGTTTGTTTGTTTGTAGAGGCTTGAGGAAATCTGGTATTTGGCATTTGATTCTTGGTAAAGGTAGTAGAGTGGACTAATCAATAATTAACTATTTGCAAGTTTACTGTTCAAAGACATTTCCTGCAAAGTTATCATTTTGTAAAACCTTTTTTTTTCTTTTTAGTTTTCAGCAAACCCCTTGATAGACAAATGCTATGGCAGTGCTTAGAGTTTGACATAAATTCTAGATTTGAAATGTAAGAGTTAGACTGGTTTATAGTGACATGTTTTAGAATTCATGGGTTTTCTGTACCTGATTCCAGAGTCCTAGAATGCACAACCACTCACTGTAAAACCTGTGACCCTGGAAGCATGTGGAGATAGCGATGATAGCAATGCCTTTATGTTAATGAGTTTCTTAAGGGCACACAATCAACATTTCTGTCTTTGTGTCTTCCTTAGAAAAATGTTGCACTGAACATGCAGTTGAAGCTTAGGTAATAATTGTACCTCTTCATGTTTAATGAATTATTGTGATCTTCCTTCAGTACCTTGATGTTGCCATCAAAATGTGCTAAGTACTGAGGCGAGAGACAGCACCTCTGGTATTAGAATCATGCTTAGATCTCACTTTCCTGACCAGTCATCAGGCTAGGAGAACCAAGAGTGTACCAACTACATAATGTAGGAAACATCATATATGCTGCTAGAATCTGGGCGCCTTTATTTATAAAATAAAAATAATGCTACAGTCCATATTACTCCGGCTTCAAAGATCATATTGAATAATTACATGTGGAAGTCATGTAAATTATAGAGCACAAAACCAACGTGATTAGGTATTACTGATTTACAGAGAGTTAAAAGTGAGGTTTTGGACACACTGACCAAGAGGTACCAGAGTACTTGTGAATTCTTCAAACTTGTTACCTTGAATTTCAGGTCCCCTGTCAGTTCTTCTTTTTACCCTGGTAGTTGCTTTACCCACATCCATTGCCAGTATGGATGCCTTTCACCCTGACATTTGCATATAAACATGAGGAAGGTCAAGACAGGAGGAAGAGGGTCTTATGACTATCTAATGAGGGCACTCTCCTAGACCTGATTCCTATTCAGTGAGCTAAAAGAAGATGAAACATGTTCACTACTTAAAAAATGATAAAGGACATAAAATTTTATAAAAATCTCCAGTAAGAGCAGAAATTTATCAGCTTCTCATTTAACAGTTCTTAACCACTCTGGCATATTTATTAGTTTTTAATTTCTTCAAAATTATAATTGGTAGGGTTGGTATTATCACAGGGTTCAACCACAAAAATAGCCGAAGTTTTCATGCTAAAATTATGTATAAAACCTTGGAATAACAACACTATTGTACTTATTGGGGTAATTCTCCAAGACTTATCAGACAAATACAGCAAATATATTATCTATCTCTAAGAATAATAATTACGTACTTGCGGTGTTTTCTACATGCCAGGTACTTGTTATATAACATGAAATATCAGGTTACATAAATAGTTCAAATCTCCCAATGGACTACCTGTTTGACCAATGTCCCCTACAAATGGCTGAGTTAGCTATATGTGGATAGAGAGAAGTTTTCTGACAGCTATTCAACTGTGTGAGTTCCTTAAGATAGTAGAGTATAACCTGATCCAAACCATTTACACTTTCTGAGTTTTCATTTTATCTGGTAAGTGAACATAATAACAACTAACTCACAGATTGACATATTTAGTTTATTTAGTTTATGTCCTGAGACAGGGAGACATGGTCATGGTCAGAGTGGGAATAACTAATGGTGATTCTATTTCAAAGCTGTGAACACTGATGTGCTACACAGTAGCTGTTTGGTGCATGCTTGCTCTGCTTCCTACCATGGAACTCATCCAAACGACCACTTTTAAAAATATTTATTTATTTACTCCCTATGCCCCCCTCATCTCCTCCCTGCCCCCCTCCAAGTCCACTGATGGGGAGGACCTCCTCCCCTTCCATCTGACCCTAGCTTATCTTGTCTCTTCAAGGCTGGCTGCAATGTCCTCTTCTGGGATCTAGCTAGGCTGTTCCTCCCAGGTGTGTGGGAGAGGGTCGAGCCAGCCATTAAGCTCATGACAGAAATAGTCCCTGTTCCCCTAGGGAACTAGGGAAACTAGGGTTTCCAGTTGGATACTGAGCTACCATGGGTCACATCTGAGCAGGGGTTCTAGGTTATATCCATACATGGTCCTTGGTTGGAGAAACAGTCTCATAAAAGACCCCTGTACCCTAATCTATTTGGTCTTTATGGAGCTCTTGTTCTCGCCAAGTCTTACTAACTCCCCCCTATCTATCTATCTTATCTGTGTAGACACACACGTACATTCATGCCATAGCACACACATAGAGGTCAGAGAATAATTTAAAGGAGTTAGTTCTTTCCTTCTACCATGTAAATTCTGTGTATTGAATTCATGTCATCAAGCTTGGTGGCAAGCACCCTTAACTACTTAGCTATTGAGCCATCTCATTGACCCTCAAATAACTTATTTTCCTCCTAAAAGTATATCCCAGAAACCATTAGTCATCAATTACATGTGACCATTTTGTTTTGGTAATAAATGGGCTGTGCCTCTGACAGTAAGAATGATCTATGTCCTTCATAATTGCACATCTAGTACCCTGTGTGCGAAACCTGGACCAGCCCACTGAGGGCGCAGCTACATACCCAAGACTATTTTCATGCTTTATACTTCAGTCTCCAGTTTGCTTCTATGCTTGACCTTGCTGATTGAGATTGACATTGAGAAGAAAAACTCCAAGGTGTCTGTTTGGTATAAGGCCCATCATGGAAGCTCCAGGTTTTCTGTTTTCTGGAATATCCTGTGTATTCTCTCACTTGCACAGCAATCAGGCACCTGGATCTTATGGGTGAGTGGGTAAAACACAACCCAACTGCCTGAGAAGCAGTAGGGGTGGAGGGTGCACCTTGCTCTCTGTGGAATCTCTTTACTGTGCCAACGCAGCCAAGCCCCAACAAAACAGAAGACAGTGCAGTCTCTTCTTTATCATGGCTTCATTCTGTGACCTGTCAGTATTTAGCATCTTGAGTTCAAGATTCCCCTTCTTGAACTCAAAGATGTGAAGAGGAGAAAAGCTCCATTTTTTTTCAAATAAAAGAATATTTTCTTCACAGGCGCTACAGCTTTTTCTTTGAAAAAAATGCAGCCTCAAATATGCAAAAGATGATTGAAGTGAGCTGAAACAAACTGAAACTTTGTTTTTGTTTTGACAGTCTCTGCAGATGGAGTAGTTACCAGTGCAGTAGAGATGGCACAATAAAGCACATAAATAATTATACCTGCAAAGTTGGGAGCTCTTCTGGGGTGCAAGCTGCAGGCCTGTGTGCAAGTGGAAATCCTCATCTTGGAAGCCTGCATACATCATGTGTGTCAGGAGGGAATGGGCTGCTGGGGGCAGGCTCATTTGCAGGCCTGTCTGTGTGGGTAGATCCATTTCCAGGAAATTCCCTTAACAGTGTAACATTAGCAGGCTACACACTGTTAAAATAAATTTAATAGAATCACTTGGGGCTACTTTTCAAATGAAGCCCACCCTAGACCAAAATATTCCAAACTCTCTAACTGCAAAAATGGGGAGATGTGGTGGAATAATGATCAAATCCTTCTGGTGTGAAAACTGCTACAGACACTGCTAAGAGAGACAAGATACTGCCAGAAAATCCATCTGTTCTTGTTTTTTGTTCACCCTTGAAGCCAATGGGATGGTCCTTTCTCTTCTGAATAGAAACAGTCCAAACATAGGAGGTGACACAGGATTTCTGAGGCCACTCTCATTGTAATCAACGTGATGTGATGACATCACTGCAGCAGTTGAAGGTAGTCTGCTCCAAATAGCGCCCAAAGCCTGGCACTGACCAAATGGCA
Source organism: Pachyuromys duprasi (assembly GCA_028658305.1). Classification (NCBI taxonomy): domain Eukaryota; kingdom Metazoa; phylum Chordata; class Mammalia; order Rodentia; family Muridae; genus Pachyuromys; species Pachyuromys duprasi. The sequence goes on along the minus strand of CM053753.1, from coordinate 4,730,412 downwards.
GACAGCTCTGCCCTCCTGCTATAGAGACTGAGCAGAGCACACAGCCTTCTGCTACTGTCAGTGTACAAGAGAAGAATTAGAAGAGAGAGAGGTAGACTATTGTCACCAGACCCCCAAGATCAGGATTGTTCTTGAGTGCCAGGCGCTGTACTGATGCTCTTTGATATCTTGAATAAACTTCTGGTACACCCCTGATGGGCCTCACTAGCACTTACCCTCTTGATGGGCAGGACATATCCTGCTGCCCCTTCCTTATCCCTTCACATCTTTGCCTCTGATTGTGCTACCTACGGAACTTCTCCTGCCAGGCCACCTTCTTAGGCAGTCACCTTTATTTCTGGATCCTGGAGTTATATGACTCCTTTCAACATAAAAACATGAACAGCAAATGCACCAATCCCAGCAATTTGAGACCAGCAAGACAGCTCAGTGGGTAAAGGTGATTGCAGGCAAGCCCGAGGACCTGAGTCCAGAATCCACATGGTGGAGTGAGAGAATGGATACCTGCAGTTGTTTTCTTAGCTCTGTGTGTATGCGTGTATCCCATCTCCCACGAAATGAGAAATATCATTTTAAAGAATTGAAAGTACCAAGCAATTTGAAAATGGAATATATAAAATAGACAATATCATAAATAAATAATAAATAGACCAATAGACACTATCCAAGCAGAGGAGAGCCGTTACAATAGGTGCTGTCCAGGGCATTTCCCTTTCCTTTCTGGGGTTCACTCCCTTTACAAATGGCTGTGCATGCCTTTCCCTGTGGTTGTCTGAATTTTTGTCATGTGGACTGGTGTTGATTACAAGGGCCATGAGTAACAGGAGATGGGCAAGGGAAGCCTTTCAGAAGGTGCAGGGCCAGTCATTGTGGGTCTGACCCCTCTTGAGCAAAAGGACTGGAGAAGTTAGCATTGAGTGAGAACAGAGTGTGTCCTCATCCATAGTGCTGTGGAATAGCACTGCCAAAGGGGTCCAGGAAGAAAAAGCAAAAATGGACCGATTCTAGGTAGAGAGCAGAAGCTGGAACCTGTGGAGAAGATAGGCTTAATGCCCATATGTTCATCTAAATGTCAATGAGAGAAAAGCTGATCCTCTCTCATTGTGACTTTATGCTTGCTGCCCAGTTAGTGTCTTCTGTTTGCTCTAGGTCAGTGGAGGGTAGTTGTTGGGATACAGATTTTTTTGAGGCTTTCTATTCAACTCAGCTTTTGGAAAATTATCTTGAGACCACTGAGGAAATACTGTCTGAGCTGATGGGAAAAGGAGGCAACAGAAGAAAACAAGGGTTCCTCAAGACCAAGATTCTTTTCAGTAAAATTACAATCCTGGCATCCAGTGAGCCGCATCTTGTCACAGTCACCAATCAATAATTAGGTCATAACTGCAGCTTAGTATGTCTCATTGATCTGAGGGAAAAAATGATAAATTGATTCAAGCTCAGCCAGAGCTGTCATAGACGTTAAAATTAATAGGGTATTAAAATAATTGTGATAACTAAGTAACATTTGTTGAACAAAGAAAGACAGGGAAGGTTCAGACTGTGCTCATAGACATAGTAATTACAGTGTCCAAGGCATAAGTAAACTAGGGTGAAAGGTACATTGGATATGTAAACAAACAGAAGTCAAAGGCCCTTAAGAGAACTCTGCAGAAGCCTGGGAGATGGTTCAATTGGTGAAGTGCTTGTGTTCACATATGCATCTATGTTCATTTCATATCACCATGTCAAAGCTGGGCACAGCAGTCTTGCCCCCAGGATGGAGGCCAAAGACAGGAAAAGCCCCCTGGCCAGCCTTGCTAGGGAGAAAGTCTGTTTGAAAGTAAAGTGGAGAGCAATTGAGAAAAGATACCTATTGTTGACCTCAGACCTCTACAAATGTGTACACATGCACTCACAAGCACACACAGGAACACATACATACACCACACACATACAAAAAGAGATATAACCTGTATGACAACGTGAAGCAATTAATGAGGTCCTAAAGGAGAAGAGAAAGGAGAAGAGTCAGAAACTGCATCTGGAGACATAGTGACAAAAATGATCACATTTCAGGGAATCGTAGACTGGTACTTCCAATGATCTCACTGAAACCCAAGCAGAAGAAACTGACATCAGTGTGGAGAAAAATTAAGTTATTTAGCTTTTACTAATGAGACAATCTCATATCTAAATGAAGGACAGGAGACACTCAGACAAAAGACTAGTGGGGTGTGAGAATTTCCTGCTGTATACAAAATGTGGAAGATATAGCCCTTCAGATAAAAACAGTAACAGTGTCTACATATAGACCTCACCTTTGGCATCTACAGGCTACAAAAAATATCTTTTAGGGCCTGTGAGATGGATCAATGGGTGAAAAGTACTTATAACCAAACCTGATAATCTGAGTTGCATTCCCACAACCCACATGATGGAAGGAGAGAAATGACCACTTAAATTATCCTTTCATATCCACTTGAGCACCACAGCACAAATGTACCGAAACACACACATATGCACACACACATAGTTTAAAAATCCAAACCTAAATCTTTTAAAAGAAAAGGAAAAAAAAAGACTACTAGTGTGCACAAAGCAAACACTACCACCACGTGAAGGTTTTTTTTGTTGTTGTTTGGTTTTTTTTTGTTTGGTTGTTTTTTTTTTTTTACTTTAATGAGCTTTCATTACAGGCCTTCCTCCTCCAGACACCCCGTTTTCAGCATCCTGCAGAACTGTGACAGATTTGGCCACCCCCTTTCTTTCACCCCACTTTCTTTTGTCTGTAACATGTGGACTGACTACTTTCCTTAATTTTGACTTTTGAAATTCAAAATTTGTGTCAAAGTAGGAAAGACTTCCTGTGGCATCCATTTCTACTTTTCATTTCTCCTGCATCAGGTTTAGCTCCTTTTTGCTTCTTTTTCCCATGTAATTTATAAGTTAGCACATTTATTTATATTATGAAGCGACTAGCTTCAATTTTTTATAAAAGAACTTTCAGAAGTGACTTTTCTAATATGGTGTATAGTCATCTCTTGTAATATGTATCCATCACAGCCTTGCTGCTTAGATTTTCTACAAGATCACCATGAGTGCTAAAGAACTGAAAAGACACTGAACACTGTCTTCGGCGCTGGGGACACAAGATTTGAATTAGCAATGACTTCTGGAAAGTCTTAATTTAATCTGAATGATCAAAATATTTTCACACCTCTCATCTGCCAAAATCAACTCAAAGGGGTGGGTGGGTTTCTCTGCTCACCAACACAGATTTATTGGCTTAGATTTAGAAAGAAAGACTCGATCCTGTCAGTGGCCCTAAAAGGTAGCCATGGTGTCCAGGTCCAGGGTGACTCAGGGTCTCAAGGCTGAGAGAACCACATTTGGTGTAACTTACTGTGAAATTCTAGTTCCTGGAATCATGACAGAAAATTTGAAATTATTGCTGTGTTATTTAGCATTATGGAGTTGGCAAGCTCCATGTAGCTCTGAATAGTAAAACCTGAGCTGCGGCTGGCCAGCGAGGCGTGTGCCTGCCGTCACACCTGGCACTCTTATTTCGTGTTGAAGCCAGCAGGCAGGCACAGGGCTGTGGCTCTGACTCTGCAACCTGATCTCCCAAAATCTAAAATCACTTCAAAAGTATAATTTTCCCTTCACTTCCTGATTTTCTTTTTTTAATTTAATTTAATTTTTATTTTTTACATTAATTACGTTTTATTCACTTTGTATCCAAGCTGTAGCCCCCTTCCTTATTCCTTCCCAATTCCACCCTCCCTCCCTCATTTCCTCCCATGCCCCTCTCCAAGTCCACTGATAGGGGAAGTCCTCCTCCCCTTCCGTCTGACCCTAGTTTATCAGGTCTCATCAGGACTGGCTGCATTGTCCTCCTCTATGGCCTGGCAAGGCTGTTTCTCCCTCGGGTGGGGTTAAAGAGCCAGCCACTGAGGTCATGTCAATGACAGCTCCTGTTCCCCTTACTAGGGAACCCACTTGGAGACTGCCCAGATGTTTTGGTTCTGTGGCTCTCCCAGTGGAGCTCCTGTCCCTCCAGGTCTTTCCATCTCCCCCAACTTTCATAGGATTCCCTGCACTCTGCCCAAAGTTTGTTTATGAGTCTCAGCATCTGCTTTGATACACTGCTGGGTTGAGTCTTTCAGAGGCCCTCTGTGGTAGGCTCCTGTCCTGTTTCTTGTTTCTCCTTCTTCCAATGTCCATCAAATATTCTCCTATCTACAGCATGACCGGAAACACCCAGCTCATGATTCTTTTCCAAGTGCTATCACATGAGTATGACTATAAATACACCAATGGAGTTGCTTTTGAACAGGGGTATGGAATATTCCTATTCTTGGTTGGAATTCTCATTGTGCCAGGCTCCATGTGGAAGGTGTGCTTTTTCAGAAACTGGATGTGCAGGAAAGGACAGATACATGGCCCAGAGAATGAAGTGTGGCCTGACACCCACTTGGGATTTAAGTGTGGTCATAAACTGGGGGCGGGGGAGGCAGAAGAAGCCCTGAGTGTGTGAGACCCTGAGAGAATGTGTGTCATTGACAATAGCCATACCATGTCAAGGGCCATAGGCTCATAAGAAAATGGCAGCTGCCTCCCACATCCTCTGGGGTGAGGCTCAAAGATGGAAAAGCCTTCCTCTGGTCCATGTGCTGATGGTGTTGATAGTGTGTCCAGAAAAATGTCCACCAAAGCCGGATATTTATGGTCTGAAAATTACCCTGTAGAGACTGCTCCTAGCAAGGTTAGCTAAACCTGTCCCCTCTATCCAACTGTACTGCATAACCCACAAACCCCACCTTCCAGTAGGTAGCAACCCTGCCTCCTTGCTCAGCTGAGTGCCCTCCGGCTCTCTGTTCGATTCTCTATAATGAGTGTGCTGTGTTTCTAGGGTACAGAGGTTTCCTTAGCAGAAACCTCAGTCCACCTGATCCCCTCTTTTCTGTGTGTCCTTCCGACTGCATGTTTGTCATTTCGTTCTCCTGTCATCCCAGCCAGATCAAATCTCTGGAAGCTGTGCAAGGGCACAACAGTAACCCATTCCGGAGTGTGAAAGAGAGACCACGCTAACTGACAGTGAAGATGGCGCCTCCCGCCGCACCATGGGGATGGGACTGGAGCCCAGTGCAGGCGCTGCTCCACCATCCTGCCATGCTGGCTTCTGCCGCACTGGAACCTGGAGCCATGGACAGATGGGAGATTTGTTTGGAAGAAGAGCTGGAAGCATCCGGTATACACAGAGCTGTTAGCTGTTAGCTAAGAATACGAATCACCTTAACAACATTAAGAGGAACGTTTAAGAAAAATACCTGTTTTCTTGTCCTCATCATTTCATCATTTTGTGCTTTTTTTTGCATTTTATCACCATTTAAAGCCATACAATGTTTTTCTCTCTTAAAACCCTTTGTTGCATTCTTTATGCTTACATACATGACACTTAGTTTCATCTGATCAGAACCTTGGGACCTAAGAAATGCGTATTTTTTGTGCTAGTTTGTTTACAGTAATGGAACTTCATAAAGAATAAAGTGACTGTTGTTTCATGATTATCTAGGAAGCAAGCTATAAATTCTCAGGTTGTTCTTCTGCAGCATACGTAGGTCAGCCCAGTCTGGTAAAAACAGATTTGGTAAAGGACTTCTACTTTGCTCTCTTCCATTGTCTTTCTTCAGCAGTACATGATTCCTCAGTAGTCTGCTTTCTGTCACTTCATAAAGAAAGGGAGTTTACTTTGCTCCCGGTTCTGTCAGTTCAAGGGCATGGAAGGGGCACTTATGGGGGACAGATTACACAGTAATACAGCCCATAGTGTGAGTAACAGGATATGGGCAGCCTGACATAATACTCCTTGTGACAGAACTAGCCAGGGGCTCCAGAGAATTACTGCAATCTCTTCTGCATCAGTGTCTCTTACAACTTTCCAGTAGACAACACTCCTCAAAGGTCCTGCCGCCTCTTAGCATCACTACACAGGGGCCACACTTCCAAAACATGAGATAATTACATCCAAACCACTGCGTGCCCTCATTTCTTCCTGTCCCTTGGGACAGATTTTTAAAGCAGGTTCTAAAACATTCTCCTCTACTTGTTCCAATTGTCAGAGCTGCTGGCACAGACAGCCAGAGCAAGTTTCTTTTTTTTCTTGATCCCTTTGAGACCTAGCTAGGAACTCATTTTCTAATGCTTTGCAGCTTATAGATATGGAAGTCACAGGGCTGACCCTCTAGCTCTGTTGGTAGAATTCTTGCCTAGCATTCATGAAGCCCTGGAGCTGATCCCCAGCACCAATGAACTGAGTGTGGTGTAACAGGCCTATGACCCAGAACCTGGGGTGGAGTCAGGCGGATCAAAAGTTGAAGATCATCTTCCACTATGTAATGAGTCTGAAGACAGTTTGGACCACGTGAGACCCTGTCTCCAAACAAAACAAATCTCTGCACAAAAAAACCCCACCCACTCATAATTCACAAAATAAATCATTAGGAAACACTTCTTGAGTTGTTGGAAAATTCCACATGGAAAATCTAAAGTAGCCATTGATACTCACAGATGAGAATTTGGGGCACAAGTCTGAAACAGTAAAGGTACTTTAACAATTAATGTACCTTGAAGAAGTTAAATGGCATGAGTCTGACTTAGTCATCATTACGTCCAGCTCTCCAGCTCTAAGATAGTCTCTGCATAAAAGCCCGCATTGCCCAGAAGTGTGCTGTTTGTGATTCTGTCTTCAAGCAGCAGGGAGATTTTTTTTTTGGTGGAAGGTACAGTAGATTACTGAGAATAACAGTTTATGACTCATACCATGTCCTGTTAGGTAGCTATTAACTTTATTGTTTAACTAGGAGTGATTTGGTACCACAACCCCTCCCCTCAACACCCCACAGTGCCTGGCGCTCAGCATAGCCTTAAGGTAAACATTGTCCACTCTGGCTCTAAAAGGTCAGATGCTCACCAGGAACAAAGCAGGATGAGTTTTCCAACGGACCATTTTCTCCCAAGACCTTCCCATGTGCCCCTTCCCCATGAGACCTGCCAGGGACGCCTGAGATGGTAAGCTAGCTGTCAACTTGACAGACATAGACTCACCTGGAAGAAGGACCTTGGACATGCCTCTGGAGATGATGTTGATTACCTTGATTGATGTGGGAAGATCCATTTTTACTATGGGAAAACCCATTCCTTGAGCAGGGGACTCTGGACTGTCCACAGTACAGAGAGCAAGCTAAATACTAGCAGGCCTGGCTTGCTCTCTGCTTCTTAATTAAAAGGTTTTTGTTGTTGTTGTTGTTTAATATATGTTGGTGTTTGGGGGAAGTTGTCTCTCTTTGCTGGCTCCTCCCTCTCTGGAGGGTCTGAGCACTGCTCTTTGAGGGAGGTGCAACAGACAGACATCCCCGTTACATAAATGCATCCTCCAGCAGAAAGGGAACCAGTCATTCTGCAGTGTTTCAGTTCCCACTGACTGACAGACAAAAACCCAGCTAGCATGGTTTTTGTCGAGCACCTTCTCACTGTGGGCTGCTCATTCCAAGTTGTTCCATAGCCTAGTATGTTTCATTGGTAAATTAGAATGCCCTTGGCAAACCCAATTTCTCAAATTACTCTCTTCTTACAGTTTGCAGATGTAAATCCAAGTTCACCACACAGGAGCCTTTAAGTTCTGCAGCTCTGACATAGCATCATATACTTAAATGACTTTTGTCTGTGACATTCAAATCATGTGTTTGTTTATTTAAAGAATGGCTCTCAGCTCTGTTCACACTTTAAAATTATGTGGGACACAAACACTCACACACATACAAAAAGCTCAAGTCAAACACTAATGCATGCATTTTTTTTCCAAACACCTTTGTAGTTGATCTGGTTGTGATCTGATTATATTTTCATTTCTCTTACCTGACCTGCCACCATAACTGTGTGATGCTCTGGGCTGTGAGCACACACAACTGTACCATATCTGGGCTGGTGGTTTCAGCATCCTGATCTCAAATGTCTTACATTAACACTCTTTGAATTTGTCAAAATAATAGCTCTTACTATACATTGAAGGGCAGTTTAAATCTCACTGGGGTATTGGTATCTATGCTTTAGTAGGTAGACAACCGTCTCTTTTATTTTGTAACCAGGGTGCTATCCTCATGTGTCCTGGAGGTTTCCATGGTTGCATTCCCACCTATACTTACAGATGGAGCTGTGACCTGCCCCTACTGGGACTTTTTGCCACCCGCGGAGGCCCAGTGCTGTCTTCAGCCCTGCCTACCTTCAGTCTTTGCATAAGTGACTCTTCTGCTTTACACACAGCAGCCAGACTCATCCCTGACCTTTAGCAAGTAGCTCCTTTCCTTGACATTTCCTCAAGATCCATGTTCCCTACAGACTCAGTGGTCTTCAAAGGGCAGGAAAGAGTATGCTATCCCCCTCACTGCTCTCTGAGCAGACTGGTCCACACTCTTCATGGGCTTCATGGGCTTCTCCCAGCAAACAGCTTCTGTCCCTAGTCAGAGTGTGTGTCTTCTTCTCAAAGGGCTGTCCTTATTCTGCACAGACACCTCTGTCTCTCCTCTATTTATTCAGAAAAAAAAGAAGAGAAAAAGAGGAAGAGTCAGGACCTCCTCATGGAAGCAAGAAACAGGAAGATGAGGAGCTTTCCTGGTCCGTCCAGCCTCCAGGGAAAGGAGAGTAGTAAGGGTGATAGCAGCAGTGAGCTACAGAGGGATCTGATGTCACTGTACCACAGAAGATTAGACCAGATGCTCCTGTTCCACTCCTGTGTCTGAGAACAGAGCCCAGGGCACCCATGTCAGTTCAGTGTGCTGTAGATAAAGCACTTACAAACACCAGAAAATATAAATGCTCAATACTAATGAGGATGCTTCTGACAAGAAAGAAGAAACAGCTGTGCAGTTCATTTGAATTAATGGGTATATATTTAAAATGTATATATTTACATAGAAGTGTGTTCTATTATGTAAATAAATATGTAATAAATACATTAAATATAATTTTGTATACATATTTATTATATACTTAGTATATTACATCGTATAGTCACACATGATATAAATCGGTGTGTTAAGCATAATAGCAATAACTTGTGATAAATGATAGGAACTAATATTTGCATATTAATTTTACTCTTTAGGAATGTACTTCAATTATTCTGGAAGCAGGTCAGCTTCCCACCCTCACGCAAGGGCAGTGACCACACCGTGATGGATAGCTGGCACCTTTTCTATTTCTAGGGGCTTTGTACTTCTAAGCAGGGTGCTTTTCTTTGTGCCAAAGAGGATTTACAGTTGGTAGGCTAGAGTCAACTTCCCTGAGAAAACTTCCATTCCAGACAGTTATTGTGGAACATTTGCCATTATGCACGCACATGTATAAGAATGTACACACAGAAGTAAATAAATTGTAATAAATTAAAAAGTATGTACACACAGGACTGGGTTAATTGATGGTCTGTCTATAGACAACATAGAAGTCAGAATACAGGTACCTTCTACCGTATTGTGTGGTTAAAAAAATGCCTGTGGGTAGTAATCCTTCAGAGCACAGCATTGTATTTGGGTACTTTGCAGGGAGTGAAAGAGGAAAATAACAGCAGTGTGATGTCTCTGTGCTGGGTCATTCTGCTCAGAGAACACTGGAAAGAGACTCTGATTTTTCCTTTAATAAGTTACTATGCAGTTTTTGCTGATTCTGTGACTGAACTGTATCTATCTGTACTTTCTGTAGGGTAAGACATACTCTGCTAAATCAGCCTGAGGCAGAAAACATAAGGAAGGTGTGGGGATGTCAGCAACAGTCCCCCAGCTTCCCTGGGGACTTGGGCCTAGCTGGGCATGCATTCCTTCTAGCTGTTGCCTGACAGCGGCTTTGCAGTTAGAGAAGACAGGACAGCAGCAGGAGCCTTTGAGTAAGTGCCCAGATGTTCCCTATCACAGCTGGGGCTGAAGGATTTGGAAGCATGTTAAGCATGTGGACATGAATGCTTTCTCGGACGCCTTCCTTAAAATTGATTTATTCACTTTACATCTGATCTGAGCCCCTCCCTCCTCTCTTCCTGGTCTCATACCCTCTTCTTTTTCCCTTATCACCTTTCCCTTACTCCTAAAAGAAGGGGAGCCTCCTTCCCCTCACCAACCCATCCCAGCCCAGTAAATTGGACTGAGGGCATCTTTTTTATTTATTTTTATTTTTATTAATTACGGTTTATTCACTTTGTATCCCCCCTATAGCTCCTCCCCTCCCCATCCCACCCTCCATCCCCTTTCTCCACCCATGCCCCTCCCCCAGTCCACTGATAGGGGAGGTCCTCCTCCCCTTCCTTCTGATCCTAGTCTATCAGGTCTCATCAGGAGTGGCTGCATTGTCTTCCTCTGTGGCCTGGTAAGGCTGCTGCCCCCTCAGGAGGAGTTGATCAAAGAGCCAGCCCATGAGTTCATGTCAGAGACGGTCCCTGTTCCTATTACAATGGAACCCACTTGGACACTGAACTGCCATGAGCTACATCTGTGCAGGGGTTCTAGGTTATCTCCATGAATGATCAGTTTCAGAAAAGAACCCTGTACCCAGATTTTTTGGATCTGTTGCTCTCCTTGTGGAGTTCTTGTCCTCTCCAGGTCTTAAAGAGAATGGACATCAGAAGAGGGAGAAATAGGGAACAGGACAGGAGCCTACCACAGAGGGCCTCTGAAAGGCTCTACGCTTCAGGGTATCAAAGCAGATGCTGACTTATAGCCAAACTTAGGACAAAGTGCAGGGGATCTTATGAAAGAAGTGGGAAATACTGAGTGCATCTTTTTCCCCTGCGGCCTGGTGAGAGAGCCTAGTCAGGGGTAAATGATTAAAAGCAGGCAACAGAGTCCATGTCAGAGACAGCTCCCTCTTCCCCTACTAGGGAACCACATGAAGCCCAAGCTGCCCATCCGCTACATCTCTTTTAGTTCTGGGAGGAAGAGCCATACAAAGGTAACACACAGCATCCATGTGTTCTCAGCTGGGCAAAATAGGAGAGCTGCCTGTTTGTTAACTTACCTTTCCTGTCTGATGAGTGAGGATTCTATCAGCTTTGAGCTGTGAATGCATTACTGTTACATAGCCACTCCCCAGTTTCATATCTAATGGAAGAATATAAACCCAAGAGACAAGTATATGTCATAGGGAGGGGGCCACTCTAAAAGCTTACATAATTAAGGATACATGCAATTCAGGATTAATCCCTGGGAGTGGGGCTTGGTTCCATCTTCCTCCTCAGTTGTGGCATATCGCAACTTCCTTCTCTGCAAGTTGGGAATAATAATAGTTCTATTTGGAAGGATTTTCTTTCCTGTTAAAAGTAGATGGTTTCAAATCCTTGAAGCACTTAGATAGTATTCAGTAAGCTTTAACTTTAATCCTAACAATTATTATTTTTCAACAAAAGTATCAGCCATATGTGAGTGAGGTGTAAGTCCGATTGAAAATTCTCTAGGCTTACCTTTTTCTTTTTGGTAAATTTTTATTGGGCTTCTTATTGAAAAAGAATCTTCTTATGTAGCCCAGACTGTTCTCAATCGCATTAACCTCAAGCCTCTGCCTCCCAAGTAGCTGGAACTATGACTTGGGTCACCAAACCTAGCATTTTAGGCTGAATTTTGAATTAAGGAATTTTTTGTTATATTTTATTAAATTGAGAAAAGCTTGCTATTGCTGTATTTGAAATTGTGCAAATGAAGTGAGAATATGTTGATATTCTATATTAAACAATTTCAAATTTGCATAATTAAAATTTTCATGATTCTAATTTGCAAAAGCTATGAGAAGCTATGCATCTCACTGGACTGACATGAGCATTAAATGTGCTAATGTATGCTAGTCATTTAGCCTAGGGCCTGACATTATTAATAATAATGAACTCTAGCAGCAAGAGCTGAGAGTGGACACTGGGGATAGGAAAAATGACTATTTCTTCTTCCCATGACATCTCACAATAATTCACCAGTACTTGACTGTCTTTCTCATTTAGTGTAGAGCTGGTGTAACTGGGACCAGGAGAGAGAGAGGAACTTGCTAACTACTGTCAACATAGACCATGTCAGGAAATGTTTCAGAAAACTAGGGCAAAGTTAAGAACTCCATCAAACTCTTTTCCTGTTCTACTCCAAGAGATACTGATTGCTAGGATATTCTTCTTTTTAAATTTTTGACAAAAAAGTGGTATTTCGAGCATGAAGAAAAATATTTTAGAATGTGAGAAGATAGTAAAGTCCTCAGGGCTCCTGGTTTCACCTCGTGGTGACTCTAACTCATGTCTGTCAGTTTCAATAAGGCAGATTCTAACATCAGCCTGTTTACTGAGGATAAAAGTCAGTTGAGAGTTTATACAAAACCAAAAATGAGCCTTGTTTGCCTCTCCGGAATAAGTTTATATTTTCTCTATCTACTAGTTTACTATCTTCTCCTCCACCACCACTGCAGCCAGTAGCAGCATCTACCTACTACATCTGTCAACTACTTATCTGTATTTACATTAGTTATTTTGCTTATTGCTATAGCCAAATTCCTGACAAGAAACAAGCTCAGAGGTGAAGGACTAACTCTGGCTCATGATTTGAAGGTTAGCTATGTTCCTAATTGTTGTGACAAAATAGCTAACAAAAGCAGCCTAAGGATGCCTGCATTTCAACATGCCACTGTGGACATGGTGGGAGGACTGAGGCGGTCATGACACAGAGAAGAATCACTGCCGGAGCTACCTTTGCTTTCTCTGATTCACTCAATGGAAGCTCAGCTTAGGGGATGGTGCTGCGCACATTCAGGCTGTGTCATCCTGCCTTAGTTACCCCTCTCTGGAAGCTGGTTCACAGACAAGCCCAGACTGTTCAAGTGTACAGCGGAGATTAGCTCAGACAAGAGTATACATCCTACAGCAGTAAGAAGGCACCATGGCAGGGGAGATCTTAGCGAGGTCATCTCACCTGTGTCTCTGGAGAACAGGAAGCAGAGACAGCCTTCAGTGTCTCCAATTTTGTTTCATTCTGGTCTCCCGAGTTCCCACAAGAGTAATCCATTAAACTGTGCTTGTATCTAGCACTTGTCTAGTCTGTAACTCCAAACACTTCTACATCATCCTGAAGGTAGCTATGTGGGCCTATGAACTGCATAATCACATAGTCACATCTATAACCCAATTTCTTGGTATCAGCCTTCTGGGTTGGTTATTTTTCTCATTTCTACAATCAGATGCCTGGCAAGATGCAGCTTAAGGGAGGGAGGCTTGTGCTTATCTATGGCTTGAGGGTATAGTCTATTAGAGTACAAAAGAATGGTATAGCCTTCTGCTATTTTTTTCTCACTTCCTCACATCTCAGCACAGCAGGAAACAGAGATGGGACAGGGAGCATGATTGTGCTATGAACATGAAGGTTCATACTCCCAGATACCCACTTCTTATAGCTAGACCCCACACACGTTTTATAACCTTCTCAAACAGTGTCATGAGCGGTGGGAAAATTTTTTCTACCTGTATAACAAAACCAGTGTTTAGAAAGTATGAAAATCAGCCAGGTGTGGTGGCCCATGCCTGTAATCCCAGCACTTGGGAAGTGAGAGGCATGCAGATGTCTGCGAGTTCAAGACCAGCCTGGTATACAAAGTGAGTCCAGGAGATCCAAAGCTACACAGATAAACCCTATCTCAACAAGGAAGAAAGGAAGGAATGAAAAAAAAGGAAGGAAGGAAAGAAGGAAGGGAGGGAGGGAGGGAGGGAGGGAGGGAGGGAGGAAGGGAGGGAGGGAGGGAGAAAGAAAACCTACATGATTTACATCATTTTGAAAACAGAACAGTTCCCTAATAATCGCTTGTTTATTTAAGGAGCTACTGTGTGTTTCTCTACCACCTGGGGTTGTCGTAGTACTGCAATGCATTTTCTCAGCTGTCAGCCTGTTCTAGCTAGGACACTGCACTCGTCATGCAGAGTCATCAGTGCCAGCTCCCCTAGAGAAAAGGACCTGCATATGACAGGACCTCCACAGGACGACCAACGGGTCCAACTAACTAGCGCCCAGAGGGGCTTGCTGACACTGAAGCGTCAACCAAGAACCTTGCACGGACTGGACCTAGGACCCCTACAAAGAGGTAGCACATGGACAGCTTAAGTTTCATGAGGGTCCTCTAGTAAGGGAAGTGGAGACTGCATCAGACATGGACTCACTTGCCAGCTGTTTGACCACTTCCCCTTGTGAGACTGCCTTGCAAGGCCACAGGGGAAGAGTACATGTTCAGTCCTGATGCAACTTGATGAGCTGGAGTGGATGGGAAAGAGAGCTCCCCTTTTCTGAGGAAGAGGCATATAGTGGAGGGGGAAGGATTGGGGAGTGACTGGGAGGGGAGGAGAGAGGGGGATACACCAAGGATGTAAAGTGAATAAAAAATAAACTAATTAATAAAAAAGAGAAGAAAAAAAAGAGTCACAAGGCAGTGAGTATGAGCTGTTTGCCTCATGTGTGAACTTGAATCACAAAGGTATAACTCAAGGGTATCTGTACATGTCCTGTGGGAACACATGGCTACACAGCTGCCTAACCTTGATCAGGTCTATGTAAACATTAGGTCACAATGACTTGACCAGCCTACAAGAAGATGCTGGAGGATGTTTTGGTGAGAGGCCCTGAGGCTAGAGACATCTGAGCAGGCCGCTGCTTACATCTTCCCCATCTTTACTGTTCCCAGGGAAGGTCTGGTTCCTTCAGAATGAGAACTCAGAGTTTGTCCACCGGGAAATGGCCCAAGGTCCTTCATCTCACTGTTATACTTCTTACTTCAGAAACCACTCCCAGAACAAAGCACTGAGATCAAGAGAACATGTCTTTCTGAAGGATGGCTGGCCCTGTAAAACTTCTGAGTTTTTGATGAATTGAAACATCAATTTTAAAGACAACCTGAAACTTGGGCTCCAACAGTGAAACATGAACCTGTACAGTTTCATCAGAGAACAGCGCACCATTATATCCCTTAAGACCTCTGTGCACATCTTGGCTTCTCAATCTAGAGATTAAACAATGTATGTGACTATCAGACCTCTCTGAGAATTACCAGGAGTGTGTTTCCCCACACCCCTATTGTGCTCTGACACAGAGATTTTACTAGGCATTTTAGAGCACGGGGTGTACTGGAAGGACAATCTTGAAAACAAATCCCAGAAGTCATGTTTCATTAACACCTTTCATGGCAGCAGACAGGAGTGACTTCACTTAGAAAATAAAGCAGAAAATGGATTTCTCTTTGTGTAGCATCTGTATTCCTGGGCATGAGTGTTCTCAGCTAGTTTCTGAAATCAAGGGCACCAGCTCTAGGGAGCATTAAATTGCCACAAAAGGAAAATAATTAGCATTGTACCTTGTAATAGGAGTGGAGATGGATCCTCAGAGAATCAGCCTTTCTAGAAGGTAGCTCTGAGCTGTCGCTGTAAAGGCTGCTGCTGTGCTGCACTCATCCTAACTTCCTGGCTCCCTCAGTATTTGTAGTGTTACAGTGTATGTTGTGGAAATATGTGCTAGGGCAGCACAGTGATCAGAATCTGAGAGAGGGAAGTGACTCCTAGCCCTACTGTACCTATGAGAAGGCCAGGGAGAATTCTACCCAGCATTCTCTAAGTTCCGATGGCATTAAGGGCTCTCAACTAATTCTTGGGGAGTTCCTTACTTTTGAGACCATACAACCCTGAATTAAAATTTCATCTTTGCTCATTACTAAGGACAATTTACTAAATATCTTACATTTTAACCTCCTTATTTATAAGATGGCCAAAGCAGTATTTACCTTAAAAGTTTGTTATGAGAAATTGCATTGACATTCATAAGATACATAGTGCCATACCAGCACACTTATATTTTAGTTGGCTAAACAAATTTATTCATAATACATAGATAAATAATGCATGTATATAATATTTATAAGTAAATATATAAATCACTATATAAGAGATTTTTCCAAAGCAGTAACCAAATGAAACCTAATCCATCTTGATCAGCAGAGTCCAATAAACTAAAGCTCTACTCCTCATTCATACATATCTATGTTAAAATCCATGCATTGTCTCCTCTTAATAAGAATAAGGATCCAAACAACATCTTCTGCCTAGTTAGGATGGTGGAACACAACACAGTGAAAAGCTTCACTAACATGAATGTTGGCAATAGTCAGTGCTGCTGTGGATGATGTATTATTTTATTCTACAGCCCTCACAGGTAAAATCCACTGGTGGGTTTTATCAAGTGAAAGTGAAGTTGATCATTGGTAGATTGAGCACTTATTCAAGGTTCAATTAAAGTAGCATTTTGCTACTATGAAAACAAGTGTCATCTGATCAGGAAAACAAAACAAAACATAGAAGAAACAACTGAACTCTAAATTACCCACACTTCAGAAATAAGACTCCCCATGATCTTTAATTATAAACCATTTAATTGAAAAAAGTTACAAGAATATATGAAGTAGTTACTATTTATGTACATAGTATACTTTATAACTGCTAAGTTTACTTTCTTTTCTCATAATACTATTTTTAGTCATTGATAATTTCATACATGCATACAGTGTATTTTGATTATAACCACTTCTTTTTGTGTTTTAAATTGCTAATTTATTTCTTTAAAGTTTATTTATTTATTCACTTTACATCCTGGTCGTAGCCCCTTCCCTCTTTTCCTCCCCTCCCCTTGGAAGTTCCCATTGGACTCCCTGCTTCACATTCCCTTCCCAACTTCATAACCTCGTCTCTTGTTTTGTTTTGTTAAAGTATCCCAATGAGTAGTTCTGCCATATGGGCTTGGGTGTGGGATCATCATTGGCACATGGGGAAACTACCAGTGATTAAACCCTCAAAGAAAAAATGGCTCTCCTTCTCCCAGCAGCCAAGAGTCCCCTGCCTCCAGGTGATGTCTGATGAGCTCCTCCACCATTCATGTAGGAATTTTGGCGGGCTTGCTTTTGTTCAGGAGTTGGGCAGGTAACTACAGCTGTGGTGAGTTCAGCTATACAAACAGTCATATCCTGTCTAGAAGTCAGCATATCACGGCTCTCTCCATTCTTCAATGTTTACTGTCTTTCTGTGCCCTCATCAGTGACATTTGCCTGACTTATAGCTGAGTACTCCATAGACACTTATTATCAGAACTCTCACTAGTTATGAGTTTCTGCCTGAACTTTAAAAAGAAGTTTCTCTAACCAAGCCAAAGAGAGCATTAATCTAAGGGTATACACATAAATATTAGAAGGTACTTTAACAACATGACCATTTAGCCTAACAACAATAGTAAGTTTACTCTGAGGGCCCATGACTGGCCATGAGCTTTTGACCAGAATTACAGTACTAACATGAAATTTCCTCCTGTGGAGCAAGCTTCAAATTCAATCAGGGAGATATTAGTAAGTTATACTGTGGTTAACACTTGTGTTTTCAACCCTTAAAAAAGCCTTCATTCTGTCATTTTCACCTATGGGTCAAATTGTTGATAAGAAATGGACCACAGCAAGAACATGCTTTAGGAATGATTTGAGGGGCTTATGAAGCACCTCTATTTCTTGAGGGCAGATCATAAGAGAATAGAATAAGTGGTCAAAGTCACAAAAGATGGACATGAAAATGAGACAGATGGAGAATATGATGATGGATGTTCTCATTATGTTCATCACTATGAGTCTGGTGTCATGGCTCATACCTTTAATCACAACCCTCAGGAGGTAGAGGCAGTAGACTCTCTGAGTTCAAGGCCAGACTTGTCAATAGAGATAGTTCCTGGACAGTCAGGACTACACAAAAAAATGTGCCTCAACAAAACAAAACAAAACAAAACAAAACAAAAGATTCATCACTATCCCTTTGGCAGAATGGACTAATGTTTACCACGTAATTTGTACCACAGGTTTAATGACCATCTTTAGAATTTCAGGGTTTGTGAAACCTATTGATTGTCATTGAATATCAATGACATCTCTTCACCATCAGCCAGAGATATAGAGTTCCAGATTCTAGCGTGTATGTGTGTTTCTCTTCACAAATGGTTTGACATCATAATGACAGACTATTTCAGCTGTTTTTGTCTTTCTTATTTTCTTTGTTATTTTCATTCTGTTGCATGTCACAAAATATAGACAATTGCAATGCCATTATCATGATCTATTTTCATATTATCTTAAAAAGAACAATTGACAAATTTATCTTTTTTAAAGTTTGCCCCATAAGAGCTTCAGGCAGATCCACTTACTTTTAAAATAATATTGAATTGTTTAATTATGGTCAAGATAGGGAACTACATACTTTTGACCTCATCATCTGCTTCACTCCCTCTTGCCACCTCCGGTGAGCATAGCCTGGCCTCACTAGCCTTCCCTTCCCAATTGCCTTGCCATGGTCTAGCACCAGGAACTTTTCCTCCGCTGTCATTGTTAGAGTAGCCTTATGCAGACCCTTACAGGACTGACTGTATGACTCTGGTCAACTACCAGAACAAAGTAGAAACCTTTAACCAGAAAGACCTTTGATTTACAGAAATCATTGCTTCCCTATTCATGCTTCTTGGAATATATCACTGTGTGAACTTACATGGCTTAAGTGTCTTTTCCTAGTCCTCTACCCCACTAAAACACAAGCTCAAGAAAGGTTTTCTCCCCTACCTGAAACACAACATATCTACTTATGAATGAACAGTTAGTATGGTCTGTTTCTACCTACTGTGAACATTCTTATTTGATGTTCTGTCTTCCAAAGGACTAGTCCATACATAAGAGAATAAAAAATAATTTAGTTGAAGAACAGTAACAAGGACCTGGATTCTAGCTGCCAATGGAGGGTGCATCCTCTTTGACACTCCAGATAGCCTCCTCATTCCAGGGATCTATATTGTCATCTATCAACAAGGAAGTAGGTATCTAGTATTTCTTCTACTTCTGCCAACTGATGAGTGTAATTAAGTCCAGGACTGAGACATGTGATATGAAGGCAGCTGTTCATTAACTTTTCCATGGACCTGAAGTGTATAGATTACTTAGATGTTGTTGAAATCTCTTTTAGTGTAATTTGTACCAAAAGAGTATCTGACATAGTCAGTTCTATTTGCACAGAGAGGTACAGTTTCTTGAATTTCACCAAATGAAGAAGTGTTACTGTGGGTACACTGCTCAAGTGACCCCACACAATGAGGTGGTTATTGATCTCTGAAATGATCTCGTTAGGAAGATAGGAAACAGGAAGAACTAGAAGGGAAACTCTGTAAGTTGGAAAACAGAATACCCTTTAATGGAACCTGCAGGCATCTCTTGACTATCAACAAAATACTCTACCTATAGCTAAATTTTAATTATTTCTGGAAAAGCGTTTAATACTTTGTCCTACAATTCCTTTTACTGTTAATCTGATAAAACAGCCACCATTTTATAACTTTTATTTATGTGTATATGTGTGTTTATGGGAGTTCATGTCACATGCGTGCAGGTGTCCACGGAGGCCAGAGAGGGCATTGTCATCCTGGAGTTAAAGTTAGAAATAGTTGAAGTTCACATGACATTTGTGCTGGGAACTGAACTGCATTCTCTAGAAGAGCAGCAGGCACATCAACCACCAGTGCATCTCTTCAGCCCTTCCTTCCTATTGTTTTAATAAATAGAAAGTTGATTATTCTCTAGATTTTGTTCTCCTTTATAGCACTGGTTATTTTAAATTTTAAAATAGTTTAATATCTCTGTTATATTTAATTTTTAAACATTTTTATTAATTTATTATTATAATTTAATTGTTATTAAATTATTTTTATTAATTTACATCTCCTCACAGTTCCTTCCACATCTCCTCTCCCCTATTCTCAAGAATAGGGGACCTCCTACCCAGACACCCGAGCTCATCTATTCACGTGAGGACTGAGTTCATCTTCCTCCACTGTGGTGTGGTAGGGCAGTCCCATCAGGGTGAAGTGATCAAAAAGCAGCTAACATAGTCCATGTCAGAGATATCCCCCACTTCTCTAACTAGTAGGCACACATGTAGCTTAAAACTCTCATCGGACTTATCTTCTTGGGGAGCTAAGTTCTGTTCTACTCCTCTACTGCCAAAGCAGGTGTTCTGAAGCTGATGCTTCTGTTCTAGACCATTTGTGGATGTGAAGAGGCCAATCAAAGCAGAATGCTAACCTATCATGCTACTTTCATGTGACTGTGATTACAATATCTAACTTAAAGGCTCATGCTTTTACTTCATTGTGGTGGAAGGTATGCTAGAGTGGTTTATTTCCTTTTTATCGCCTTTATTTATTTTATTCACTTTACATCCTTGTAGCCCCTTCACTCTTTCCCTTCCAGCCCCTTTTTACACCCCCCCCCGGCTCTCCTTTCCCTCAGAAAAGTGGAGCTCCCTTTCTCACCCAACCCAGCTCATCAAGAGTGAAATTGTTCTCTTCCCCTGTGGCCTGTCAAGGCAGTCCTGCCAGGGGAAAGTGGTCTAAAAGCTAGCAAGTGAGTCCATGTCCATTTCAGTCCCCACTTCCCCTAATACAGAACCTCCATGAAGCCTAACCTGCCTATCTGCTACATCTTTGTAGGGGGCCTAGGTCCAGTTCATGCCTGGTTCTAGGTCCAGTTCATGCCTTGTCCTTGGTTGATGCTTAAGTCTCAGCAAACCCCTCTGGGTTGGCTCTGTTGTTTTGCTTGTGGTGCTCCTGACACTTCTGGGTCCTTTCTCTTTCCTCCAATTATTCCCCAAGACTCCCTAAGCACTGACCAATGTTTGGCTGTGAGTCTCAGTATCTGTTTTGAGGACCTGTTGGTTAGAGCTTCTCAGAGGACAACTCTGACAGGCTCCTGTCTGCAAGCTTAGCGGAGTATCATTCATAGTGTCAGGGGTTGGCCTCTCAGATAGAGTAGGTCTTTGGTTGGGCCAGGCATTCGTTGGCTATTCACTCAATCTGTGCTCTATCTGCTCTATCTTTATCTCTATGTATCTCATAGGCAAGGTAATTTTGGGTTGAAGTTTTTGTGGGTGAGTTGGTGTTCCCCACTCTTAGAAGACTAGTCTAGTCTAGAGGATGTACTTTTCAGTTTCTATGGTGTATACTTCTAAGAGTTTCTTTTTGAATCACCCTTATATCCTCCCAGGAGCTTACCCTGACTTAGGTCTCCAGCTTGTCAAGCTAGAGTGGTTATTTTATGATGGCAAAAGTGTGTGAGAAAAGTTATCTGATAGTGGAAAGTGGGGTTGAAGCTAGGGCCAGGCTATAACCTTCAAAGACAAACCTCCAGTGCCCTACTTCCACCATTGAGGCCCCGCCCCTTAAAGGCTCCAAGTCCTCCCCAAATAGTACCACCAGTCGGAGAGCAAACATTCCAAGCATGAGCCTCTGGGCTGGAAGATGTTTCTAATTTGAACTTCAACTCTCCACAGCCCACCCACAAAGGCTTTTATCCATTTCATGGATAAAAATTTATTCAGTCTAATTAAAAATTCCCCATAGTTTTACAGTTCCAATAGTGTCCAAAAGTTTAAGTCCAAAGGCTCTACTGAAGCTCGACACAACCTTTTAATTTTGAGTGACTATAAACTAAAAGTACTACATATTTCCAGGACACAAAAATCATAGAATGAGTGTTCCTATTTCAAAACAGAAGAATGGAAATACAGATAAGAATGATAAAAGTAAATCAAGAATGAAACTCAGCAAGGCAATTATTAAACCCTATAGCTCCCTTTCTGACACTAGGTGCCCATGATGGCATTTCCTCAGTTCCAATACATCTATGATATACATCCCTATGATCTGATCATTTGATGCTCACATGTTCTCTTTCTTAGTTTGTGTCCATTTCATGTCTACAGCTTTTCTAAAAAGACATTCCATGTTTTTGGCATCTGGTGCTCTTGAATTTCCATTGTGGCTTAGGTTTCAGCCACAGGCTCCACACATTTCCCTACCAGGAGCTTCCTGAAGGGAATTGGACCCTGATACACATACCTGGTCTTCTGGAATTTGCTTTGTAACATTGATTGCATATGTCCCTAAACCAATACCACATGGGTGCTGTTGAATTCTATTGCCACTTAAGCAATAGGTAACACTTTTCAGACTGTATTTGCATTGGTATCTATGTAACTAGGCAGTGAACAATCAAAGCACTTCCTTTGGGCAACCTCTTTGTAGCAAGGTGTCCTGAGACTGTCTTCAAAGATATGTTTTTAAATTAGTCTGAACTTTTATACCCTAGATGTTGCGGAGGGTATGCCTCTCCAACTCTAAATATTACTTTAAGGCATCCTGCTTATTGTCCCAGAACAAATTGCTTGGTTTCTCTTTAATGCCACTAACTTCTTTAGTAACTTTGGGTACTTTTCAATACTTACTCTGCCTTTGATTTTAAGAGGATGACTCTTCTGCATAATTACATATATTTCAAACATCTTTTTGGATCTACTTATCTTTTCTTGATTTTAACTGCAGGTCTGACTAAAGTCTGATGACAGTAACCATGGCACAGCCAAATGCTATGTTGTCTTAAAACTTTCTCCAGCAGATTAATTAGGCCATTACTTTTGTATTCAACTGTATTCACATTTACACAGCACAAACAAACCATAGGCAAATTCAACTCAAGTAGAGTTCTTGTTTCAGGTGGAAACAACAACTATGAGTCTGCCTTCATTGTCTATATTTCTAGTCTTCTAAAGTCCCAATAAAATTACAGGTGAGTGGAACTTACTACATCTTAGTGTTTCTCCAAAAGATATTTCCAGTGTTGTCCAGATTTCTCCTGGAGATCATTGCCACGTGGTCAAGTTTAATCACAGCAATGACTCTTTTCTTGCTACCAGTTTTCTGTATCAGTTACTTTCTTATCCTGTGATCAGAATATCTGACAGAAACAAGTCAGAAGAAAGGACTTACATTGCCTTGTGGCTTTAGAGTTTTCAGTCATCATACAGTGCATGGCCTAGTGCAGCAGTTCATGACAGGAGGCCGATGTGTCAGAGGTAAGGGGCAGAGAGTGAAACCAGATCTCGGGACTAGGCATAATATGCAAAGACCATCTCTAGGACTCTTAGATGTGCTAAACTTGTAGTTCATAGGTCACATGTCACTGATGATCGTTTCAAATGTCATACAAAAAGAAGCCATTCAACTTACTTAAAACATTATTTTTGGTGGTGGTAGTGGTGCATGCATGTGTACATGCGTGCATGTGTGTGTCCAAAGCATAGGTTTTGAGTATGCACTTTGCAGGTGACAATGTGCTATAAAAATGTCAACATGTCAGACATATATATATATAAGGTTCCACAGCCCCCCAAACACCATCGCTCTTTGAGGTATAAGCATATAAACATAAGTCTCTGTGGCATATTTTGACTCAAACCACAGCACCTGGACTGTGAAATAAATGAACCCCACTTGGGAAAAGGTGTATGAGTTTTATTTAAACAAGTTGTTTAGAAAAGCAAAACAAAAAAAAAATCTAAGCCTTGGTTCTGTTTGCTATAGCCTCCAATTCTTAGAAAAAAGCTATCTCCATTCTCTGCAAGAAAATAAGATAGAAATTATTCAAGTATAAAACTATTTATGAATTGTTGCTTAGTGGGAAGAGCACAAACTATGAACATGTTATAGTTTATAATGTGTATAGTTATATACTCTAAGAGAAGATATTATAAGCTAGATTAAATCAAAGAGCAGACACAAAGCCACAGTGTCTGTTAGTGACGGTTATCAGATCAAACATATAAAAGGAATTCTTTCTCTGTGTTTGTAAGCTAAAATTGAAAAAAAAAACAAAGACTATAAATGCCACACTGTGAAACTTTAAAATAACAAACCTAAAATTATAGAATTAAAACAGAGCGTAACTGTGAGATCTCCAAAGGTAGCCAAGGTTGACTATAGCTGACGAGAGAATTGGTGATCTGGAAAGTAGGTTTTAAAAGGCTATTTCAATAAAGCACAGAATGTTAAAGGATTTGAACTTCCAAAGAGAGTGTGATACACAGATTGCAATGAGATGATTTAAGGACCAAACACTGAAAATTGGAGAAGTTAAAAAGTGGTCAGAAGGATAGGGGAGACATTTTAGGATTTAATAGCTGTGAGCTATCTAGAACTTATGAGAGATATTAATTCACTTATTCAAGATGAATGAAAACATACACTCAAATTTTGGAGATGTATATACACACACATTTAAAACCATGTACTTAGCAAAAGTATTCTTTCAAGAATGAAAGCAAATAAAGATAATTTGAAAAAATTATAACAATTTAGTACTTATCCACTAACACTGGAAATCTTAAAGATATCCTTTGACCACAGTATAAAGAAGCTTAGATGGTATCCTAAAGATGCCAGAATTAAAATAATTAAAGAAAATATAGCTGAGTGGTGGTGGCACATGCCTTTAAGTCCCAGCACTCAGGAAGCAGAGGCAGGTAGATTTCTGTAAATTATTAAAAAAACAAACAAAACAAAAAACAAGCAAACAAACAAAACAAAAGAAAACTTCAATGAAACAAAAAGAAAATATAACATTTATTTAAACATCTGAAGAGAACTGAATTGCCCAAAACAATGTTTGTGATGCTACAAGTCTACTTAGTAATCACATGTGTATATATGTACATATGTACACATACATATACATGGATAGTAATATGATGTGATTAAGAGTTGTCAACACAACAAGTTAAGTAGCATCTAAAACAGAAAGGGTAAAAATAACTGTTATCCTAAAGTTCTTGGACCATTTTTTAAGTAGGATGAAAATAAAGATAAATTATATATTAGAATGATGAGATGAGCTACATGGCTTTTAACATACTTTTTCGAGAATTTTTTATATGAGTACATTTTACTTTCCTAATTTTCACTCTTTCCTCTCACCCATTAAGCCATGTTCCCCACTCCCTCTCTATGTCATGATCTATTCTACAGTTTTTATTGTGGCACACACACGCACATCCTACTGAATCTGTCTTGATTACTCACATGTGTTTTGGGCTGACCACGTGGAGTTAGATAACCTATCAAGGACATTGTCTCTCAAGAAAATTGATTCTTCCTTCCTCAGGAGCCATTTACTGCCTGGAACTCTGCATTTATGGTGGAGCCTTGTGAAAATTTCCTCACCGGCATATTGGGTGGTATGATCATTAGGAAGATATTCTTTAGAGAGCATAATTGTTGAGATTTTATGGGTGCAGCAACCTGTCAGACCAGAAGACATTCCTCAGCAGCAGCCTCCACTCTTACATGCCTTGTGCTCAGTCGTTTGTGACTCTCCCTGATCCACAGGTAACAAGAATCCTACCTCAGTAGTCACCCAATTGGGACCATTCTTTCCACATCAAGCCTGGTGTTCAGCATTGCTTGCCAGTAGACTCTGAAGCTATCCACTTTCCTAACGCTGTCTCATTGAAGACATATTCCTTTTTTTCCCTCTGTTTCATTCTCTGTCTTTGGCACTGTCTCCTTGAAAGTCATTGTGTCAAACCTTGAACATGATTAATGTTAAAGAAATGGCAGGATGAGTAATAATTTAGCAGAGTGTGGTTACCTAACAAAATTCTTTTAATGAGCATGAGTTAATGTAAAACTCAATACTCCACATTGGAGGAATACTCATTTTACTTAATCATACCTTTAAAATTTATAAAATCGACTCTGTTGTGACTCTATTATCAAATCTTAAGCTTTTAAGTTTTTCTAGTAACAAGGAAGTTAAATTATAAACCAGCAGCAGATTGTAGCTCTCTATTTAATTTGAATTTTGCATTTTTTAAACTTTCTGAAAGCTACTTTATTTATTATTAAAACAACAAAAGTATACAGATGTGGAAAAGAAATTGATAAACAAAGGCAAAGTTCTATGTGTGTAATTGCACAGTGATTTGGGGGCCAACCATTTCTGCTGTGCAGTGCAACCTGTCAAGAGACGGTTATCATCCTGATGGTTACTTAAAAATTCTGACTATGGCAGATTTTAGTGAATGAGCCATAAGATACTCTTTGCAGTGAGCAAGGACTGGCTATACTCTTTGGTTTGGTAATGTCAGGCTTTTGTTGTAAAGGCAGTGGGAAGCCAACATTGGTTTAAGTTGCAGCAGCTGCAGTTAACACATGTTCTGTGATGTGTATGGCCCACAGTCTGTGAGCTGGTGCTTGTTTCCATGTGTCAGTTGTTAATTTAAGGACTCAAAACAAATGGAAGGGCTAGCCCATTCTGAAAGTCTGGTTTTAAAATCAAACTGGAATGCACAAAAATAATCAAATTAATTTAAAGGTATTTCAATTTTACTCCTAGAGAGAAATATTTTCAGAAAAAAATCATTTTACTTCTGGGAGTGAACTTTCGACACCTAGTATTTCTTACTTTTCTAATTCTGCTCTGGGTCTTGAGCTTTAGCTGCTGTTTAATGGGATGTTGTTTAATGGATGCTGATTAATGGATGCTGCCTAGGAAGATACTGAGATCTTTGAACTTTTTCTTAGACACTGACATCTGCTACAGGCCTCTGAGTATGAACTCCTCAGAGGAGCCAAATCTCCTAAAGGGCTCAGCAATGCTGACAGTTGACCCTTAGTGGAGAAGACTCTTCCTGGTCTCTTCAATAGCCATGTGGTGGCTGACCAGAGGTGGGAACCCTACTCCTTGTAAGCCTCCTGAAGGTTGCCTGGAAGACCAACCACTTATATCAAGCCCCTTACTAAAAAAGATTCCATATTCTAGAAATGAGGTCATAGCAGCCTTTCCTTCTTTTCACTTTCCATAAACATTTATTAAGAATATTTGCTTTTAATTTGTAAGATTCTCTCACTCCCCCCATCCCTGACTCTCTGTCTCTCCCTCTCAGTGACGTTAAACGTCACATTACTCTGTAATTGGATGGTACACTAAGATAATTGGATTTTGCGTTCACTCTTAAGATTCAAAGTAAAATGGGAGGCAGGGTTTTCCTCTCTGCAGTTCAGGAATAAGGAGTGGAAGGAAGATGTTCAATTATGCCCAACTGAATACTTTCTGGCATACTTTATCAGCATTGCTAATTGGTAAACCCTACTTAGAAGCATTTTATATACAGTAGTTACCTTGAATTACTTCCCATACTATACTCTATGGCTTCTTCCAATGACTTTATAAAACTGGAAATTACAGGAAGAAAGCACTCTGAGAAATACCGCACATGGTGCACTAAGCCACTGCTGCCTGGTCTTTCTGCAAGCTGCTTTCTCTTACCAGCGCCCTGGTCATCTGTACATATTCTTTTCCTTTTCGAAAAAAAAATGGACCCAGGAAATCTCAAGGTTCTGAGCTAAAAAGAACAGGAGGTAGAACGACGTGTACCACACGAAGCATCAAAGCAGGAAGGTTGGCTTATTCAGGCCAACCATGGTTCCTTGCCTGAGAATGTCAGTACAAAAGTCTGTAAAGGCTGTAAAGACTTGAGCTGTTCTCTATGCAAGGGGACTTCCCAAATACCTCCAGCTGGTAATGTTGAGGTGGAATAATGAAAACGTTATTTGTGTACAGCATAATGAGTTTGTGTTAAATCTACCCTCTCACAGATCTGTTACAATCTCGTCTTTTGGGTTAAAGATTTGGCCTCAGCCTTTCTAAGTGTCAGCTTTACTGCTAAAGCAAAGAAGTACTGAATGATTATTCCTGACAAGGACATTTCTGAACAATTGCAGCATAATAAGCAGTGGTTTCAGAACATCTTGGGTTCCCAGATGCAAACCAGAGAGAGATATTAAAGAATGCCAAGCCTATTAGGAAAGTTATCCCAGAGACCAAAGAAGGAAGTGAGGATGGAGACAGAACAAAGGTAGTGCCTGTTTCATTGTGGCCTTTTTAGGGCCAAAGGCACAGAGTTCAAGTCAGTGTTTTTCTGTTTTGGTTGCTGGGAGGAAACTGTT
This sequence comes from Pachyuromys duprasi, assembly GCA_028658305.1. Lineage (NCBI taxonomy): Eukaryota > Metazoa > Chordata > Mammalia > Rodentia > Muridae > Pachyuromys > Pachyuromys duprasi. Next base: position 4,702,486 of record CM053753.1, on the reverse strand, counting down.
CACTCCAAGTCTCTCTTTGGTGGAAGGCCACTCTGAGGCTCATTAACTCCAAAGCATGAGAAATGAGAAATGCAGCAATGATGCAGGTGGGATCCAGTGAGACCTGCACTGTGTGGACAGGGCTGCGGAGTTTAGGTGGTCTCTGGAAGCTTCTCTCTGCACAACGAAGTTCTATATACTGGGACCTACAAAGGATATTTCTTCATACTGTTTGTTTATAACATAAGTAAATCATCTTTGCAGAAAATTCAATAAGCCAATTCAAGTGTCATGGAAAAACACTGATTTCATTTTTTCTATGAAATATTCTCTCTCAAATATCTGAAAATGTGTTTTAAACAACTCAATAGTAAAATTTACATTCTCTTCCCTAGGTCTCACCTTTATTTTCAGAAAAGCAATACCAGAGAGATGTCTGCTCTCCAAATTGGATTTGTTACAAAAGCAAAACTCCAGAAACAACTTTCTATGAACAGAAACAGGTTCTAAGATTCAAATAAAGCAGGAAGGGAAGAAGGAGCATCCTCACTGATGCTGGGCCACAACGTAACGGAGGAATAATTAACCATCACTGCTGCTCCAGAGACCAGGATACAACAGAAGGCTCGGATTTGATACTGCTTCTTGTGGCCAGCACATGCACAAACACCCCCAGCACCTGGGAGCAAAGCTCTTTCAACATATGTGCTTGTGTTCATTGCACACCACAGGTTAGTCTAGCTGTGCAAGGGGTCTTTATTTTTGCCATCCACTGGCAGAAAGAAAAAGAAAAACTTTTCCTGGAAAAGGCTAGACGCAAAGACATTTTTGATATTTTCAGCCTTGCAGTGTGTGACCTGAATATCTTAGATACAGTGCAGGGAAAGGAGGCCATTTTCCTCTTCAAATTGAGATCTATTTTAGGAGCAGGGAACAGCCTGTTCGTGTCTTCAGATTAATTTTTCTTCCTAAACATTCTTCTCATAGAATTATTTTTCTGAACCTTTTCGACACACCATCTGATTAAGTCATTATTTTTCATTATAGACATGCCATTTTTCTCTATTTCTAAAAAGAAAAATGGTCATTTAATGTAGTTGATGGTTGGCTTGTTTTGTCTTAAAATACTATTTCATGAAATGCTTTGTACAAACCTTTGCAGCTGCTCACAGCTTCCTAATTGGATTGCTGTTACTCTCCTAGATGCTAATTGTTGCCTGCCTTGCATTGGCACAATTATTCCAAAACACAAATGACTTGTCATATTTCAGCCTAGGGACATTTCCAGGTGTAAAATTCCTTGATTCTTTCATTCAATTTCATGTTGTATGAAATATCTTTAGGAAAAAAAAAACCACAACAAAGTTAGCAAAAACAATCTCCCTGTAACAAATACAGATATTTTTAAAATAAGATATTCCTTATCACTTGATATGGACTGTTTGAACACCTCCCTCAATTTATGTATTGAAGCCTTACTCTAAATGTATTTGGAGATAAACCTTTATGAAAACATAGTTAATGAGGTCACACTCTCAGGCCCTGAAGCCTTAGGGGAAATACACTCCTAGTTCTCAACCATTGATGTGTCCATGATGGGCAAGATGAGCAGACCAGGTTAGAGTTGTATAGTTACATAATCTGTTGAGACAAACTTGTGTGTAATACAACATGGAACCTGTGTAGAGCTCTGAGTTCTACGATGCCAACAACAGAAAGAACACCACATGGGGGTCCTCAGGAGAGGACAGACGGCCTCTATTGCCCTTGGAATTTCCTCCTGAAGTTCTGGCCTTCGTTCAACAACTTTCTCTGGCCACTGTAATTCATATTTCTACCTATGTAAATGTACACAATGTTCAGTCTTATGTCCATACCTTTTCAAGAAGAAATGGCTTTGAGAGAGATTTTTGCCACATCACTTCTCATATAAGAAATACTACTTTTGATGGGTAGCATTAAGCTGTATTAATGTGTCATAATTTGTCAGGTCTGGTGATGACATGGGGAAAGCTCCAAAGGATCAGCCTCTGTAGATAAGGCCACTTGGGAGCATGGTAGAGATGCTGAGTTTTACTTCATCTGTGTAAATATTTAGAAATGAAATTATTCTTGGGTCAAACCCATGGAATTTTAAAGGAAGTTTCTGTGTGCTAAGATATCTATGCTGCTTAATACTGCCCCCTGGGAATAGGAGTTACTGCATATCCATGCCAGTATTGGTGATATCACTTAAAAATTTAGGCAGTCTATAAAGTTATGTCATCATGCTTTTATATGAATTGATCTCATGACATATTGATGTATCTTTGGAATGTACTTACTATGAATGTATTTCCCCATTTTTATTGGGCTGTTTACCTTTTATGGGTGATTCATGAGCATTTCAAAAATGTTTTGTGTAAAAGTCCCTAGTCAGATATATTTATATTACAAAACCTTCTCATATAGCATATTATCATGTAATATATCATATCACAGCCACTTTTCATTTCTTTATGGCATCTTCACTTTCTTAAAATGGCTTTGCTAATGGGACATTTTAGAATATGGTCTAAGCTATAGATGGTTTGACATCCTATCTAAGAAATTTTGTCCCTGAGTATCTTAATACACAGATACTCTTATCTCTTCTTTCAGTTGCTTTATTTTTCTTATCATTTTGTGTAGGCCTATGATCTACATCAAATTAATTTTCATACGTGGAATGATATATGGATCAAAATTTAATTTGTTTCTCTAGATGGATATCTAGTTTTAACAATAAACTTCCTGACAGTGATTTTCCTGTTGAACTAATTCAGTTTCTAGGTTTATAAAAGTCCCGACAGTGTGCACAGCTGTTTCTAGTCTCTGCTGCTCCGTTGGTCTGCTTAGCTAGTGTTAGGTTTGAACCTTGATGAACTGAAATCTCCAACAAGCCTTGAATTTGATAGCACAAGTCTTCCAAAATCATCTTGTTTTATCTAAGATAACTTGAATATTTTCCTCCATTGTCTTTTTTGTTCATCCTATACCAACAACTATAGAAAGACTTTATGAGATTCCACTGACTCTAAATATTAAATCTTTAAACAAGGAAGATATTTTCTCAGCTTCACAGTTAGGACTTGAAAATATTTTTATGTTGTTACTAGGTATATTGGTTTTTAATCTCACTGGCACTACAAAATGCAGGAGCAGAAACAACTTCAAGGGTAACAGTTATTTTGTCTTACAGATTAGTGGGAGACAACTCATCACGGTATTGAAGCCATGGCAATGGGAGGGGTAGGTGCTGGCCACATGTGTCTGTAGTCAGGAAGCAGCAAGAGGTGAATGCTGGTACTCAGCTTGCTTTCTACTTTTTCTTTGGTCTAAGATCTCAGCCCATGGAATGACACTGTCCATGTTCAGGGTAAGTCTTCCCTGTTTAGTGAAACATTTCTCAAATCTCCTTCACAGACACACAGGATGTACAACCATGGAGAATTTTTTAATTCAAGGAAATTGCACTGAAGACTGTCTATCATGCTGGGTATCTGATGTTTTTGTAAATGATAATTTCCAATTGCATTTCTAGTTCTTCACTGTTACTAAACATAGTATAACTGCTTTGTGTATTACCTCTATATCTTGTTTGTTCATTCATCATTTATAGTAGTTCTGTGGATTCAATGAATAGAGGCTAATCATATATTGATCATGGCAGCTTCACCTTGTACTTTCTAACTTAATTCTTTTTTTATCTCCTGCTGTAGTGAAATACTCTGGAAAAAATAAATTGAAGAAGAAAGTTTTTTCTGCCCACAATTTCAGCTTAGTCCATCATGGGTCACAGCCAACAGCCGAAACCACTGAGAACTGGGAGGTCACATCACGCTCACAGTCAAGAACAGGGAGCGCGCAGTGTATCAATGCGTGCATGCTGGTGTCCAGTTTGTCTTCTTTTTAGTAAAGTTCTGCTTGTTCTGCTCAGTAAATTGTCCCTTCTACAATTAAAATGGACCTGTCCACATGAATATGTTGAAAAATTATCTAAACTAACCATGATATTTTCCAATCTGAATACTCTTGTGGGTTATTTTTTGCTGTATTGCACTGTAGAGGCCCATATTGCACTGATGGGTTTTACAGAAGTCCACAGTGATGGGTTCTACTGTATTTCACTGGGGAGACCCGCCGTGCAGTGATGGGTTTTACTGTACTGCACTGCAGAGGCCCACAGTGTAGACAGATTCTACTGTATTACACTGCAGAGGCGCACAGTGCAGTGCTGAGTTTACTGTATTATACTACAGAAGCCCACAGTACAGTGATGGATTCTACTGTAGTACACTGCAAAAGCCTACAATGCAGTGATGGGTTTTACTGAATTACACTGGAGAGACCCACAGGGCAGTGATGGGTTCTACTTTATTACACTGCAGAGGCCCACAAGGCACTGATGGACAGGTACTGACCTCATCTCCACCTTCAAGGCAAAGCAGCTAATAGCTACATCCTTTATAGGATTTTCATAAATATTCTTTATCTTTACTCAATGTTAAATCTGTATTAATTTAGAGACTATAACTAATAACTACATCATTTCCCTTTTCTTTTTCCAAACCCTTTCCTATTATCCCCTTGCTCTCTTTCAGACTTTTTTTTTGTTTCACTAATTATCGTTACAAACATATGTACACACACACACTCACACTCCTAAGTATATACATACCACCGGTTCAGTATACATAATGTTACTTGTATATATGCTTTCAAGAATGACCATTTGGTTTTGGGAAGCTAGTTGAAATGCTCTTCCCTAGAGAAGACTATTTCTCTCATTCCCACCATCCCTCAGTTGCCTATAGTCTCCTGTGTAGGACCCAGGCTTCCTGAGTTCCTTCCCCTCTCCATATTAGCATGTCTATTGGTGTCATTTTTGCTCAGCTGTTGTTCAGGAAGTCGTGCTACTGACATTTTAGGCACATAGCTCCTGACAGTCCTTGTAGACACAACCTTACAACAAACCCCTTGTTTCTCTGCCTGTTACCTGAGTTTCTTTTCTTGAAGTATATTTTTCTGTATCAGTTGTTATGACTGCATCATTTTTTCTTTTTTTATTCTGTTAAAATGATGTCTTATACAGTTGAATTTTACAAGTGAACCAATTCGCCGTCTTAGAATAATACCCATATATTTATGTAAAAGTATATTTTACATTATTAGCCTAATTTGTTTTGTAATTCATAATTTAATATTTAGAAAGTATTGAATTATTATCATGAGTCTTGTCTGAAACTAGATGCACTGGTGTTTAGTGTGTATGTTTAAAATATTAATATTCTCTTGATTAATTGTTTCATTAATCAGTATGTAGTAACCTTTTTTATTCTGATGTTTTGCCTTTGAAGTATATTTTGTCAGAAATTAGAATGGTCCCACCTGCCTATTTTCTGGTTCCATTTGCTATTTTTAATCTAAGCTAATGGTAAAGTTTCCTGGAGGCAGCAGAACACGAGTCTTGTTTTCTATATTTTTTATGGGAGACCTGAGACTGTTAATACTCAATATTATCAAAATGTATGTACTTATTTTTGTTATTTTACTGATTTTGTAACATCATAGCATTCCTTATTTGCTAACTGTTATAGCATTGTTTATTTTATTCTGTGACCTCTTGCTTGTGTTTTCCCTCCTCTTCAGTTTGAAGTATTCCTACCAGTCAGTATCCTCTTGAGCAAACTTATTGTTCATAAATCTTTCAGTCTGCTTTTATCTTAGAAAATTTTGTCTCTCCTTCACCTTTGACAGATAATTTTGCTGGGTATATTAATCAAAGTGCTCCTTTAGAACTTGAACTCTACCACTCCAAATCTTTCTGGCTTTAAACGTTTCTATTGAATTGTCAGCTGTTATTCTGATTGTCCTGCCTTTGTATGTGACTTGGCCCTTTTTTATCACCATTTTCAGTATTTTCTCTCTCTCTCTCTCTTTTTAATATTCAGTGCTTTAACTATGATGTGTCATGAGGAGGTTCTTTTCTGTTCCCATTGCTGTTCTTTATGATTCTTTTATCTGGATGGGTATTACTTCCCCATAGATTTAAAATTAGTCTTCTGTGGTTTTTATTGGATATTTTTGTATGTATTTAACATGGAATTCTTGTCCTGATTCAATACCCATATTTCACAACTTTAATCTTTTCATAGTTCTCCAAACATTACATGTTCTGTTTTTAAAAAATCTTTACCATTAATCTTGAGTGAGTGATCTAATCCATCTGCCTTGTCTTCTCACTCTAAAGTTATATCTTCTAATGAGTCATTGTTCTGGTGAGGCTTTCCTATTTGCCTTTTTATTTCACTTATTGAAATTTTTTCTTTAGAATAATTTCAGCTTGTTTTTATTTCAAGTACTTAATTCTTTATAGAATTCTGTTTCAATAGCCTGAATTGACTTCATTTCATTCAGTTTTTTGTATTCTTTTGGATTATATTCATGCCATCTTTGAGAATCTTTAATATTTTATAGTTCTTCTTTAGAAATTTTTGTCTGAATTTTCTTCTAGCTTCTTCTCATTAGTGGAATTCCACGTGGATTTGATATTTTTTGAAAGACATACATTGTCATATGTGTGTATGTGTGTGCATGCTAGCACGCATGAGTGTGTGTATACCTAAGGCCCAGATTTTATGACCTATATACTCATTGATTCTTTCCATCTGTTTTTCTAACAATCACTGACATAGTAGTATAAAGTTCTCAATTTTTTCCATTTAGTTTTGTTAATTTCTATAAGCTTTGTACGGTATCTTATACATAGATATTTAGGTTCTTAATGAGTTGGACTTTTAATACTATTGAAGGTCCTTATGGCTAAAAGTATGTTTTGTTTCAAGTGTACTGGATCTAATAAGTATAGAACAGTCTGTTTATGTTTGCTGCTGACATGATACATCTTTCTTCAGCATTTCACTTTTAACATTTCTGATGTGGCTGTTTCATTTTTCTCTCTGCTATTTTGCTGATGGAATTTAATGAACTCTCATTCTCTCCTACTGCTCTTTGCATGGCATTTTCCTCTTCTCTCCTCTCCATTTATTTGTCTGTCGACTTTTAGGCATCTTCATCTGACTTTTTTAAGTTATTTTTTCTCCTATTGTTTCAATTTAAATAAATGATTTTAATTTCTTGACTTGTATGTCAATATCTGATTATTTTATTTTCTGTCTTCAATCTGTTGTTCATTCTATCAAATGAATTATTTGTTTCTTGTTCTATCTTCACTAACATTTTTTGTTCGGTTCAGTCTTTAAAGTTTCTAGATATTTGCCAAGATGCACATGTAGCCTTAACTATTCAATGTGTTGAATAATGATTTACATTACAGTTTTTATAAAGTCTGATGAAATTCCAACATCCAATTCACCCCCACAGATGGATCTTTTATTTCTTTCAAAACTGAAGTTCTAAAGTACACTTATCATGTATGTGACTGACGTTGTGGGGTAAGTATAGTTGAAAAGGTCAGTTAGAAACTTTCACATTATCTCAATATTCCTCTTTTGTTTTTGTTTTTAGCAGAAGCAGCTGATTTCTCTTTATTTAACATACATAAGATGAATAAGAAACCACAGAGCTAATATAATAATAGGACTATGAGTGGATAGCATTCATAATGGCTACAGCCTGCTGTGAACTTATCACCTTAAATTGGAACTGTATCAGGGCCTGTAACATTTGCTGTCTCCATCCCCTTCCTCCTTCAACAACTTCCAAATACAAATATATCTTCCTTATTGTCATTGCTGCTAATGACATTTCTCACAGTTCTTTCATTACCCAAAACCTTCCTTATGATGAGCTTCTTGTCCTCAAGCGCTTGTGCCTCTGAGAAGAGACTGAAGTGAGGACTCTAGAAATGTTGGCTTCATGTAAGTTGCCACGGTTTGGAGTGGCTGCTGTGTCTTGGTCTCTCTGCTCAAGGTTTCCTCTACTCTAGATGTGAAGAAAGTGGCTGGTTGGGGTGTCCTATAGAGTTTTGGGTCCTCCCCTCCTTCTGATAAGACTGTATTGCTCTTAAGAATCAGCTGTTTTGCTATAGGAATTAGCTGGAGTAGTTTTATGTGTAGCCCTGAATCTTTGGTGTCTTTGTAAATGACTCTATAGGTGTCTTGCTTTGTTTTCTGTAGAGCAGAGGAAGAGACAGTTGCAGCCTGTGCATTTTGGTATTCTTTTTAGAAGTAGACATCCTTTGCTCTGAAGCTAAGATTTAAAGATGGGTTTTGTCTTTAGGCAAATGGTATTTTAGAGATTCACAATAGCATTCTTAACTGTAATTTTCTAGCTGCATTTGGTTTTACTTTTGGATAACATCCACTCAGTGGACAGTGCATCTACCCAGATGACAGATTAATAGATAATGATTCCATTTTCTGAAACAAAGACAAGAGGTTTCTAGTCTTTGGCTCCCAGGTTTGTCTATTTTTTAGTTTTGTTGCTGTTGCTCTTCACCTTTAGTTAACTGAAATGCTATTTATCATCCTATTGTATTATAGCTTTTCTTTATAGTTTCATGTGACTGTCTATCTCAGGATTACAATGTGATTTTTTGATATATATTTCCTTTAAGAAAAAAAATCAATCTAGCTGGGATTCGTGCCATGTGTCTTTAATCCTAGCACTTGGGAGGCAGACTTTTTTAGTTCAAAGCCAGTCTGGTCTTCACAGGGAGTCCAGGGCCTGCCAGGGCTACACAGTGAGACACAGTCTAAGAAAATAAAAAGAGAATCTCTGTGAATGATATAATTTAATTAAAAACCATTCTTAGCTTTATGGTAGAGATGGTATTTGGGGCATCTACTTCTTACCTATGCTCTGCCCAGCTGATGTTCCCTCAGCTCTCAGCTTTGATCTCCATTTCATTATTGTGTGTGCCTGACTTCGTAAGCTCTCCATTCCTTACATTTTACCAGATGGTGTCTGAGCACTGCTGTGGAGGGCTATGCCTCTGAGGTACGGCGTTGCTGGCATCATACCATCCGTTGTGCTCCACAGGCCAGCACCGATCACAGCTGTAAAAATCATACTGTCCACTATGCTGCTGGGTTAGCCATTGACCTAAGCTCTTTCAATTGTTCTGTCAAGTCATGCCACTCTACAGTCTTAGTGTCCATCAAGATAATCATCAGGACCTAGACTCTTGGATTCCAGCAGCCACGTGCAGAGAGTAAATTAGTAATAGAGTTGACACGAATCTCTAAACACGTCAATTTAATGCCTCCCTCCTAATGTACATTCCAACATGGAGTTTCAGCCTCATATGTGGAGGATATTCTCTTTAAAAAATTTATAGCTATCTTTTCAAAAACAGCTAAAATCTGGAACCAATCTGGCTATCATTTACAAGATGAGTGTTAACAAGTTGGGATATCTACACTATCCCATATTGTACAGTAGCACAGACTCTATCCTTCTCCAGCTCATCCTGAGTTAAAGACTGTCCTGAAAAATATTCTTAGAAAAAAACAGGAAATGTAAGATGTATCAACCAATAAGAGTTTCTCTAACTCTCACTTGTTGATATCACTCAAGTGACATAATACTCTGAAGTCTACCATGGAAGATGGCTGCCAGGGTACATAAAAGAAGACATTATGGCTTTGATTCTAACACCTGCATATTTGGTGCCTCTGTTAAACACTGAGTCATATACTTGGGAGCCCATAGCTTCTTGTCCCCATTATTGATCATTCTATAAAGTACTTAAAAAACTGCCAAGTTTGTAAAGTTCATTTCAAAAACCGAGATGTAAAAGGTTTGCCAGTGGGTGGTCTTGCAATTGGTTATTGCTTCTTTGTGAAAGCAAATCTGATAGAGACACACTACAGAATGAAAAAAGAGGTGTTCACAATTAGTGCAGGCTTACTTTAAAATTTCAAAATCATACCTTTATTAACATATCATACTTTGAAAGTTTTACCTCTCAACAAGTAATCATCAAATCTAACTTTTAACCATTTTGTGCAAGATGGTCTGTAGCACAGATTGGCACTTAGGTCACAGAATAACTGAAAGTCTCGAATGTCATCATCAGGGAGGGTCAAAGTTGATCCCTGACTGCTCTATTTTCTTATATTACAAAGTTCGAAGCTTGAGAATGAACTTGATAGCTCATTCCTGTAATCTCCATACCTGTGAAGCTAAGGCAGGTGGATTGTGCTAATTTTGAGGCTAGCATGGGTGACATAGTACCAGGCTAGCTCTCCCTGGCTACAAAGCAAAGCTCTATCGCAAATTTAACCAATCAACACATAATGAATAAATAAATAATGAACACAACATTTTAATGTCAATTCTAGCATGCATTTGGGGAAATCTGTCATATACAATGCCAGGTGTACTCCAACAGTAATTCTAAATGACACACCCTGAGTGTGACAGACAGGAGCTGCCTGACATGACTCTTGACAAGTGGCTGTTACTACCATGGATCTTCTGGTGTCCCTCTAATCCACACCTGCAGGCTCCTGTACTTCTGTTTTACTCCTAGTTAAATTAAAGAGATATTTCCTTGTAGTCTTGTACACAAACGTGTAGGATGTGAACGAGGCCATCTACTCAAAGCTCTTGAAGAATGTTATCATTACAAATTATGGGTTTCAACTCTGAGACATATAATTTGGTTCAAATTTATTCTAGAGGTAGTGAGGGAATAATCTAATTATAACGTGTAAAGTATAAAACTTTTTTAAAAATTCCCAAACATGCATGACAAGAAGTCAGTTGATAGAAGGAAATAAACAAAACAAACGACCAAAATCACACCCCACCCCCAACCTCAAAGTGTTTAGGAACTATTTTAAACAACATAGCCTCCAAAGTAGAATAAATAATGATTAACAAGTATACATGAAGCCTTATTTAATACTTAATTGTACTCCATGTTTGAATTAGCTGAAATGTGAATGGACAAATACATTTGAAGCTGAAGGAAGCAGAAGGAAGAAGTTACCCTGAGAATATTACTTCGGGAGAGAATAATTCTACAGCCACCCATGCTGAGAGAGTCTGCAGCGCAGCCACCCACGCGGAGACGGACTCTGCAGCGTAGCCATCCACGCGGAGACGGACTCTGCAGCACAGCCTTCCAGCCTGGGATAGAATCTGCAGTGCAGCCGTCTCTGCTGTGAGAGTCTGCAGTGCAGCGATCCATGCTGAGAAAATCTGCGGTGCTTAATAACAAGCTCCGCTGCTTTTCTGATCTCTTCCTTGGAGTCTGATTGATGGTGGCACATGGTCTTGGTGTCAAGTCACCTCACCAGGTTTACTTACTGAATTATTTCTAATTTTCAAAACTTTACATTTATCTGTCAGTGCCCAATTTGTGTTTCACATCTTTGCCAATTAATAGACAAACTCTGCAATGCAGTTTCCCATGAGAAATGGAATTGTGTTCATATTTTTAAGGCAAAAATTCCAATTAATATACACTTGGGAATGATGTGGCAGAGTCAGGTCACTCTCCTTGTTGGGCTCTAAGTCTCTTACTTTCCCGCATTGGAGGGTCTGTTCTTCTATAAACTTCATTTTCCCTCCACACACACCTGAAAACAGCTACATACCTTCGCAGTAGTTCTTTCATGGGACAGCTCCAGTAATGTTCAAAACTGCACAAAAGGAACTCTGACACTCCTCCTGGTTGACCATCAGTTCGTGTGCAGTGCAAGTAAACGTAGAGAAAATGTAGAAAGTGCATTTCAACAATCAGCAACAAAAATGAAGATAAAAACATGCGCAGATTGAGCAGGGTTCTGAAATTGAAGGAACTAAAAGATAGTACAGTATCTAGCTCTTCTCAAGCTTCACTGACCACACTGCTCAACAGCAGCTGAAGGACTGGGTTTGTCTCATCTTCCTGAAAGAAGTCAGAGCAGGACTTGAAGCAGAAGTCACGGAGGAACACTTTTTAATGGCCCACTCTCTGGCTCCTGCTTAGCTGCTTTTCTTATACTGCCCAAACCTCTTCCTAGGGAAAGTGCTGCCCAGACCGGAGCACTGATCCCCCCTGCATCAGTCATCGGTCAGCACAGGGTCTGACAGGCATGCCCCACACAGCCACGGGCCAACTCATCTCGGGCAATTCTTCATTTGAGGTTCCCTCTTCCCAGGTGACTCTATGTTGCGTCAAGCTCACAATGCAAACAAACCAGGACATCTCTAAGCCAATTCCAAAGTAGTATCAAATTTCACCACATCTTTTTTTGAAACAAGGTATTTCTTCATAACACCAAATTTTTAAGGACTTATTATTTCTGTTTTATAAAAATGTCTATAGAAAACAGAAACTAATGACAGGTTTGGAAATTTCTTCTTTTGTTTGGTTGTTTAATTTATTATTCACTTTACATCCCAATCATAGCCCCTCCCTCCTTTCCTCCTGTTCCCACCCTCCCTTCTTCCCTCTATACCCCCTTCCCTACTCCTCAGAAAAGGAAAACTCCACCCCACCAATTCTCCGGAGCTCATCCAGTCACATCAAGACAGAGCACTTCTTCCTCAGTGACCTGACAAGGCAGCCCTGCCAGGAGGAAGTGATCAAAAAGCATGCAACACTGTCCTTGTCAGAGACAGGCCCCTTCCCCTTACAAGGAAATGCACATGAAGACCAAACTGCCCATCTGTATAGGAGGCCTAAGTCCAGTCAATGCATGGTCCTTGGTTGGTGCTTCAGTCTCCACAAGCCCCAACCCCCTCTGCCCAGGTGGCTCCATTGGTCTTCTTGTAGAGTTCCTGTCCCTTTCAGGTCCTTCTATCCTTCCCGCACTCTTGCAAAGGCTCCCTGCACTCTGCCCAATGTTTGGCTGTGGTCTGTTTTAGTCTGTTTCAATCCATTGTTGAGTGGAGACTTTCAGAGGACAGCTATGTGTCTGCAAGGAGCTGGCTTTCTCCCTTGGTATGGGTCTCAGGTTGGTCCAGGGATTGGTTGGATATTCCCTCAATCCCTGTTCTATCTTTATCCCTGCACAAATTGTAAGCAGGGTAAATTTGGGGTTGAAATTTTTGTGGGTGCTTTGTTGTCCCCCTTCCCTCTAGTCCTGTCTGGTTAGAGGGTGGCTTCTTCAGTCTCTATGACCCCCCACTACTAAGGGTCTCAGCTGGTGTCACCCCACGTCCTCTCAAAAGCCTACCTTGTGTATTGCCGCCAGCTTGTCACAGAGCTACCTCCGCCCTCAGTTTCTCTTCTCTCTGCATGCCCTCTGTCTTCCTGCCAATGCTCTGCCAAAGTCTGATCATCACGTTCATTTCTCTCTGGGCTTCCTTTCCTACTTTGTTTCCTCTCTTCAGCCACTTCTGCTGTCTATTCTATTTCCCCTTCTGAGTGAGATTCAAAATCCTTTCCTGGGTCCTCCTTGGTACTTAGCTTCTTTAGGTCTGTGGGCTTTAATATGGTTATCTTGTACTATATGGCTAATAACTGCTTATAAGTATCATGTGTGTATTTCTGGGTCTGGGTTGTCTCATTCAGGATGATTATTTGCCTGAAATTTTCATGATTTCCTTGTTTTTAATAACAGACTAGTATTCCATTGTGCAAATGTACCAGTTTCCTCATCCATTCTTCGGTTGAGGGTCATCTATGTTGTTTCCAGATTCTGGCTTTAAAAAATAAAACTGCTATGAACACAGTTGAGCAAATGTCCTGGTTGTACGGTGCAGCATTTTTTAGATATATGCCTAGGAGTGGTATAGCTGGGTCTTAAGGGAGAGCTATTCCCAATTTTCTGAGAAATCACCAAATTGATTTCCAAAGTGGTTGTTCACATTTGCTCTCTCACCAGCAATGGAGAAGTCTTCCCCTTTCTCCACATCCTTGCCAGCACGTACTGTCGCTTGAGGTTTTGATCTTAGCCATTTTGGTAAGTATAAGATATATTCTTGGAGTCATTTTGATTTGAGTTTCTCTGGTGACTAAAGACATTGAGCATTTCTTTAAGTGCTTCTCAGCCATTTGAAAGTCATCTTTTGAGAATTCTTTGTTTAGCTCTGTACCTCATTTTTAATGGGATTATTTGTTTTGTTGGTATTTAATTTCCTGAGTTCTTTATATATTTTGGATAGTAGCTCTTTGTCAGATGTAGGGTTGGTGAAGATCTTTTCCCAATCTGTAGGCTGTTGTTTTGTTCTGTTGACAGTGTTCTTTGACTTACAGAAGCTTTTCAGTTTCATGAGGTCCCATTTATTGATTGTTGATCTTAGAGCTCTTAGTGTTCTGTTCAGGAAGTTGTCTCCTGTGCCAATGAGGTCAAGGCTGGTTCCCACTTTCTCTTCTAATAGATTTATTGTTTCTGGTTTTGTCTGGAGATCTTTAATACACTTGGACTTGAGTTTTGTGCAGGGTGATAAATATGGATCTATTTGCATTTTTCTACAGGTAGACATCCAGTTAAACCAGCACCATTTGTTGAAGAAGTTTTCCTTTTTTCATTGTATGGTTTTGGCTTCTTTGTCAAAAAACAAGTGTCCATAGGGCTGTGGGCTTATTTTGGTGTCTTCAATTCAGTTCCATTGATCCACTAGCTTGTTTCTATTCTAGTGCCATGTAGTTTGATTACTATTGTTCTGTAATACAGCTTGAAGTCAGTGATGAAAATACCTCCAGAAGTTCTTTTATTGTATGGGATTGTTTTAGCTATTCTGGTTTTTCATTTTCTCATATAAAGTTGTGATTTTTTTCTTTCATGGTCTGTAAAGAATTGTGTTAGTATTTTGATGAGGATTGCATTGAATCTGTAGGTTGCCTTTGGAAGAATGGCCATTTTTACTATGCTAATCCCACCTATCCATGAGCATGGGAGATCTTTCCATCCTCTGATATCTTCTTCAGTTTCTTTTCTCAGAGACTTGAAGTTTTTGTCATACTGGCCTCTCACTTGCTTGGTTAAAGTTAAACAATATACTTTATATTATTTGTGGCTGTTATGAAGGGTGTTGTTTCCCTAGTTTCTTTCTCAGCGTATTTGGCATTTATGTACAGGAGAGCTACTGATTTTTTTAAGTTAATTTTGCATTCTGACACTTTGCTGGAGGTATTTATCAGCTGTAGGAATTCTCCGCTAGAATTTTGGGGTCATTTATGGATACTTTCAGATCATCTGTGACTAGGGATAGTTTAAATTTTTTTACAATCTTTATCCCCTTAATCTCCTTTAATTTTCTTATTGCGCACGAGAAATTCAAGTACTATATTGAAGAGATAGAGAGAGGGCTGCCTTGTCTTGTCTGTGATTTTAGTGGAATTGCATTGAGTCTTTCTCCATTTTATTTGATCTTGGCTATCGGCTTGCTCTATATTGCCTTTATTATGTTTAGGTATGTACCTAGTATCCTTGGTCTCTCCTAGACTTTCATCATGAAGGGGTGTTGTATTTTGTCAAAGGCTTTTTTTGCATCTAATGATATGATCATGTGATTTCATTCTCTGACATCAGAAATCAGAAGAGAGTGCACAAAAACCTTCGCTTTCTTTATAGTTTAGAGGGAAATATTATTTTATTTAGATTATTATGAAAAGAAATATCATTTTATATTTATCTGTTTTCATATTTTCACCATTGTTACCATTAGTATAAATTCCACTTATTATTGTCATGTTTAATCTCACAGAAGTATTACACATAAAAATCACATATATAAAACACTTGCAAATTAGATGAACTTTCACAAAATAAGTACAAATAAAAGCAGTGAGTGCTTAAAAAAATGAAGTATTTTCAGATATTGAATAGTCTCCCCTCACATGTGGAAACACCTGCTCTGCTACTGATAGAGTCAAATGGATTGTCTCTTTTTACTGCTATAGAAGCAGAATCTCACCACAGGGACTTAGAGTGTAGCCTTTCCTATTGATTAGCACATTTACTGTGTATGTGTGTTGTGTGTATGTGTTATACACATGTGTGTGATGACATGACATGTTTGTGTGGGCATGTGGAGGGCTGAGGTTGACTTCAGCAGTCCTTTTCTGTTATCCCCTTCCTTATTTGTTGAGGCAATCTCTTGTTGAACCTGGAGATCACTGTTCCAGCTACAGAGTTGACCAGCACACCTCCAGGCTCTGCATGTCTTAGAGCATTATGGTTATAGGTAACACCATGCCTGCCTTTACGTGTGTTCTGGGGTTCTGAATCCAGGTCCTCCTTCTTATACAGCAAATGCTTTGCCCATTGTATCCTCTTCCCAGTCCCAGCTTTCCTCTTAAGAATTTGGCATATTATAACATGAAGTTGCCATTTACACATTTTTGTAGTGCACAGTATTTTATTGTGTAACTAGACAAAAACTTGCTTATTCTATTTTTGATGAAAATTTTAATTGTTTCTGTGCTCCGCTGTTCCTTTTATTGAGATTAAATTAATTTTAACTGTAACATAAAAATATGTGTGTTAACAGGGTAACATGAATTTTTTGAGGAGAGAAAATGTTTTTAAATTAAAAACAGGTATTTGTAATTATTTATTTTTATTTTATATGTGTTGTTGTCTTGCCTGCGTATGGGTCTGTGTGAGGGTATTGAATCCTGTGAAACTAGAGATATAGATAGTTGTGAGCTGCCAAGTGGATGCTGGAAGTTGAACCTGGGTCCTTTGGAACAGCATCCAGTGCTCTTAACCACTGAGCCTTCACATACATTTCGTGCAGTTGTCCTTAGGATATTCAATATTTGACATGAGCAGCATTATTCATCTGACTTTAACTGAAGAAATGTAAATAAAATACAAAAAAAATAAAGTTGCCAAATCACAAATGATGTCATCAACACCACAATGGTTAAACTGACTTGTGCAGTTGCTCTAGGGTCACTGTGGAGTCTATTAGCACGTTCACCTCATTGTCATGCCATGGGGAAGCCACTGTTTTTGTGGTGTGACTGGCACCCGGCTGCACCTGTCACTGAACCCACACTGGTGTTTACAAAGCCTGAGAAGAGCTACTGTGAATCTTTGGGTTTGACTGGAAGGCAGTAGTGTGGGCCTGTACTTTACGTAAAACAGGAAATGTTATAGCAACTTCAACCATTTTAGTTAAAATATAAAAGTTATTACATTATAATTTGCCTTGAAATGTTGTAAAGAACCAAATTAACTGTATCATCTACTTCAGCCTAAGGGCAAACTGTGAAAACAACTGGGACCTTTAGCATCAGGCCACAGCATAAAGAGCAGTGAGCAATTTCACTGTTTTGTAGGATAATAACCAAGAAGACTTCACATCCACTATGAATTTACTGTATGTATTTGCAATAAATATTCTTTCTTCCCTGGGAACTTGAGACTTTAACAGTATATAGCTCCCACATTCAAGCACACTGCTGGGGTGGCAGGAAGCCAGAGCATCACAGTGCTGTGGTGTAGCGAGCAGCTTTAAGCTGTCTTTTTAAACAGCGGTTTTGGTGCATTTTTGGCAGACACTTAATTCACCACAGCATAATGAAGCTCATTCTAATAATCCCCAAATGCCCTTTGCAGCATCCACTCTCCAAAGGAGTAGAATACAGCCATTTACTAAGAGCAATTTCCATTCCTTTGGCCCTGTAGTTAGGCTGTTGGCATGTTGAAGGCTTTGACCCCCTCCAAGCTTTGACGTGTCCATCTTATTTTGTTTCCAGTTCTTGTGAAGACTGTCTAGAGGCGCGCAATCTGACTCACTTATAAGTAAAATCACTGACACATTAATCTTTTCTTTCTTAAATTTATGTATTTATTGTTTTCCACTGTTTATTAATTCTTTGTGAATTTCACATCATGCACTCCAGTTTCACACCTGCCCTCCACCCTTGAAACTCCCCCCACAAAAGGGAAAAAATTCTTGTTGTGGAAGCTACAGTGTGTCACACAGTATACCCTTTTGCCCAAATATCTTTACTTGCACATGAATCTTATATCATTGTTTTTCTCCCACCAGATAACAGGAAAAACCTATCACTTTACTAGCCCAGAAATCTAAACTTGAATCGTTGAACACAACCCAGGAACTAGGAGTTAGATTCTCTGATCTAGCACACAGGGAGAGGAGTCATGATTAGATACTAGAATAGTGAACTTCCAAGATGGCTGGCTGCTTCCTCACCCTGTGGGCCTTAGAAGAAGCCTTGCAGCTTAAAACAGAGGCTGGTCAGCCTATTTTTCTGAGGCCAGTGGAGCCCCACAGCCCGTGGACTGGCCCAGCAAGTTCAAGGGCTGAGAAGGACCTGTTTATCCCAAAGTTGTAGGCCTGTCTGCCTTCCTGCTTTGCTTCAAATTGACCAACCCTAAATTGGGGGAGAAAGACCATTCTCAAAATACTTAAAATCTCACTCGTCAAAGAAATGCTGAACTTGGCTTGGGTTTCCCAAGCCCCCAGGCTTTGTAGGGGCTCTTTCAGTGTGTGCCTTGCTGTGCATGTGTCCTCACTCCTGGGAAAAACCTCTCTTTATGGGTTGACTGTGTGTGCTCCCATCTGCTGTGTCTGAGATTTGCCCCCGCTACCATCTGTTGTGCTTGAGATTTCTTTCTTGCCTTTTAATTGTGTAACTGGCAGAGAAAACACCCCCTTCATGACCTCTAGATAAGAACACTAGCCATTACACAGCTGAGAACGCTTTTTTCAAGTACAATTCTTTAGCTGTTGTAAGTTGCACAGTCTCTACATTATAACCCCCATAAAACAGGAGTCTATTATGCTTCCACAGTCATTAGCAATTTCACAAGAATAGTTTAGTTTCCTAGTGAATTTCAGGACAATTAACAACTATTTCCTAACAAAACTAAATATTTAAATATTTATTTATTTTTGTTTTATGCATATGAGTGTGTGCAAGAACGATGACTGAGTGTTCTTAACTCCTGAGCAATCTCTTCAGTCCCCAAATGACTAAGTGTGGCATTAGTGCTCTGTCTCATTTTATAGTTGCTCTTTACGCAATGTTGAGAGATAAAGTGCCATTACTTTCTTGTCTGCAGGAGGAAGGGGAGTGGATCCAGGGATGAGGCACTGCTGGAAAGATGCTGCTGCGTTGGCACCTAACCACTGCTGCCTCCAGCCTGGCTCAGCTACCTTGAGACTAACACAAGCTGGGACTTGGAAGGCTCAGAGTCTCCACCTGGATTATTTTAAAACTTTTCTTTTCTTCTCACAGCCTCACAGCTGCTGCTGAAGAGTTAGGAACACACCTTCTTTTCTCTTGTTCTTGTAAATAGCCTTCACAGGACAGATATTCGCTCTCTGATCATGAGGCTGTGGCTGGTTCTTACTGGCATTTCTGGATTAAGTCCTGAAATGTTACAGCCTCTACATCATTATCTTCCTTTCTTCTCACCTTTCCTCCTGCTATCAGATTGTTGTCTTTTTACTCACTGTTTTCCCTTGTTGCTAAACCTGTGGTACTAGTTGCTGCTTTATGACTACGCACCCCGCCCTACTTTTTCTTTCTTTTCTTTCCCCCTCAACATAGATATTTCCATGGCTTAATATGCTCAGACTAGATCTGAGGTCAACATCTCCCTGAGAATTTAAGTCTGAGGAAGTGAAGCTTCGGCTGTGGTGAGGTAGGCTGTGGTGGGCCTACCTCTGTCTTGATTCAGCAAGCCTCCTGCCTTCCAGGAAGGGTGAACAGAACACGGCACTGACCAAGTAGAGTTTCACTGTCTATAGAATGTTTAGATCAGATTAAGGCCACCCCCTCTCCAAATGTTGTTCACCTCTTTATGATGACCTCTAAGTACTGTCTACTCATGAAGTAAGGAGGTGGTGACTGCTGCCTGCCACCCTTTCCAGTGGTCTGGGTGGACCTGGTGTTTAAGCAGCATGGATTGGCATGGCTGGAGTACATGGACTTGGAAGGGATAAAGTGTGCTTTAGTTTTATCCCTTCATTGCAAAGTATTTGGAGTTCAGACCAGCCAAATGCTTAACAGAAGGAATATGCTATCTCTCCCCCCCCTTTTCTATACATAAACAAAATGTTGGAAATCCTTTTCTGAGGATGCTTGGTTTTTCACTTAGTGAATTTCTCTAAAGATATTAAAAAATAAATTTGGGGTGCTTTTCTGATCACTCAAAAACTCTTGTGACTTCCAGTGAAAGAAAAATCCATTCTTCTTTGCTCTGCAGTTGCTTCGAGGGGCCCCTTTTCACCAGCCAGTCTTTGCAAATGAGTTCTGATTATGGGCTCTGAGGCAGGGACTTTCTTTTAGCTGACCAAAGTTATGCTGTCTCTACAAACGTCAAAAGCTTCTGGAAGATCAGTTAAGACAAACTTCTATTAATTGACTGCTTCATAGAGTTGACAAAACTTGATCAACTCATTATTTTCCTTCCCATTGAATTGTTTGTAGCAATGATTTCTTATTCATTAAATTATCTCCATGTTCAGAGAGACAGGCAAAAACCAGTTGTTTTGCAATTGAATATTATCGTTTTAATAATACTCAGAAAGGCCTTAGTTTTCTTTGTTTCATAAGCAGCATCTTAAGAATTTATTTTGGCTCATGGTTTGAGGAGTCAAATTTTAACAAGAAAAGCACTGTCACAGGAATAGCTAGTTCTTCGCTGTGGAGGCAAGGGAGTAGGCAGTTTACTCACATGAGGGTGAATGGGAAATAAGGCTGGACTGTATCACTGAAGTCCTCCCCTCAGTGACCTACTCTTCAGTCAAGGCTCTATCTCCTAAATGTTCCAGAATCTCCCAGTATAGCCCCACTTTCTGGGGACAATGTGGTCAAACATACAAACTTCTGAGGTTTTGTTTTGTTTTGTTCTTTACATCCAACCTACAGCATCGAGGTAAACAGAATTTTGAAATATGGAAAATGCAACTTGTAATCGTCATTTGTAGATCAACTTTTAAATTTTGTAAATATACTCAAATGATTATGGACTTAAATTATTAATATCTCAGAAGGGCAGAAATAACAGAACTTTTCCTTTAGTAATCTAAAGAACTCTTTGCAGAGTTTAATTTAATTTTCTCAACAGGAAATCAATAACATTGATGTTTCCTGAAGGATTCCATTGTGGTGAGACATGTTCTGACTATGAGGATTTATCATAATTAGTTAAGCAAAAATGATAATAATGGAAACTATCATTTATTGTTATGTGATTAGAACAGAAGGCTAAGGAGAGCTATGCCTGAACAATAATAAACGAAGAGTGTGTCAGGGGATGTGAGCAGTGGTTTGTGAGAGATTGTATCTTAATCCAAAGAAACAAATCCAATACATAGATTTTCTGACATTGCTATGTATAATGAGAATATCAAAATAAAGATCTGTTTTTTTCAGACAGTCAAACAGAGAGACTCATAGACACATGGACCAACAGACATACAGACAGACAGATACACACACACACGCACACACACACACACACACACACCTATAGAGTAAAGGATATATTTCTATAAATACTTTGCTCCAAAGCTGATAAGCAGACAACAGGAAAAGGAGTTCATGTCTAAATTATCCATGTTCACCTTCAAATGGTTACCACTAAAGGCAGCAAAAATCAAACCAGCAAGAAAATATCATTCTTTTTGATAAAGAAAAAAAAAACCCTTTCAGATGGGGTCTACTGTGTAGCTCAAGTTGGCCTCAATTTTGTAATGCTTCTGCCTCAGCTTCTTTGATGATGGGATTACGGGCTTGTGCTACCACCCCCAGCTTTGAAATATCGTAATAATGTGATGTATTATTTCCCATTTCAGGTGTAACAATAATTTATATCTATCTTACACACAAAATAAATTCAGCTCATCACTGGGTTCCCCCAAAGTCTCAACTTAAGAGTATCATCTCAAATTTTAAAATTACATCTAAATCCCACAGGTTCCAAAGTCCCAAATCTAATCATAGAAATGACCTAAGTTAGAGAAAAAGGAGAATCTGGATTTATTTCATTCAGGCACACATTTGTTAAATCTGTGACACTCAGGACTCTGGTTTGACTACATCAAAATATCATGATGGACTGGGAACACTGATACCCGTAACAATGATGAGACAGCATGGCAGCTATATGGATTGCCAGTTCAGAGTGGAGGAAGAGAGAACGCAGAGGATACCCTAAGCAGTTCAAAGTTTAATGTGGGCACATCCCTTTAGCCTTGAACTTGGGTCCCTGGACCTTCTTTCTGGGCCAGGGATCTGTCTTTCAGGCTAGCCACTCTCTACATGTAGAATAGCATGGATTTGAAGGTCAGTAGTTTGATTGCCCAGTTTCCTTCCTGTCTGTAAAATTGAAGAGTCTGACCATTTTCATCAGCTTCATCTCTTCTCTGCTCCTTCTAGTTCACACTAGCAGTTTTCTGAGGGGTCAAAGTCTCATGAAAGCCATAGATCCCCTCTTAGGACCCAGGGACTCACCCATCAGGTCAGGCATCCTGCCCCGAAGAACTGGAGGATTACATTCTGATGCAAGGCTCTGCAGAGAGGGCCCCAGACAGCCAGGCCTCAAGGACTCACTACTTCTGGGAGCGTCCTCAGGAGTGAGACCTCTTGCCTTTTGTCTATCTGGGACCTGGCAAGAAGCTGCACAGTGAGACCCTTGCACTTCTCTCCAGAGCCCTCTCTTGACAGAGTGTCGAGACCCTTTGCCATTTGGATGAGTGAAGCCTTTCTGCACTCATCAAGTTGCTGTCCCTGTTGGTTGGTGGTTCTTTAACAATCAAGGGCTCATTCAGTTTATTACAGGAGTGAAAGAATTCAGGCTCCACTTTATCATTCTGCTTGGAAAGTTTAGAAATTCTCAAGTTCAGTGTGTGTGGGTACTATTTTCACGGCATGGAACAGCGAGGAACTTTATTAGAATTCTGATACTGTGACCCCGTGATGATCTTCCCTCCATTCTTAGTAGAGCTGCTGCTATTTTACTGTGTCTTGGTAGCATGCCTTTTAACAACCATGTTTGTATTAACAACTTCCTGTTTAAACGACCATTTAAATATTCTCTGTGTTGCAAAATTTTGTCTGGTTGCTCCAGTCCAATCATCTTCAGTATCCATATTTTCACTGAGAACGTGACCATTGGAGTCTCCAATTCCTATTAGATTTCTCCAGCCTTCTGAATATTATCCAGTTCCAAAGACATAACATTAATTTTAGGTATTTTTCTAGAGAGCATTTCCTTTCTAGGAACTAAAGTCTGACTTCATTTAAAAATGTTTATTGCAATGAATTAGTGTTTCAAAGCAAGACAGTCAGGGTTTCTACCCTTGAGCTATACTGCAGAGCCTTAAAGCAGCATGGTATGCCCATGTAAATATGCCTCTAGAGAAGACTACTGAGCATTGTAGGTCTAACTGGATTGGCTAGCTTTGTTCCTACTGACATCTATGAGAACAGACTCTGCTAATTCTTTTCCACTTTCTGTGGCACGGCTGCCCTCTTCTCTCTTTACTCCTGACAGTTTCTCACATGAGACTACTTCCAGCTTCCATCTGTGCTTTCTTCCCACTCACTCTTGTATTTTGTCCTTTTTCATTGACCCTTTTATGGTGACACTCAGATGGCCCAGATACCCCGGGTGACTCACCGCTAGAACCCTTCATTTGTCACATGCCAGGCCCTCTTTGCTAGGGATTTCATTTATGGAGAGAAGGCTGTGGGTTTTCTTAGAAGATATCTTGGAAGAAGCAAAAATTGCACATATATTATTGGTTTGGCCCAAATCATCCAAGAAATTTTGTCATCCCTCTTTTAATACATCTTTCTATTTGATATGTGAGCATTTAAGAATTGTCTCTTCTGGACCCAGCAGTCTGTCATGATTCAGGGCCAACAGAGATGATTGCTGCCCTTCTGTTCTCATGGCCTAGAGTGGGAGATAGTAGGGATAAAAGAAGTATGGTAATGCAGGTTCAGCCAGAACTTCAGTGAGCATCAGCACCCAGTAAGTGAAGTTACAGGAGGAAAACTATCAGGTGTGTTTCAAAATACTGACCAATTTTATACCTAACTATTGGGAGCCCCAAGTGGGCAGGGCTATCCCACAAGTCCTTTTCATTTTATTACAATTTAGGGCTGGAAAGGGGAGCTAAGGGGGGGGGGTTAACCTGGAGTTTTTGTTTTTCAGCAAGAATCATGGTATGCATTTAACACCTGGCAAGCTCTATAAATTCCAATATTCACAATAGTCCTAGAAGCATCAGCAAATCTTAGTGCATACTTCTAGAATGATCTAATAGAATTTGGTTTTGTGATTCAAAGAAAACTTGAAGAAAACACTGTTCTTGTTAGGGTTTTATTGCTGTCAAGGAATACCATGTCCACGGCAACTCATAAAGAAAAGCATTTAATTGGTGTTGACTTACAGTTTCTTATTGCCATTATCATCATGGCAAGAAACATGGCAGCATCCAGGCAGACATGGTGCTGGAGAAGGCACTGGGAGAGTTCCACATCTTGATCTGCAGGCAGCCGAAGGAGGCTGTGTGCCACACTAGGACTAGCTTGAGGAAAGGAGACCTCAAAGCCCACTGCCGCAGTGACAGACTTCCTCCAACAAGGTCACACTTACTTCAACAAGTGCATCCTCCTTGGTCAACAAAATAACCTGCTTGTCAGGAACTTTGGAGAACCTAATGCTGTGTCTTGCTCTTTCCGTCCCACTGTTGTTTATGACAGACCAGCCACAGAGAAAGTCCTGCGGCTACAGAATGGCCCGTCGCTGAAGCTATAACACAAACAGGTGGGTCTTCTCTCTATGCTCCAAGGCTGTCATTTACAGGATAGCCTTGGGCACAATTCCTGGCTCAGAATATAGCTCACTCATTGGCCCAATACTTTGTTCTGTAGTGTTCATATCATGCTGCTGTGGAATCCTCCCAGCCATATTCCACTGTGTTTCTAGAAGACGGGGGTGAAATCTACCCTTATGCAGTGGGCCAGTTTCATGGACCAAAGAGATTGCTGAGCAAATGAATAGTGTAAACACAGGCAGCATTTATCTGCCTGAAAGCTGAATGGCAACCAGTTAGTTCCGGGCCTTTTAGCAGATTATCTTCTCATTCACACAGCCTGTATCAGGGGCAGGGCTGTCAGCTCTTCTGGTAAAGCATTTCAGAGACTCTGAACTTCATTTCCTTCCCCCAGACCTAGTAACAGTGCCCTGTCACCCCAGACTCTTTGCAGCTTCTCTTCTGATATCAAGTACTAAAGAATGTAGAGAAGAGTTCACATTCAGATCCGAACACTTCACACCCTCACACACATACATACACACGCACAATTATTCAACTCACAACGTCTTAAGCTGACAAGGAAACCAGTAGTTCCCCACGAATAAAGGTTTCCACTCACTACCCTAGTTGAGCCAATATTGTCTTATCAGAAAATGCTTGCCAAACATTCAGGACAGCACTAATGCAGAGTTAATAAATAAGCAAACTGTCACTCCACTGGAAGAGATAGGATGCTTAGGAAAACATTTCTTCTGGCCACTGAGAATGACCCACCCCGACCATCCACACTCACTCTCAGCTTTTCTGCTTCAGCTGTGATTCCTCCTGGCAGCTGACCTCAGGCCATCTGAGTGTGCCACATGCTGTCCTGGAGAAGTCAGTGACCAGTCAGTCCATGTCATGCTCTGCATCATGGGTGCTTGAGATTTTTATTCTTCTAGATAGTGGAGCCATCTTTCTTCTAGAAAATTTTGATCCTCCAATTATTTAATGGAGTCTTTCTTCATGCCACAAAATGATTTTTCAAACCTTTGTGGTTTTACTGTCTAGAAGGATATGTTTAGATATTTTTTAAATTATAAAATACATTTAAAACGTTTGATTTAGCCAGGCTCAGGCCTTTAGTCCCATCACTAAGAGAAGCAGAAGCAGGCAAACCACTGAGTTTGAGGCCAGCCTGGTTTACAAAGTGAGTCTAAGACAACCAAGTTTACATAGGGAAACCCTGTCTTGAAAAACCAACAACCAAAACAAACAAGCCAAAGACAAACAAAAAAAACCTATAAAACAAATAAAAAAGTCTTATAAGATGTTATTATAAAACAAGAATCAGTTACTGTCTAAAAAGGAAATAATTATCTATACAGTAGTATACTACTGTCTCAATATGGAAATATGGTCTTGTTAAATACTCCTTCCCAATCTCCTCAAGTCTCTGTGTATATGTATTGGTGCGTGGTGTGTATGGTGTGTATGTACAGGTGTGTGTGTGTGTGTGTGTGTGTGTGAGTGCTGTGTTTGGAAGGGTAAGTTAACAGTGCATTGGTAAGAAGACAGTAATGCTGCTCTTACTGGTGACTGTTACAGAGACTTTGTGGTAATCATATGGCTGAGTGCAAGGTAAGTTGAAGGATTTATGAGACACATTTCCATTATGATCTTTTCAGCATTTTCTTCCCAGGAATATAAAGGTGAGGTTGGAGAGGCTGCCCTGCATCAAGAGGATGCTGTGAACACGCCAAGGACTGCAGGTCAAAAGGCAATGGGCCTGAATTGCTGAGCCATCATTTTATACTCTCCAACCCAAGATTTTATATCATAGGGAAAATAATCTTCTGTCTGTTTAAGCTATAGCTATGATTCTAGTTATTTGCAACTGTGTTCATTTTGTGATATACAGCTGATAAGTCAAAAGGTTCATTTTCAGATGTCATACCACTGCGGACTTCTGACTGTGACACAAGAATGTCAATGCATGGAACCGTAACAGTGATAGCAGTAGTCCCCAGCAGGGTCCCCGTTTTCTGTTTCTCCTTCTGTGGCTTGTGGCAGACACAGGTGGACATGCAGCATAAACTTCACTCTGATGGTTCAGTCAGGGTCTGGTCATCCCTTTACTGCCACCCACAACCGGCAGTTGTGAGTGTCTGAGTACCCATAGCCAGGTCAGTGAAGAGAGGTGGTACTGGAACTATTTCGTGCCGTTTATTTTTAAATGAGCTTACACACTAATTGAATGCCTACTTTGAGGTAAGTATTGAATTTCCCGTTGGGCTGGCTAAGGAACTCTCTTAGCCTCTAACAGAACATGTTGAATCGTTGGAATGAAAGTAAGAACAAAGCCATGGTGGCCAAGACCCTTGGGAACAAGGAAGCAAGCGCAGAGAGGAACCAAATATGGCTGCTTAGGAGACAGAAAAGGATGAGGCATGTCTGAAGCCAAAGGCAGATGGAGACAGAGGAGAAGGCAATGAGGGAGACAGCGGAAATAGGAAGACTTCATCCCTACTTTTTAAAGAAGTCAAAACACTTCTTTATGTATCACACACACAAAGGTATTGGGACTAAGTGCAGAGATCTGTGAATTCTCACAGGTGAGGACTTATGCTAACGGAGGCATATGAGGACGACCTGACCCACACTCTGCAGCATCGATCCTGCTACCTGTCTCCAGAGTTGCTCCTTGGGAAGCTGCTATCTTAACATCACGAATGCATTTCACCTACTTTATTGCAATGAGACAACCCAGCATGGTTCTTCTGCATGTTCCCTCATTTGTTCAGCTTAGTATTTCTGGGATTTTCTCCTGCATCCTGTAGTTATCACTTATACTTATGGCTCTGTAGTTTTATGTTGTGTAGATGTCTACGCTTTATTTTTTTCTTTTACATTTTAATTAATCATTACACATATATGCATATATTTATTTGTTTGTTTGTTGTGTGTGTACCCACCCAAGTGTCATGGTACACATGTAGAGGGCAGAGAACACACATTGGAAATCAGGTCTCTCCTTTCATCCACTATGTGGGTTGTAGCTAGACCACAGCACAAGTATGTGTCAATTCCCTAAGTCACGACAGAAGGTATCTGTAGTTTTAGTAACAACTGCTAATGTTTTTTCATTGTGATTCTGAACATTTTGTTTTTTAACAGCCATGCATGCTTGAGAGTTCTAGCAATTGATTTCCATTATGTTTAAGTTAGCTTCTGTGGTAGCAGCCATGTATTACTGTGTGTGTTTATGTTAACACTTTATTAAAAAGTAATTTAAATTGTAATGGAAGTGTAAAACACCCAAAGTTAAGGAATTTTGACAAATGTGTGCATTTTTCTATCTGTTAAGCAGGACTAAGAGCTATTTCATTTTTCAGTTTCTCTTTCACACAGTGGACTGGTGTACTATTGTTTGGTTGTAAAAACTGTTCCTCTCTAGAGCAATTGTATTTTGGTGGTGTCAACTAGACATGACCCATCAATATCAGAATGCTTCTGTTCGCTGATACAGGCTTTCTAGTTTTACATTTTTCTTCCCATATACTCCAGTTTCTGTTCATTGGCTTTATAAATCAAAGCATACCACTTAAATAATAATATTTCGTGAGGAAATGCTGTTTTTCTATAAAGCTTATGAAAGTTTGATCCAAGCGCAGACATTTAAGTCTCTAGAACAAAAGCAAGTCTATGATTCCTGTCCCAGCGGAACCTTGGAAGGCCATCCCGGGACACTACATTTATTTGTTCATACTGGTGAGCGGCTAAAGGCCCTTTAATGAAGGTGTCTACCCTGCCATGTTTCAAACAGGTCTTTCCCGTTGCCACAAGTGCAGTGCGGTACTGTCCTCTGCTTGGATCTGCCCTGTGGCACTCAGACCTGCTGACAGATGACCACTTTCATCATAGCCGGAGGCACAAAGCATCTTCAAAATGCTGCCGTTTTGGTTACATGCTTCTGTGGTTACTGTCCTCATGCAGCTAGCAGTCTTTCCCTTCCCTCCATACAACTTTGAGAGATGTACTTATTCTTAGTTATTGTGTCTTGGTGCTAATAATCCTCAACACATGTGTCTGGCACTGTCAGAGGCCAGAACTGGATTTACAGACAGACAACGGTGAGCTGCTGCATGTTAGGAACCAATTCCAGGTCCTCTGCAACAGCAGTATGTGCTCTCCAACCCTTCTAGTTCTGTTTTTAATTGGCACATGATGAATTCACATATTTGTGAAGTGCACATATTTGTGATGTTTGGACACATGCATACCTCTGTGTGACATCAACTCGTGGTGTTTAACATCTAACATGCCTTTCAGCACCTGCCATGGTTTGTGCACACTCTAAATGTACGCTAGAATATTGTCAAGCTTCACAGTCAAGTAAACATATTTGGCTTTTCCCTAGAGGACCCCTTCCCTCCAGGCTTGAGGGACAACTTTCTCAGGTCATGCTCATCTGCTCCAATGAGTTCACCTCTGGCTCACCGTACCCCGATTGAAGTTTCAGGTTGGGGTTGCTTCATTTTGTTTTCACTTGCTGACATTGGGCTTTCTGTTATTCTACTCTTGTTTGGCCTTCCTATTCCTTCCTCTCTATCCTCCGTTACGCCCCTCCCCCATCCTCTCCATGCTCTTTTATGTGTAGGCATTGCATATGCGTGTGGGAGAAACCGCCACCTGCCTGTTTGCTCAGTTCTATTTTCTGTGGACACAAACCCAAGGAAGTCATGTCCCTGATGGGTTTGATACTCCTGTAGGGTTTAGATGGCATCTTTCGGCACTAGCAGCCACTACCTTACTTTTTAATGGCTGTCTGGACGCAGAGATGAAAAGAAGCCAAAAACTAAGATTATTATGAATGAAAGATTTCAGCTAACTGAAAAGATTATCCAGATTTTCTTTTAATTATAACCGTCAGCATTTATTAAAATAAATTCTACAATATAATTTTCTCATTCAAAGCTCTATTTACAAATCTGTAAAAAGATAAATTTACAAAACCTTTGAAAATTCCATAGATTGTATCTTGATATTCTTCTCCCACAACTCCTCCTAAATCCACTCCAATTTCATGCGCACACAACTTTGTGTTCTAGTTTTGTTTTGTTTTTGTATTTGTTTTTATAAACCAACCAGTGCTGCCGGTACTCTGGCAGATAGGTGTGTGGTCATCTGAAGCATGATTGATCTTGTATGTTCAAAATCAGAGAAATATAACTCTTTCTCCTTTAAAGAGACTCCATATAATATTCTGTCCTGTTTGAAGATCTAAATGTCAACCTCAATTATTTTAATCTCAGTTTCTAAATGTGTACATTTCTCCTGATGAAGACTGAGAAGAAAACTTCAGAGAGCCAAAGTCTCTGCTCACATGTGGAACGGGGACTCGTGTGAATGGAAGTGCTGCTCTACACCACTGGTGCCATGTCTTAGAGCGTGACTGAAGGCGTGCCTAGAGGCATGGCTCTGTTAATGTCAAAAGCAGCAATGCTACTCTCAAAGACAACATTTCTTTAAACATTACAAATCTTTAAACAATCAAGAATATATTTACTACAACACATTATTGCAGAAATTCTCTTACTCATGTCTATATTTATTTCTAGATTTTTTTAAGCTTGAAAGACCCCTCAGAGTCACATCATTTAAGTAACTATACCTGTGTTTGCTCCATGTGAATGGTTACCTAGGGACTAGGGATGCTACGTGGTACCAGAATTAAACTTTATTTTCAGGAGTTTTTGTGGCTACTTTGGCAGGAACTCAAATCTTAAAGGATAGATGCCCATCACTCTGTGAGTGCCAGTATCTTATTCTGTCTGTTCAAGGACTGTTGTATTTCACACTGCCTTATAATTTGGTTAAATTGAACAGTGTGACACCATTCTGAATTATCCTTATTTTTAGGACCAGGGGTCTAACAGTTTTGTTTATTTCCATGAATCTCCACTGGCATGAACAGAAGGAAGGAGCATATATGTTTTTAAATGATGGAAGGACTTAGGCAAGCTAATGACCAGAATCTCCTCAACTAGTGTACCTGGAGTTGGGATTTGACTCTGTTGAGCTCAAGGACATTGATACCCACAGAAGAACCTCCCTCATTCAATAGCATATTTATCTACATATACACTTATTAAGCACTTATTAATCTCTCCTCTTATCAAGAGCCTAAATGAGATACAAACTTGATGATGTTCAGGTATAGACAGCATATACCCTGAAATGTAGATTAGGAGGGCTTGACATTTAAGGAATGGAAGAAGTTGGGGACTGCACAAGGAAAGCAAGTGGACAATGGAGTGATAAGTGCACAGATCCTTCATGCTGGAACTCATGCTGGCTGAGGGAAATGTGGGGGCAGGGAGATAGAGATGTAGAAGAGAGGGATTGGTGGCTGGGGAAATGTCAACCTTTCCCTGAGCCACCTGCAGATTGCGAACAAGGTGAAGTC
Organism: Pachyuromys duprasi; assembly: GCA_028658305.1. Classification (NCBI taxonomy): domain Eukaryota; kingdom Metazoa; phylum Chordata; class Mammalia; order Rodentia; family Muridae; genus Pachyuromys; species Pachyuromys duprasi. The sequence goes on along the minus strand of CM053753.1, from coordinate 4,671,375 downwards.
TGTGCAGTGAAGTGCAGAGCAGCTGTCATGCGGTCCTCAGGTAAACCATGACTTTTAAGTTGCTTCTTGCGATAGTGCTCAATGTTAGAGAATGCTCTGAGATTCGAGGTGCAGCTTCACACCATAAAGGAACTTCACCAAGAAGTAACAGACCACTGACTCTCTCTGCCTGCATCAGGGGTTACCTCAGTGTTCTCCTAGCAAATTTGCTACCCAAGAAGCTCTGAATTTCAGGGATCAGGAACAGAAACCTTGTACTTTTTCTTCACAGAGACCTCCCTAGTGCACAGAAAGCATCATATGGCTTGTCCTGAACAGATTCCTCCCAAGGGCCTCGTTCACAGATGCAGACCCTTGCTAGTCTGTGCTTCCTCTGCTTTCCACTTTCAGCACAATCTGACCATTTCACTGCTTGTGGTCACTACATAAGGAAACAACAAAGCTGGATGAGTTGGTAGTACACATTACTTAGGAGCTTCCTGCTGATCATCTGGGGTTTGATTTGTGTGAGCATTATGGTCAGTGATTTGGTTCCAATGGGGCCACTAGCTCCTGCCAGAATCACAGCGTTCTTTATGGTTTTTTTTACATATGCCTTAGCCTGAGAATTATATCTTTTACATACAATCAGCTTCTCATTCTCAAGCTGCATTACAGGTGAAACAGGCTGGTAAAGCATTACTATGCTGAAGTGTTGATTCCTGAGAGCAGGGTCCAAAGTAGTTATCTGCTAGGTGTGTGATCTTGTGCAAGTCATTTCAACTCTTCGCGTTTCAGCTTCACACTATAAAATGTAAACAGTAACATCGCCTACTCTATAAGTTTAATGAGAGGCTGAAATGATTGAATATATCTAAAATAGCTTGCAACATAAGTAACTCTGGTAGAGGTTAGTCCAGTCCTCCTCTCCTGGAGTGACAGTGGCCAGTCTTTCATGGGCTTTGTTGCAATGCATCAGAAAAAAAACACACACACACACACAAAATTTATTGCATTTGGCTTACAACTCATGATGCCCCCAATTGTCACACAAATTCCAATCAACTAGTCAGAAGAAAAGAATAGATTCAAGCAAGCTACCTGTCTTTTTTGGCCCTGGGAACACCTTGCTCTCAGAGGTATGTAGTTTTTCTGAGTGACCTGTTCTTTGTAGACCTGCCAGAATGGTAAATTCATGATGCCGATTTCCCTGGATGCAGGTGATTTTTAAATTCTGCCCTTTTAAAATTGGGCTCTAAGTTGTGAATTGCCCTGAGTCAGAAGTTTCTGAGTGAATAAACAATAAAATGATTTATTATCTGAGAACTGTCCTGGCCAGAAGTTTAACCAAGTAGGAGTTTGGGGGATGAGGAATCTGAGTGCCATCTGTCTGCCAGCTCCCCTCAGCCCACTCCTCTTTAGCAGGGCTTTCCATTGTGTTCCTGGCTGCACCTGTCGGTGGGTGCAAGCTGGAATCAGCCAGTGTCCCCTCCCCATCCCCCTTTCATTGCAAATGCCACCCTCATTACCATGCTCTGCATACAAGGGCAACTGTTCTGTCCAGGAGTCCGTGCCTTGTTATTCTAACTAACACAGATGGTGTGTGGGCAGGGACTGGGGAGTTTTAAGCTACAAAAGACCAGCTACATCTTCTCTACCAGAGACTTTCAATAGAGCTTTGTGTGATGATGGAAATAGTTTCCTATCTGCCACCATTGTGGCAATCACACTACACGTGGCCTTTGAAATCTGTGGAAATGAGAAGGTAAGTCTGAAGCTAATATTACTTTATTCATTGTCACTAGAAGCTCACACATTGACCATAATGGAATTCTCTACTTACTTTATACATGGAAGTTAAGTCCAGAGGAGGGAAAGCCAATACAGAGCAGGACTATGGTTTGACATTAGAACACAAATCTCATACACACAGGGAGATTACATACATAATTATGGGGACATAGTTTTTCTGGGTGGCCTGTTCTTTGCAGACCTTCTAGAAAGGCAGATTTGGGATGCCAATTTCCATGGATGCAGCAGACTTCTGGATACTTCACTTATAATATCCACTGCGCTCTAGGCTGTCCACCAACCATTTCCTACAAGGCAGTCACCCTTCAGCTTTCTCTTTGACCTTTGGAGTGACAGAGTGACCATTGCTCCTGTTACAGTCTTGTGCATGACTTGCCAGAGTGTGCTAGCCCTGCCAGCACCCAGGCAGCCTTTCCTGCTTGAAAAACTGTATGAGCTCTGTTGCAGGCCTTGCCTTAGTGTTGCCTGATAACTGCAGATAGTTACGTGTATCTGTTTCTAGAAAATTTCCAACACAGCAATGTCTGGAATTTCACAAGCGCCCCGCAGGCACCCAAGTCTCCCCATTTCTAAGCTCAGTTTACTTGGGTTTTGCTGACTTTTGGCTGTCAACTGAGAACATCAGTATTTATGGAGAGAGTCATCTGAAAACTTGAGAAATTGGTACTCAGGCTATAAGCTTCAGCTGTAGGATAGAACGATCACAGAAACAACACAAAAACCCTACCTGGACCTCTGACGAGACATATATACACTATGAGGTAGAATATGACAGTTGTACCCTCTTCAAGAGAGCAACACCACACTTCAGGGCTAGATACTGATTCTTTTGTTCTGTGTGGAAATGCTTGCCAATGGTCAAATCTCTTCCATTTTTGCTCCTTGCTGCTGTAGTTCAGAACTTTCTTGCAACCAGACTCTCAACAATTGCCTAACACTTTCTGTTGCCCTCAAACTGTTTTCCTCATGGACAACAATTTTGTTCCCCTGGTGTACTGTAAAGACTTTATGATGCACTTTTAAATATTAAACATCTCTGATTGTTTTACATGTGTTTTCT
>CM053753.1:4639679-4668024 GCA_028658305.1 Pachyuromys duprasi | reverse complement strand
TCATGAACTTGATGGCTGACTCTTTGACCCTCCCCCATACAAGCTGGGGAGTGACAGACTGGCTAGATCCCAGGGGAGGACATTGCAGCCAGCCCTGAGGAGACAGGATGAGCTGGGATTGGATGGAAAGGGAGGAGGTCCACCCCTGTTGGTGGACTTGGAGGGGGCGGGGAGGAGATGAGGGAGGGAGGGGAAGGTTGGGAGGGAATGAGGGAGGGGGCTTTTCTTGGGATGCAAAGTACCTAACCTGTGATTGATACAAAAATAAATAAATTAATAAAAAAATTAAAAATAAAAAGAGCCTCAGCATCTGCTTTGGTATCCTGCTGTGTAGAGTCTTTCAGAGGCCTTCTGTGGTAGGCTCCTGTCCTGTTCCCCATTTTCTCCCTCTTCTGATGACTGTCTTGTTTGCCTTTCTGGGTGAGGACTGATCATCTTGCTTAGCTTCTTTAGGTGTACAGATTTTAGTATGTTTATCTATATTATATGTCTAATATACTCTTATAAGTGAGTGTATGCCCTCTGTGTCTTTTTGCTTCTGGGATAGCTCACTTAGGATGATCTTTTCTAGTTCCTACCATTTGCCTGCAAATTTCATGATTTCTTTGTTTTTAATTGCTGAGTACTATTCCATTGCGTAAATGCACCACAATTTCTGTATCCCTATCTTTCAGCTCCAGAGACTGAGCTGGCAAGGCTTTGTCCTTGGCTCCAAAACTCTATTAGATCTTTTGTTACCTCTTCTCCAAATCTTTCCAGACTCGAGCTTATGTTTCATTCAACAAACCCCTTAATCTAAGGGGATCATCACATCTCAAGATATCTTTATCTGGAGATTCCTTTCCTATGTTATTATATTGATCTAGTTTGCAAGTGTGTGTGTCCGTGTGTGCCCACATAGCACACTCAGCACATGGAGCTCAGGGACAGTGCGTGTGAGCAGGTTCTCTTTCACCATGTAAGTTCTGGGTGTTGATTCATGTCCCCAGTCTTGATGGTAAGTGCCTCTACCCACTGAACCATCTCACCCACCTGAGCTCTTTCTCGTATAGGACTATGTTATAAAAATTAGGAATTACAATGTAGAAAATTTGAACCTCCTGGGTGGACAAGTCTTAGATAGTAAGTACAAGGGGAAACCATCTGTAGGAAATAAGTAGCAGCCTCTACCTCCGATGAATGAATGAATGAATGAATGAATGAATGAAAGCACAATTCCTCTGAGTTGACAAGAGATCACTTCTGACTTTCTTTTATCCTAGTGATTAGAGTTTGTAGAAGAAATACTGTCTTGGAAAGTAAAAAAAAAAAGAATTAAGGAGTTCTTCAATGTGGAAAAAACTGGGTAAGTTTGAAACTCTTGGCATGAGGGAGTTACATTGGGGGTTTTGACAGAAATAAGACATTAACCCATTTCTTCAGGCTCCTTGGCTGGCTCTCTTATCTAAAATAAGTGAAACTGTCACTGTCACTCACATTTCTTCCAATATGGAAGGTGTGATTTCTGCATGGTGTCTGCAGGCTGCAGATATAAAAATCCAGAAAGCCTGTGGCAGAGCTTCCCATAAGCACAGAATCTGTTTAGCCCCATGTTCATTTTATAAGGCATAATTTAAAATATCTGTGTTTGCAAATTAAAAGGCTTTCCTACCACTAATTAAAATATACTCATTAGCTTTTGGCAGGCAACTGCTGTTCTTAATTTGATGAGATATATCTAGAAGAAAGGTTTGGAAATATTTAAAGAGGAAAAACAGACTTCACCAAATGTGCAGATACAAGCACCAGATTAGCTACATTCATGGGATGAGAACACTAATTATGCTTCAACTCCATCAGATTAGCAATACAGATGAGTAAGTTTCAAACATAACATCTTTCTCACCTTTTCCAGATTTTAGGTAGCACTTTTTCACTCTCTTGAAGATGTGATGGAGTTTTTTTGATCAAGGATCCTGGGTTCTCCTGCAGCTGTTAATTAGGAGACATGTGTTGCTGCTAACTAGTTCATAGAAAGGAAGGCTTCAGAGGCCACTCTGTGAAGACTAGCACATCAAGTGAACTGGGCCTGATGAGAGTTATTTATCAGAATCCATTCTTCTGATATCTCACCACTCAGAAAAATGGCTCAGAGGCCTGATGATCATCTGTTTGCTGTGAGCCAGAGCAGCCTTGCTCCTGCTTGATAAAGCTAGATCTTCTGGGAGGAGCTGTCTCTCAGTGTTCTTCCCTTTTAAGGTGAGTAGGATGACATCTGGACTGAGGGTAGGCATGCTTTCTACCCTCAGGAGAGTCTACAATATGACTTTTAGCTTGATACACTCTGTAGCTTAGAAAGGACTAGAATTATTAGGTCAGATCACTGGTAGCAGATGTTATGAGTGTGTAACTCTTCTCTGGAAAGCATTCACCACCCACCCCTAAAAACAGATCACTGGATGTACATCTCTGGTACTGTGTGATGATCCATAATAAGGATCACAGAGTCTCTGGGTACTAGACTTCTGCCATTCCACAGTTTCTATGGACCATACCTATGTGTCTTAGTCAGACAACATAACCATGACAACCTTTATAAAGTAAAGAATTTAATTGGGGCTTGTTTACAGTTTCAGAGGTTTAGTCTATTATCATCATAGAGTGAAATGTGCTAGCACATAGAAGACATGGTGCTGGAGAAGTAACTAAGTATAGGCAGCCGGAAGAGAGAGACAAGGGGCCTGGCTTGAGCTTTTAAATTTCCAAAACCCACTCCCAGTGACACACTTTATCCACAAGGCCACACCTCCTAGTCCTTTCAAACACTGCCACTTCCTAGTGACCAAACATTCAAATCTATGAGCTGATAGGAGCCATTATTTTTCAAACTACCACACTATGAGAACTTAGGACTTACCAGTCTCCTGTGCCAGAAGAGTCGCTATTCATTTTCATATAAGACCACATATATCTTAGTACTGATTAAGAAGCAAGACCTTTTTACTCAAAATATCATATAGTCAGTGACTTGGGTGACATTAGTGAAAACCATAGTAAATTCAGTCCAGATATATATTTGCAGTCTATGGAGTCTAGGTAAGTTCTTCCTCTGTCTGTCTTTCTCTCCTCTCTCTGTTTCTGTCTCACTCTCTCTCTCTCCATACTTATGTATTTGTATATACTGCATGTGTTCACAGACAAATGTGCATATACATGCCTTGATATACACACAGAGTTCAGAGGACAATGCATGGGAGTCCTTCCTCAATGTAGGTTCCAGAGGTTGAACTCAAATCATCAGCCTCAGCTGTGAGTGCTTTTACCTGCTGTCCCAGCTTGTTGGCTTCTTCACCTCTCCTCTTGTCACCACTGTGTACAAGAATCATGCATGGCATCTATCAAGGAAATGGAGGATCAAGTCTATGAACAGTTATCCACAGAATTCAGAAGACTTTTGAATTTACTGTCTTTGGTCCCTCCGCGTCTCACACTTCAGAGTAACTGAATGAGAAAGGAGGCAGCTGTCATCTCCATGTTGCTGACACAGAGCCTGAGGCTTCCAGTCAACTCACAGTCTGGTGAATGACAGTGAGCAAGTAGCTCAAATCAGATCTTCTGACTACAGGCCTAGTGCTCCTCAGACTACTCAGATTGCATTATGTTGGAAAGAAGGGAAAGTAGCTGAAATGTAGATTCAAAATCTTCTAAAAATGCTGAAATTTTTTCAACATTATCTCTTTGAGCACACATCATAACAGATGGGGACACCAGGTCAGTCCAAATCCAAAATCAACTTCAGGTATTTTCCACATGTTTCAATCTTCACTGAGAAACTGTCTCCACAACTTCTGGTAAAGATAATTTACTAGCAGGTGAGGAAAGAGGGGCACAGATCTCAATGAAACAAGGAAAAAGAAGTTTTAGACGAATTGCTCCAAAGTAGCCGGTGTAAGCTCTCACACGTACCCCTGTCCTTTCCTGAAACTTCTTGTCCCCAGTGGTATCTGAGAACTGACACCATTATTCCAAGTGTGCAGGGAGCAAGTTTTCTGCAGCTGTTTGTACTACTCTCCTTATCAAGGAGACACAAGCTAGAATTTGCTATTAAGGATAACGTAATTAAGTATCAGTGTTCTATCCCGGTAAGTGTAGTCTTCTCTCCTCATCAAGGAAACATCTCTTTGTAACAGATGGAGACCATTACAGGAAACTACAATCAATCAAAAGGTAGAGTTGTGAACTCCATTCCCAATACCTATATCTACAAAGCAACCCCCACACCTAAGAAAATGGGAGTGGAGAAGATCAGGGAGTTAACTGTGAGACCATGTCTCCAAATAATGTCAGAAGCTACACCCACTGTATGACTGCTTAACCATGAGCTCAAAGTAGATAACAACAGACATACCAAAGTAGATGCGAGGGAGCACATAAATCCCAGACCTACGCACAGAACTACAAGCAACTAAGGAATGCTGAGTGGAAGAAATAGCCTTCCCTAGGGAAGGGTACACCAAGCAGATCCCTGAAAGCATACATACAAGCAACACGACACACTTAGCAGTTTGTATTTATTTGGATTTAGGAATATGTATGTAAAAACTATTAAAGAAAAAGAGATCATGAGTTTGAGAAAGAACAAGGAAGGGTATTGGGAGGGTCTGAGGGTAGCAATGGAATGGGAAAATGATGTAATTATATTATAATCTCAAAAAATAAAAGAAAATTTTTAAATGAGTGTTTTGTTTGAGAACTTATCAAAACTTTAGGGACTTGACATTTGATATAACAAATTCCTTGCTTTGCATATGTTCAAGACAATTAAAAACAAATGTCTGCATAAAAACCTGTACATACTAATTGCTATGACAAATTAATGAACACGCTGGGGATATCGGTTACTCATAAAAAAATGAAATTTTGAAGCATATTGCAGACAGATGAACCTTGAAACCATTACAACAACTGAAAGAAACCAGACACCAAACACCACATATTGTCAATTTCTATTTGTGTAAATGTTTAATAGGCAAATCTATAAAGACAGGAAGTATTTTAACAGTTGCCAGAGCCCAAAGGGAGAGGAGAAAAAAAGGAAGCCTAATAATTGATACGCTATCTATCTAGCTATCTATTTTTCTGTCTATGTAATCTATCTGTCTATCTATTCATCTATCTATCTATCTATCTATCTATCTATCTATCTATCTATCTATCTATCTATCTCTTTCTGAAATTAGATGGGATGATAGACCCTCAACTGTGAATCTTCCGAACTGTTGACCTGGGCCCTCAATAAGTTAATGTTTGGGTTGACATAAAGTAAATAAATGTAATCATTAGCCTGACAACCTGAGGTTGATCCTTGGGCTCACATGGCAGAAAGAGAGAACTGACTACTGAAACATATTCTCTGATATCTACATGTGTGTCATAGTACATGTGAATCCATTAACATATTCACAGAAGAGAGAGAGAATAAATGTAACCATTTAAAGTTGTAGTATATAAATAAATGATGCTTATAAAAATATTTCAATTATAAAAATAAAACATCTATGACTTCAACCTTCACTTAAAATGTTTGTATTATACCATTTGACATGGGAATTCCTCTCAGGAGAAACTTTAAACTTCAAAGTAGAAAGTGAAAATAAACTCTTGAGAAAGTTGCTTTAGAAGAGAAATGTATGTGCTTTTATACTAATATGTTTTTATTTAAATGGCAGCCATTAAGATTGTTTTACCCTTAGTTGAATTGTGCAAAGTCCTCTATAGACATGTGTTTGAACACTTGGTCCCCACCTAGTGGTACCTTGAGGAAGCTGTATAATTTAGGAGGTACAGACTCACCAGATGGAGAAAGTCCCTGGGTTGGGCCATAATAAGGCTTTACAAGAGATACTACTTCTTGTTTGTTCTGGGTTTTCTGAGTCCAGAGGTCTTATGGCCAGACATCTTCCTGTTCTTGCCACCCAGCTTTCCCACCAGAATGCCCTATATCCTCCAGGAATTGTAAACCTTTAAATCGCTTTGTTAGGGTATTTTATCATAACAACAGGCAAGAAACTAAGACAGACATTGGTAATGAGAGGTGAGGAACTCTCTATGGTATACCTACACATGTGGATCTGTGGCCTTTGGAGTTAGTTTGTAGGAGCAATGTAGAAGTGTTTGGGACTTCCAGCCTGAAAAAAACTAGCACCCTAGAAGCAGCACTAAGTGGGCTGTTCTAATAGGAGCTTAGAAGATAGCAATACAAAGAGTAATTCAGGCAATGGGAAACCAGTTCCTGAGAGTCTAGAGAGTCAAGGACTAAATTTGGCTAGAGTGCATTCAAATTATATTCTGTTAAAGATTCTGGCTACATTATGTCCATGTTGCAAAATCTTGAGTGAATAATGATTGAATTTGTTTAGCAAACAAAACTGTAACTATTAAAGTGATTTATGTCATTAATGAGAAACCTTCCTCTTTGCACTGGGGCAGTCAGAAAAGTTTCCAAACTCTTTCACATTGTGCCATCGATCAAAGGTTCTAGCTTGTGAAAATGGAAGTTCACTTGAAAGGAGAAAACATACATTCAAAATGTCAAAAGGGGTCTAGATACCAGTGCCTAATAAAATTCTTTTTTGCAGTGTACAGAGGTTGCTGTAGCTGAGGTACCCAGAAGCCCAGGCTCACCCCTGAGGTGAAAGTAGAGCTGGGCAGGGTCACCCACATGGTGTTGGTTTTGCAGATATTAAAGACAAATGATTAGGGATCGTGCAATCTGGCATCACAGTTCCAGAGAGCTGCTAAGTCTAACCAATGTGAAGTAAGGCTTGAATCCATGCAAGGAGGCCCTAAAAGGTCACTGTGAAGCTGAATTGTAAGTCACAGGATGTTGGAGGGGGCAGGCCATCTGTGCTGAAAGCAGAAGGGATAAAAAGCAGGGATGCCTAAACATTTTGGAATCAGTGCCTTCTACATGCTTGATATGGAGGTGAAGGGATTGGTGTTTGTCCTGTATATTTTAGTCTTGTTGTGGTCTTTTTTTTTTTTTTCACGGCCACTATTCCTCCATTTTGGAATGAGAATGCCATTGAATGTTAGAAGTATGTAATTTGGTTTTTGATTTTACAGAACACTGCAATTAAGTGATTGCCTTGTGCAATGATTTGAATAAGAATGTCCTTAATAAGCATGCTTAGTCATCAGGGAATGGCAGTACTTGGGAAGGAATAGGAGGTGTGGCCTTGTTGGAAGTGTGTCACTGAAGGTAGGCTTTGAGCTTTCAAAAGCCCATGCCAGACCTACTGTCGCTCTTTTCCTGCTGCCTGTAGATCTAGGTATAGACTCTCAGCTACTTCTCCTGCATCATGTCACCTGCACACTACCATGCTTCCTGCTATGATGATAATGGACTAACCCTTTGAAACTGTAAGCCAGCCCAAATCAAATATTTTCTTTTGTAAGTTGCTGTAATCATGGTGTTTCTTCACAGGAATAAAACAGTAACTAAGAGAGAAGTTGATACCAGGAGTGGGGTATTATTGTGACATACCTGACCTTGTTGTCTGGGGGAGAAATATGGAAGACTTTAGAACTTTGAACTAGAAAAGTTGTAGAAGAATGAAAGATAGTGCTGAAAGTTATTTCTACAGTGGGGGTCCAGCTCAAGAAGTTTCAGAGGGAACGAATATTAGTGTGTGGCCTATAGACTATTCTTGTGATATTTTGGCAGAAAAAAAATGTGACAGCTTGTTCAAAAATCTACCCAAGGCTAAATTGAAAAGTTTTGTATTAGTGGCATTAGCAGAGAGGATTTCAGGGCATCCCAGTATTGACTGCCTTGTGCAGTTATTAGTGGCCACTTTTATGCAGATGTATAATGAGAAGGAGCAACCTGAGCAAGGGAAAATACAAAATGTACAGTTTGAGAACAAAAGGAACACCAGTAAATGTAATGGAGCTAAGTTCAGTGCTGGGGAAATAAAAAGTTTAAAGAAAAGCAAGACGCTAAATGAAATAAACAGAGTGGTGATCTCAAGGAAAGATTCCACCTAGCTAATTTTCCAACATATGAAAAGAAATAAAAGCAAAAACACAAAACTTAAGCAGTGAACGAAACCATAAAAAACAGAAAGCTGACACAAATGTAATTGAAAAGGGGAGAATAAGTTCCAGCACCATCAAGCAGTGGAACTTGGCAGTTTTGGTCACAGGATTCTGACTTTAGGGTCAAGGATATAAGAAAGGGGTTGTAGATTCTCCCTTCCCAGCTATGGAACGACACTGAGGACAGGTGTGTGTCAGGGATAACCCTGCATGGAGGCCCAGAGAGTCCACTGCATGAAGCTGTAGATACGAAGCCTGGCTTTGTTGAAGACCCAAAGATGTTGGAGATGACATAGTTGTGGGATACCTACAAAAAAGAGCTGAAGATCATGTGCGGAACCAACCCAAGAGAAAGAAATGTGTTGCAGTCAATGTAGTTGAATGGAGGTAGAGATCTGAAGAGCGTTTTGACATTAGACATGGAGATTCAGGATTTGAAGTTTACTGTGGTGTTTTGGGGTCTTGATTTGGTCCAGTATTTTATCACTATGCTTCTTTTTGGAATGGTAATGCATACTATGTGACATTCTATGCAGTATGTGGTCTGCTTCTTCATTTTGTTTTTATAGGGTTGTATAGGTAATAGATTGACAGGAGTCTTAGAAGAGACTTTGAATTTTGGACTTTAAAACAGTGTTGAGACTCTTATCGACTATGGGGACTATTGAAGTTGAACCAAATGCACTTTTGCATTATTATGATCTGGCTGCAAGTCTATGGAGCCAGGCAGTGGAATGTAAGGTTTCAATAAGAATGGCCTCTATAGGCTCATATATGGACCAAATTCATCAAATGCTCCCTTCAGATGAAATGATGAAAAATACTACCATCTCAAGGAGGGAAGGGCAAGTATAAGGCAACAACTTGAATCTTCTAACTTATATCCTATGATTTTTTTATGCAGCACATTAAATATTAATTAATAAATATTAGGTGAATGAGTGGCCAGTGAGGTAAGTTAATTTCAGGAGGGCAAAGATGAATTTGAACTACTGAATTGCTAAGACTTTATGAATCGTACAGGGCTTAAGAAATCTACGGATGGAGGGAATTAAGTCATGCCCCCCAAAGAAAACCCACACACATGCACATGCTATACATGCCCCAAACACACACTACATACAGTTCTTCCTATACCAAGTCAAATATACACACATACACTATACCTTTACCATGCACACACATATACACAAAACTCATACCACACAGACACACTACACATTACATCACACTTATGCACACAAACACACTCCCCAAGATGAGAATGACCATGGCTTTTTGGACCATAGAAACATAAGCATCAGAAGATACACCTTTGAGCCCGCCAGTCTCCAAAATGTAGTTGTTAGCTACTATGACTTGAAAATCATTAATTTTCTCTGTTCATATCCATTTGCTAAACAAACGGCCCCAGGAAAAGTGACACATTGTGTTCATTGATTTTATAAGGTTTTATTTAACACTTATAATAATGCCTGGGCTCTGTGTGAAGCTGGGCATTTAGACAGCATGCAGCCCTTCCCTGTGGGGATAGGACACAGACACCATTGGCTCAATGAACCTTACCATGAACATGCTTATCTTGCATCTTATGACCAATAGCAGAAGCAGGGACTATTCCTTGGATGATATCACTGAGAGTGTATAAAGCCAGATTGATAAATCTGAACTTGGCTTCACAAATCACAGACTTGGGTAGGCTCTAAGTGTTGACTGTAGGGAAGCCAGACACAGTTCAAATGGAAAGAGCCGCATAGCGATCCCAGAAAATCTTTCAGTTGTGGCCAGAAGAGACACAGTGGTGGCCCAGCATTTACAGGAATAGCCAAGCAGGAGAAGGACGTGAGGCGAGCAGAGCTGCTGCCGGCTCTGGAGCCACAAGGAAGCCACATGGCCTGAAGGAGCCCTGCTGTGGGAAATTCAAAAGCACGCCTGTCCTTGACCTTTTCAAACCCCTTCATTTCTAGAGGCATCTTCTGGTCAGGCTCTGTTTTTTTCTGCGGTTAACAGACGCTCATTTCAGGCACGCTTCCTTGCAGCTACCTGCTGAACTCTTCCCTCTCATCTATGTCTGTAGACCCCAGCCGGTTCACTGCAATTTCCTGGTATCACAGTGGCCCTCCACTCACTTCTACATGCATAAGCACTCTGGTTTCTATCTTCTATCCCAAGAACTTCTCATCCCAGGTGACAAGGGTGTCCTCAGCTTGGTGACAGGACGTAGATGGGAAGAAGTGACACCAAATGGCAAACCAAAAATTTACTTCCTCACAGGATCTACAGCTTAGTTTCACTCTGTTTGCTGTGTATCATTTACACTGTTGTCCCTCCTATGCTCTCGGTAAGATCAGCTAAGTGGCAACGACCTCAGTCATTTCTGCTATAAGTCACTAATATCCAAGCATGGCCTTCCATATGGCTTAAACATTTCCAAGCAGCTTTATTTATTTTATTTTAGATGAAGGTGGAATGATTAAAAATAAATAAAAGGATTAAAGACACAAAGCCAAAAAGAGTGATGCTTTTCTTCTTCCCTCAGGTCCACATAAATCTGTGAATGGATCACTGGCGTCACCTCGGAGTGAGGTGAGGTCACACAGATGTCTTCTTCACCTGGGACTTCCATGGCAGCCTGACTGAGCTACTAATCCTTGGCAAACTCAGGAGAAGAAAATCAACAAGGGTCTTAGGCAATGTGTTTGTTTATATGTTGTGGCTGTGGCTGTGGCTGTTGTCTGATTTTTACGTCAATTCCAGTACTCAGGAGTTTCAACCCTTTTGAATTGATATTTTGTGTTCAACTCACAAAAAGCTTTCCCTGATATTTTAAGACCTGGAGTTTGCTCTACCCAATCCAGCATTTAGATTTGTAGTTTTAAAATTCACTTCAGGCACTGACTGCACACACTTGAGGTCTGCCTCACCTAATATAGCTCTTCTCTTTTACAAAGAGCTTCTCAGTCACTCAGGACTGTGCTCACTGTGGAGGGACGTTCTGGAGACAAAGTATTTTCTGCTCATTTTACAAGGTTGCTCTCCTGTATGCCTTGTCTCTTTGGAACACATTTACCCACAGTGGGCTCTTCAGTGCATGTTTACAAATGCTATGGCAACGTGTTGGGGTGCTGTCCCTCTACCTGTTCATTTTTCCTCTGGTATTGCAGCTGATGAATAAATTTACATACTATGTAATTCAAGCCAATGCCTGGTTTGGTTCCTATTATATAAACGTATGTATGAGGTGGAGCCTCATGCATCTTTTCCTGTTGTTTCTTTGATTACAAACTCATTGAAACCTTTATGCTGATTTAAAATTCAATCAGGTACAATGCTCAAATGTGAAGCATATTTTCATAGCTGTAGAGGACAAACACTCACATTGATGACCATAGAACTTGTTTATTTTTATTTTTATTTATTTATTTAATTACATTTATTCACTTTGTATCTCAGCTGTTATCCTCCGTTATCTCCTCCCAATCCCACTTTCCCTTCCTCTACTCCTCCCATGCCCCTCCCCAGGTACACTGAGTTCAGCCTTTCATTCTTCTGGGAAGTGTGGCTGGAAATGAGAGCTAGGCAGTAGCTCTAATTGGCTTATACACAAGAGCAGGTCCTGCCACTGTGGGTTATTACTGACTTGGTGTAAGAAAGCTACTAGAAGAGTTACACATAGATCCTTAAGCTTTGCAACCAGAAAAGTCTTACTCTCTCCTGAAAATCTGTCTGTGGGTATGTTAGAGCAGGAGGTCTAAACTTGCTTTGCTGATTTCCCACAGCCCTGTCAGGACCGAAGCTGACATCATAAAGGGCTGATTAAAAAGATAGAGGAACAAGGCACATGAAGATATTTCTGTCACTCCTGGATCAGTCTTCACCTAAGCTCCAAGACTGTTCAGGTAATTTACTGCTTAATCCAAGTTGTGTTGCATTTCCCATTTGAAGAAGAGAAAAACAAAATAACACAAAATAAAAACAGATACATACAGGCATAATGCTTACAGAATGGCATGACAAAACTGGCAATGAACTAATATACAGAGTTTTAAATAACCCTGTTGATATGTTGAGTTGATTGCAATTGAGGTACTGTACAATGGTTAGGCAAGTTATCACAACACAGAAGTAGATAGAATCCTTTGTTCTGGAGTCTAGTTGAAAGAGGCTTTTCCCCAGTTGAGAACCAGGAAATTCAGCCCAGTCAGCAACATTTGCTGTGAAAATTGCTTATGCAGGGACTATTCCTTTTATATGCAGATATTTTCAAGTAAGAATGCTAAAATTCAGTGAATCATTCGTAAAAGCCAAACATCTATGACCTTCAAACATGGCTTTACTCTTCTCAGGTGTCATCTGGGAATCAAGGTGTTTATATCCACATTCATTAACAGTGAGGACATCTTGATTTCCAGTCTACCAGTGTCCTTCTGACAAAGATATTTTCCTTACTAGTTCTATCCAATTCACCTCAGGACTTGCTTCACAAAGATTCCTTAGCATTCCTTTGCAAGCAATGTTTACAGAACTCATCAAGATCACACAAAAGACAGTAAAAAGACAGGAAGGTGTGACTCTCATTAGAGAAGCCCACACCCACATCTGGAAATGTCTTATTTTTTTCCTAAGTGCTATTCTTTTTATTAGGTTAACAATATATTTTAAATAAACTCTAGCTCTACCTCATACTGGCTAACCCTGAAATTCTTTTCTGTGATGAAACCGAAAGACTTATCAGAATGTAGACTGCTGAAGACACACCATGGAATGGTGTCTTCACCCTGCTACTGATGACAACCATTCTCCCCTGTCCACTCCATCAAAAGGTTCTTTCTAGGCCTGGATGTGAGCTGTTGCTCTCTGCTCTGCTGATCACTGACATCAAATTCAACTGGGAGTACCTATTGCTACAAGGCTATTATTTTTATGGACTGTGACCAGCAACTGAGCTTGAACTATTCCAGGTTTTAGATACCATATAATTCTCCCAGAAGAGTATCACAGTGTTCTATAAACCCCCAAAAGGAAGCAGTGTTCTACAAGAGGCTATTATTTCTATGTGAATGTCACAAATGCTGTGGGTTTGAAATGGATCAATCTTTGTTCTCTTTCAACTCTGAAAGTGATAAAAATCACCTGCAAGTTGAATTGACTGGAAACTTTACAGATAAAAATAGAAAACTTCCTGCCAGTCAGAAGTTTCCATTCTTCCTTCATCTCAGCCCTACAGAAGCTGAGGAGTCTTGAAGCCAAACATTGCATTTCATTGCAAAAGGAATGAGGTTGCACAAAACAAGATCATCCTCGAACGAACAGGAAGAAACATTTTATTTTCTACAGGAACTTCTTCTGCAATATATTCTGGGGTGGCTTAGCACTAGACTCCAAAGTGAGAAATGGAAGGAAGAGGGGGTGCATGAGCATACACACACATACACACACACACACACACACACACACACACACGCACGCATGCACGCACGCACCCAGAGGGAGAAAGAGAGCCTAAAGCAAAAGGAAACAGAGGTAGAAAAGAATGAGTGTGTTGGCATAGAATAGGAAGTTACATGGATAAGAATTTTCTGTGTACATATTATTACTGCCATAATTGCACTTTCTTGGTCTCCAAAATAATTAGGTGTATATGTGTGTATTTCCATGTGGGTTCGTGCACATGAGTACAGTTGCTCACAGAGAGCAGAAAAAGATGGTGGACTCCCTGGAGCTGGGATTACAGGCACTTGGGAGCTGCCCAACCTGGGCACTGGGTACCACTCTCTGGTTCTCTGCCAGAGAAGTATATACAAGATTGATCCATTTCAAACCACCAAGACATAGCTTCACCTTTAGTATTATTTTTTTTAATCTTGCAAAAAAAAAATCAAGGCTAGACAGACTTTCTGTCCCATAGAATGTGTGGTATCCTGTCGGAAACGTTGCTTTCTGAGGCGATGGTAGTAGAGCCGTCTGTACAGCAGGCAGAAGCTCTTATGAATGCTTCCCACTGTGCTGATAAGGCTTGGCAAACCTGTCTTGAAAAGCAGAATTTTGAGTGGGATTACCCAGACTCACTTGCTGAGTCAAAGAATGGCTTCTCCTTTTAAAATGATTTTTAAAAATTAAAAAAAAAAACCTACTTGCCTCTCACCAGCATATTCAGAAGAGCTGTCCCCTACAGGAGAGGTGACCCTGATAGTTTAGGCACAGGAGAGCTGTCCTGATATTGTAGGCACAAGCTGCTGTGGGCCCAGGAGAACTGGCTGCATTCCCAGCAGGGGTGATGAGGGAGAGATGGACCTGATGGTATGGGCAAAGGCGAGCTGGCAGGCTGACCAGCTCAGCTACCACCCATGCCCAGATCCAGGGCTTTGAGATGGTCCACCCATTTATGAACTGTGCAAGGGGCTGGTGCTGCAGATCCAAAGCTGCAGGACCTCTATAACACAGAACAACAGCAGAATCTGGGATCCAGTATTGAGGGTGTAGCAGAAGCCAAAGGTCTTGAACTAGACTAATAACTCATTGCAATGAACATTCACAAGTAAAGCTGCCTGGGCAAACTGTTATATTTTGTGACACACTGCAAACTTCCAATGCCACTATGATAAAAGAATGTGTGATGGTGAGGCTAAAAAGACTACAGAGCAGAATGGTACATGCACAGATGACTTTGGTTGAGAGAAGAGCAGGTCATTGCCCAGAGAGTTCTTCTAGATGATTTCTTTGCATTATTATTATTATTATTATTATTATTATTATTATTATTATTATTATTTTGTTTTTGGTTTGGGGATTTTGGGTTTTGGTTTGGTTTGGTTTGGTTTAGTTTTGTCTGTCTGTTTCTTTCTTTTTCTATTTTTTTAAAAGATTTATTTATTTATTCTGTATACAATGATCTGCCTGGAAGTGTCCCTGCAGGCCAGAAGAGGGCCCTACATCTCATTATAGATGGTTGGGAACCACCAGATGATTGCTGGGAATTGAACTCAGAACCTCTGGAAAAGCAACCACTGCTCTCAACCTCTGAGCCATCTTTCCAGACCCTGTTTTCTAATTTTTATCTTTCATTTTCTTTTTGGGGGGGAGGTTACAATGGTGGAAGGTGGTATTTGGAAGGACTGGGAAATGAGTGGGGTACATGATATGAAATTCCAAAAGATTTAATAAAAATTATGTTAAAAATTAAACCTAAAATTTAAACCCAAGCCCTAGATAGTTCACATAAAATTTGACAACTGGATATTTAAGGAGTAGAATTTGATGCTTTCAAATCAACACTGTCTTAGTTCAGAATGAAAGGCTGAGGATTTGGTGAGGAGAAACACACAGTTCTAACAAATATAGCATTCTTCCCAGAACTTTTTCATAGCTATTCCATGAAAAGAGACGTTCTAAAACCTGTTCTCAGTGTCACTCAAGACTGCCATGCAATAGAAGTGAGAGACAGGGTGGAATATCAGAAGTTGGAAACCACACCCTCCTTTAGAATCAATGAAGAGTGAAAGTGATGGAAAGGATATTAAAGTTTAAAGTCCTCTTCAAGTTATCGAAGAAGCTCCTTAGAAGAAGAGATGTCCTAGAAATCAGAGAACCCGAGTCTCCCGCTTACCACTCCTGCCCACTGCAGTGTGGGTGCGGGCTCCTTTCTGGTTACCTGCTGGGGACTTCTTGGGGTTACAGTGTGCTGGACAGGAGGGTCACATCTGGGCACCACTTACCTTCTTCAGGATATAGATTCCATTTGAGCATCTCATGGTCTGGATGAAGGGATATGTTTGATTTTTTTAGATGAAGGATTTTCTCCATATAATAGGAAGGGCATGGTTGTTTCTACACACAGCACATATAATTTAGCTCTGTTTAAAACAAAGAAGCCATGCCCTTTAGCCCAGAGCGCAGCAACACTGACCACTTTCTCCTTAAGATCATGCACATCCATGCACAGTATCAGGCATACTCCTTGAAGGCACTTCGTTCATCATGTCTTCACCTGTAACTGTCTTTAATTATTATTATGGGTTATCATAGTCAAATATTGTAACCATAACACTGCTAGAAAACAATTATGATAATAAAATCTGAAGAGAATAATAAAATTCAAAAGGATACACCAACTAGAAATATCAGATATGTTAGCAGAAATTCTAAAATCTAACAAACCATGGAATGATGTTTTAAGCCTTAAAAGAAAATACCTAATATCCAAGATTAACATGTACATATAAGTGAAAAAAGAAAATGATGTTTTATATCATCATATGCTAAGACCAGCGAGCCTAATGCTGCAAAATATACTTAAAAAATTCCTACAGAAAGAAGTCTCAGTCTTGAGAGTACAAAAACAATTAAATATCATGAAAGGAATATAGTAATACAGAAGTCAATCACACCTAATCCAAGAGACCAACAGAACTCTCATATGAATAGAGGAAAAACAAAGAATAAGCAATAGTCAGATCAGACAGACAGACAACTAACAAAACTACAAGAATAAGCAATAGTCAGATCAGACAGACAGGTAACTAACAAAACTACAAGAATAAGCAATAGTCAAATCAGACAGACAGGTAACTAACAAAACTACAAGAATAAGCAATAGTCAGATCAGACAGACAGACAACTAACAAAACTATAAGAATAAGCAATAGTCAGATCAGACAGACAGACAACTAACAAAACTACAAGAATAAGTAGAGTCTTCATAATAAAAACAATAATAAAAACAAAGAATAAGCAATAGTCAGATCAGACAGACAGACAACTAACAAAACTACAAGAATAAGCAGAGCCTTTATAATAACCCGAAATGCAACTGGTTTTAGTATCAAAACTAAAAGACAGATTTTTTTAAAAAAGATATGACTACATTGAGTACAAGAACATACTTCACTGGCAAAGAAACAGAATGAGGATAAAATTATGGAAATAAATACATCAAGCAAACAGAAGCCTCAGATAAGCAAGATTAACTCTCCATATATTTGGGAACATACACTGAAAACCAAAACTAGTCAGAAGAGGTAAATATTTTATATTAATAAAGGAAAAATACAAAAGAAGGCATATTCTAAATACTTTGGCACTGAGCATTATTGAACACAATTTCATAAGATAAATGCTAATGACCATAACAGGACAGAAGAATCCAGGAACACTTAACACTGCTAATTTCAACAACCAACTCTCATCAAAAGAAAGAGCATCTGGTAAAAACAGATCAACAAAGAAACTTCAGAGGTAATTGCACACCAAAGATCAAATGGACTTAACAGACATTTATAAATAGTTCATTCAAAATGTGCAGAGTGCACATTCTTCTGAGCAGCTCACTGAGCTTTCTTTAAACTAGATGATGTTTTATTATATAAAATTTTTAACAAGTAAAAAGAAAAATAAATTTTTGTATCATGGAATAGTGGAATAAAACTATAAATCAATATTAGCAGAAAATATAGAATTGCATGGAGACAGAAAAATATAATCTTCACTAAACAGTGGAAGACTGAAGAAATCACACAGAAAATCCTTAAAATAAAATGAAAGTATGACTTATCAGAATCTCTGGGGCACAGAAAAGTCAGCTCTATGAGGAGATTTTGATGTTGTGAATTTTTAATTTAAAAAAACAAACAAAATCAGTGATTTCAAATAAATATCTTAATGATATTTATGTTATCATTAATGTTATTATTAAAATCATCAATATCAAAGAATAAGAAAAACTGTATCAATAGATAGAAAGATATAATAAACAAAATGGTAGAAAAATTTTTAAATGGAGAGTAAGAAAATGATGCAAAGAAGAATGAAACAATGGGTTGGTTTTCGAAAAGGATAAAAACAATATCAACAAGAGTCTAGGTTAAAAAACTGAAGACCCAAGTCAATAAAATTAAAAATAGCAAAGGGTGCATTATAACATATACCAGTGGAATTTAGAGGACAATGAGGTAATAATTTCATACTGTACATTTCCAAAAGCTAGAAAATCTAGAAGGAGTACAGAATTAATAGACTAATAAAACCAATCAAGAATATGTTGAGAGGCTGTTAATAACGTAAACAGACCTATGACAAACAACAAAATTGAAGCAGGAATGATATTTCACAGCCCAAAAGACCAGGATCAGACAGACTCATAGTCACATCCAACCTTGCCTTTAAAGAAGAAAGAACACAGTGTTCTTCAAACTGTTCCACAACAGAGAGAGACAAAGTGCTACCAAGTTAATTCTTTTAAACCAAATCACTCTGGTACCAAAACCAGAGAAAGAAACAAAAGCACCAGAAAATAAAAACATAAACCATTTTTTAAAAACATACAAACAAAATTCTCAACATAAACAGTTGCAAACTAAATTCAAGAATACATTAAAGAAATCAAACATCAAAATAAATTTGGTTTGATTCTAAGGATGCAATGATGGTTCAGCATTTCAGATCCATAAATTTAATAATGTGTATGACTCGACTCAGGAACAGAGGTCACATGATCAACTCAATAAATTCAGAAAAGGCCTCTAGCAAAGTCCAACATATCTTCTTGACAGAACATACCACGAAATAATGAAGGATATGCACAATAAACCTCTAACCAAAAATATAACAAGTGAGGAAAACTGGAAAGTATGTCCTCTAGCACAAGGCATGATGTAAGTGTATCTATTATTATTCATTAGAATGCATGCCATTTTAGAGAGAACAAGGAGTTTGAAAGAAATAACAATAAGGGAAATAATGAAAAGTATCACAAACAAGAAAAAGTCAAACCCATCACCGTGTACAGATAGTAGAATCCAACCTTTTGAAGACCCTACACTTCATCAGAAATCTATTAGATCTGTTCCACCGTTTCATCAAGTTGTCAGTCAACATTAAACAATTAGTAACTCTTCTCCAAATAAATAATTAATCCATAGGACAGAACCAGGAAACCAAAATCCATTCATAACAGCTACAAGATAATGTCTATGAATAAATTAACTAGGGAGATGAAAGACTTCTATAACAAAAACAAAAGCAAAAACAAGATCCAGAAAATTTTACAGAAAAGAAATTAAAGAAGATACTAGAAGATAAATAAGAGACCTATGTGGTCAATTGGCAGAGGCATTCCTGGGACTATGCCTTATCATTAAAAGCTCTCTACAACATCAGTGCAATAACCACCAAGTTCCCAAATCAATCTTCAGGATTAAAACAAAAACAACTTAGAGGTCACAAAGAGCAGTGGCCTCAATCTGTGGGTCATGGGCCCTTTGGAGGTTGACTGACCTAAGATCATTGGAGAACAAGATATTTTGCGTTGTAACTCATAACAGTAACAAAATAGCAGTTATGAAGTAGCAACAAAATAATTTTATGGTCGGAGTCACCACAGCG
This sequence comes from Pachyuromys duprasi, assembly GCA_028658305.1. Taxonomy (NCBI): domain Eukaryota; kingdom Metazoa; phylum Chordata; class Mammalia; order Rodentia; family Muridae; genus Pachyuromys; species Pachyuromys duprasi. The sequence continues at coordinate 4,648,566 of CM053753.1, read as the reverse complement.
TGAGGATTTGTGTTAAATGGTTGCCGCATTAGGAAGGTTGAAAATAACTGGTAAACAGTTTTAAGGACCCTAAATAGGCAAAACTGGTGGTCCAACAGACTTTTTTCTGAGGGTAATTTTCTAGGCCAGAACTGATAATTACTGACCGTGGCTTCCACTGGAAGTGGCAAACTGAGAGGCTAGAATTAAATTGCGGGTGGTGGGCCTGTGCTGGCAGCTTCCTGGCGTGAGTTTACACCTATTATGGTAAGCCAGGGCTAGGGCTCTCACTTAGTGCTAGCAGGGGCTTTCCACTGGTAGAGGCAAAGCATCTAAAAAGAAACGAATGGGAGGGAGAAAAAGACCATACCCCCCCCCCCACACACACACTTAGATTTGATGAAGTAAGGCAGACCCCAGCAGGTACGTTCAAAAAAGCTTCTCTTTATCTAACTTCTCTTCATTTAGCTTGTCTTACAGGCTTCTTCTTCCTTACACATACACATAGAAATATCTCCCTCCCTCTCTCCCTACCTACATACACACATACATTCACATATTGGGTGGATGGAGCAAACTCTAGAGCATGAGCTCCAACTCAACCCTACACACCTACATATACATACACACATCTTGTTGGATGGAACAAACTCTGAAGAGCAAGTTCCAAACCACACTTTTATTCTTTTTCCCACAGCTTAACAAGAGGCTTCAAGCAGTACAGAAATCATAATATGGTTACATTCTATTTTTCTTTTTTAAAAAATGTTTGTTTGTTTATTATGCATACAATGTTCTGTCTGCATGTACACCTGTATGCCAGAAGAGGGCACCAGATCTAGATGGTTGTCAGCCACCATGTGGTTGCTGGGAATTGAACTCAGGACCAGTGCTCTTAACCTCTGAGCCACCTCTCCAGCTCTCTATTTTTCTTTAAGTAAACTATTAAAATGAGAATACATGAGAAAAACAGGTTTCCCAATAACTTCACATGATCAAGTGCTTTATGTATTATGGGTGAAAAATAAATATGAAAAACAAATTATTCCCAAGAGCCCATATACATTGGAAAGTAAGCAACTTGTCTATATATTAACAGTGTGAGCAAGCAAGGTAATTTCTCAGCCAGTTTTTTTTTCTTTACTGTCAGCTGCAATTTGCAGTTACAAAGAAAGAATCAATTATCTTAAAAAGCAATCTTTATAAAAATCTTTTAAAAAATCACAAACCTAAACTTTTTATATAAAAAATAATCGGCTTTATCTACTTTACATCTTCAAGGTGTGCATCTACTAATTAACAATTTTTATTAGATGCAACTATAAGGAAATTAATTGTTTCAGTTTCATTTGTCATTTTGTTTCAATCACTGGCCCAGCTAGAAAGTGTCTCCTCAGCCAGTCCTACACTGGGCTACTGTCTTTGTTCACCAACCTTAAAAAGTCACTGGCTTTACTATTAAGAGTGTGCTTTCCTGAATTTCAAACTGTTTCCTAAGATTTTCTATGTTAGAGCCATTAGCAAAACATCTTTACCTAACCTTGTTAAACAATCTATTTTTCCAAATTCTTTCTAAAGGTAGTGGTCATTGCTAACCATCTACATCTACAAGTTTTGTTCAGGGGTGATGGATGAATCATAGATCTGCTCTAGCAGCGGTGCCTGAAAGAGATCAAGCATTGTTATTGTGAGTACCAGTGATCCTGCCCAGTGAGGGGCTGGAAGCCCCCTTAGCGATTCCATACAGCTCATATATTAAGAGGGATGTGGTGACAATGAGGGCAACAAGCAGAGCTGTGCTCCATAGCAGCATGAAGTCGTCAGGATATGTAGTTCTTGGGGTTATGTCTCTCCAAGATACTCATCATGGTTGTGCTAGCCAGCGGGCTGCCTATCGAGAATTCTAGAGCTGTTTTGCCTGTTCCTCCTGCATGGCCCCTGACAGATGCCAGTGGAATGGAAGAGGAGATCCAGAAAGAAAACATGAGCCTATTCTACCTGATTTTGATTAAGGAACCAAATATATACACTGGTCTGAATGACAGGTGTTGCTATGAATAAGGGATTTCTACTTGTAAAAAGATGAAACTAGATCCCTATCCCTTATGTTTTGCAAGAAAAAAAAGATTTTAAAAAGGTAAGTACCACAATGCTAGACCTAAAATTTTGAGACTGCTAGAAAAACTTAGGTGGGAAAATTTGAGCTATAGGTAAAAGCAAGTTACTCCTGAGAAGCATTTCGGTAGCATAGGAAATACTAACATGGATTGAGAGTTAGTATTCCATGACATTAAGTAACTTACATGCAGCAAGAAAACAATTAGCAGAGTGAAGAGATGGCTTACAGAACAAGAAATCTTTCCTAGCTAATAGGAGATTACTCTCTACAGTAAATAAAGAACTTAGAGAATTAAACACTCAAACCAAATTGTCAAATCAGATTAACTAGACAAAGAGTTTTCAAAGGAAAAAAAAACACAATAAATACATGAAACAATGTTCACCATCATTAACCATCAAGAAAATCTAAACTAAAACAACATGGAGATTCCATTGTACCTTATTCAGAATGGCTGCCACCAAATAAAGAGCAACCGCAAATGCTGGTGGGATGTGAGAGTAATAGAACCCTTTTACACAGGAAGTGTGGAAACAAATTATTTTATCTCATCCTCGAATTAAGAAGGAGGCTTCTCACAAAACTTAAACTTCCATAGTATCTTGCTATACCTCTCCTGAGCACAAAATTAAAGAAATCCAAGGCAGCTCACTTCAGAGATGCCTGCACATCCGTGTTTTTGCTGCACTATTCATAATAGCCAAAATATGAAAAGGATACATCCTAAGAAGCATTGATAGAATTCATTTCCTCTCCCAGCTAAAGAACTAAAAGTCAGGGGAAAAAAATACACAACTCAATAGGCAACAGCAGAGAAATCTTATGCACTGCAAACAGAATCAGCAGTTGAAGAATTTTTTGTGTGAAAAATTCCACATTTACAAAGTAATCATAGAAAATTCTTAGGAAAAGCCAAGTTGAAGGATATTCTACAAATCATCTGCCCAATGTTCTTCATGGATCAAGCCAATAAAACAACAACAACAAGTGAACAACGTGTCTAATTTTACAGTAGATTAATGAGATAAAACTATTGATTGCAAGATAACATTTGGGTTGGAACTACATATAATAAAAAGACAGTATATTTGGGAAAGAAAAGGAATGGGGACTGTTGGGAGCAGGAAGGTTCCTGTGCCCATGGATCTCCAAGGCAGCCATGAATCTTGTTCAAGGCAGCAGGGTTGTTCTTTCAAAAGGAAGAATGTTTAACCTGTTTTGCTGGGAACTGGAAGTGAGTAATAGCCTGGTGGTCTGCATTATCTGTTGGGCCAAGCTATAATCACTCTCGTACACCAGGACCAGAGGTGACTAAGAGCTCAAATGATCTCTATGCACTCTGCATACTGAGATCAGGCTAGACCCTTCCTTAGACCTTTAATACAGGTAACCTATCTTTAGAACTCATCTTTTTTGGAAGAAATGATACGTACTCTGAGTTGTGTTTTGATATAATTACTTGTGCACTTGTGATTATATTACACTACGAAACCCTCTTCCAAATTATATTCTCTTTAAATATACTGTCAACAAACCACCTGACATCATATTCCCCCAAATTTGATACAGATTGACAAAGTCAATCTGAATCAAGTTTTTATTCTCACCCCTTTGCAGATTGCTATCTGCCTTGACATCTGCAGAGACTCTCACAGAGTAACACAGTATCAAATAGTAAATCTCAAATTACACCATAATTTAATCTTGAAAAATTGTAAATTCAAAATCTTATAAATAGAAATAGACCTATGGTATTCTAGTACTAACCTAGTCATTGAAAAAAAGTGTATTACAAATATGATATATAGTGGCAAAATTCATTATTTTTCTAACTGAATTACATATACATATATACATGCTTACATACGTATATATTTCAAGTAAAAATATAGGGGTTCAGTTAAGAATATAATACATTTTGATTTCCTGGATCAAGTAACACTTTCACCTTGATTCTAACTATTAACTCTTTCTGTTGTTTTGTTTTGTTTTGTTTTTTGAGACAGGGTTCCTCTACGTAGCTTTGGCTATCCTAGAACTCTCCATGTAGAACAGGCAAACCTCAGACTCAGCCTGCCTCCTGAGTTCTGGAATTAAATGTTTGTGCCACTATACCCAGCTAAACTACCAACTCTTAAAGTAGTTGGCAGATATTCAGTTCTGGCATTATATTAAAATAGGAGTGAAAGTCAGAAAGACATGCAGTTATCGAAATATTCAGTCTATTATTTTTTTTAATTTTTTAAATTTTATTTATTTGTATATCAATCACAGGTTAGGTACTTTGCATCCCAGGCATAGCCTCCTCCCTCATTCCCTCCCAACCTCCCACTCCCTCCCTCATCTCCCTCCACCCCCCCCCCACCAAGTCCACAAACAGGGGAGGACCTCCTCCCCTTCCATCCAACCCCAGCTCATCCTGTCTCCTCAGGGCTGGCTGCAATGTCCTCCCCTGGGATCTAGCCAGTCTGTCACTCCCCAGCTTGTATGGGGGAGGGTCAAAGAGTCAGCCATCAAGATCATGTCAGTCTATTATTTTGATGAATAAAAATTTGTATTTTATCATGGCAGCTTGGTTAAATTTACATGACTAAATCTGTTGCATATTGATATCTTTTAACTCATTTAGTTCCCATTGGCTACTTTTCCCCATGTCAGGAGATGGCTGTAGTCAGGATAGACCTGAGTTTCTGTGTCATGGACCCAAAAAGGAACAGGTTGCACCATGCCACAGGTGATTGTAGTTATGGTTCTTGCTCTGTGTTATGAACATGCAGAACCTAGAGAGACACTAGACATGTAGGGTATAGAGATTAATAAAGGTAAATATGACTGTTTTAGGTTTCAGTGAACTAATCCAAAGTGCTAACAGTTATGGTGTCTCTTGTGTGACTTGTGTTCTCCAGGCAACTAGGGAAAGGTATTGACTGATGTGGCCTCTCTATTCAGATGAACCTATGCCTGTGCTCTACTGTGGGATCTTAGGTGAGTTTAATCCCTTCCCTGGGCTTCAGTTTACTCAACTATCAGAAGTCAGATTAGGATAGTATTAATGCCAGATGGTTGGTGTGTTAAGGGACAGTTTGGTGCCTGACACATAGGAATGACTGTTTTTATTGTTTTGTATTATATTTTGATTTATGTAACACAATGAGGTCTTGAAGAGCATTTAATAATATTGAGTCATAAAAACAATGTACCCCATCTTATTTTGAACACCAGACATTAATCTTTTACACTGCAGCATTTCTACTGTTGTTTTTAGGTTCCTAGTGATAATTCCCAAAGTGGCTTTAGAAAGAGTACACAATTGTTTTCATCCATCCCTAAAAGATGTCTCTGGTTTGAACTTGAGGTACAGTAGTACAGTGCTTCTTCCTGATTAAAGATCATGAGGTAATTTATGGTTGCCAGGAAATATTCCCTTGAATGTACAGGCAAATAGCAAAAGCTAGAAAGATAGAGATTCTAGATAATGGCATCTATTGGTCAAGGATTGATCAAGACAATTAGCCAAGTATGTAACATGAGCTCAGCCAGTTTTCTGTGAGGTAACAAGCACTTAAAATTAAACCTATCATTAAACAAGGTGTTCAGTAAAACTAGCTCCATCAATTTCAGATAGTCACCAGAGGCTTCAGACTGTTTAATCTATGGATGAGTTTGAATCAAATTTTGATTATGTCAGGTTGATTCTGAGTTCATGAAGGCACATTGGATCCAGATATTTGCATAATCAGCTTCATAACAATTAAATTTAAGGGGCAGAACATAACAAAAAAATAACTGCTAAAATGACTACAATAACAATGAGGAGGAGGTTGACTACTGACTCACAGGGCCTTAGGGCAGCATACAAGCACCTTCCAAGTTTACCTCCATCAGAGGCCACTGGTTTTTCTCACTTAAGATTAGAAGAACAAGTACCTCCCTCTCTCAGCCTGGAACTCACCACTAGTGCTGTTGTCATGGAGCTTTTAGAAAGCAGAAGCTGCCCATACTCCCATCCCAGTTAGGACTCTTCAAAGAATCTCAAAGAGCAGGGAAGGACATTGTTTTTAAGAACTCAGGATAGGGGAGATAAGTAAAACCAAGTTAGCTGTGAGTGAAATAAGTCAGACCCATGAATCTATTTCTTATGTTGACATATAGACTATACATATGCACACAGGATACAGGAAAATAGAAAAGAAGTTATTTGGGATTAAGGGAGATGGCAGTGTTGGAGACTGAAAATGCAAAAGAACCTACTTACAAGAGTCCAACAAAGGAAGATCTTTATTTGAATTAGGTAGCAAAAAACTGGTCAGGGACAACAGCAAAGACTTGGGAACTGACTGTGCCTTTGAACGTTCATCTTAGTAAGTGTTTACACAGATAGTAAAATCTTATTGTACTCAGGCCATTACTGGTCAATCAGGACTGCAGAACAGAGTTGGAAACTGAACTGCAACCCCGAAGAGAAATTGTACAGTATTTTTAAAGGATGGAACCATGAAGGGAGGGTTAGCAGGGTAGATTGTAGCCTTATTCAATCATATTTTGATACAAGGGGTTTAATAAGGAAGTAATTGTTGGTGACTGGGCCTTATCCAGGACACCTGGTTTCAGAGTCCTTGGCTCAGCTTTTGCAGTAAGGTCCCCTCCTGGTCTTCTGGCTGAGAATTTAGAATGATAAAAGAACAAAGGAGTGGACCAAGTGCAGATAATCTAATAAAGCAAAACATTTACAATTTGGGTGCCTTAGGTTAGATAACAGCAGCTTCCCTCTTTATAGTCTTTACCAGTTCACAGACAAACATGAAACACATGAAGAAGCAGGAAAGGCATTTGTTCTGGGGCCTGGGAACATGAACTCAGTTTTGACATGCCAGCAAAATTGAGGTTGTTCCTGAAATGGCTGGGCTTAGGCAACTGTTTCTTAACAACAGAAGAAGGGGAAAGGGGAGGATAGTAGATAGTGACTATGGTCATTTGCATGAGACACTTAAGTAAAAATATCATTATAAAATTGACTTTGCACAGTGTATATACATGCATATTTTTTTCAGAAAAATGGTAATATAGTCAGTAAAAGGTCTGGTATGAACACTGAAAGCAACATTGTTCACAATGGGGAAAAAATGGAAAAAACTCGGGTGTCTATCAACTGAAAAATAGATAAGGGCAGTTTGGCACATATAAACAATGGAATGCTATTCATCCATAGAAAGAGCAAGACCTTTTTTTGCAAGATGGATGGAACCAGGGCTCATTATGTTAATTGAAGTAATACAGGTGTAGAAAAGAAACTACCATGGGTTGTGCTCTTGAGGAGAATCTTAAATGATGATCTCATGAAACTGGAGAAAGGGATTACACATGGGAGAGGGTAATCAGAGAACCACGTGGCAGTTAGAGGTAAGAAGGCTGGTGCACTGCTACACAGCAAGGGACTATGGAAAATGGTAATACAGTGCTGCTAAGTGACAAGGCAGGATTTAGAATGCTTCAGCATAAAGAAATGTTGAGTGTTTGCAGAGATAGATGCATTTATTCTGATTTGAACTCACACTATGTCCACATACAGCCAGATACCACAATGGGACCCAGAAAGACATATAGTTTTTATGTATCAGCCAAAAAACATATTTATGTTTTTTAAAGTGGAAAATATAAACACATTTAATCTGTCTGAACATATTCATAATATATTCTCTTATGTGACATATTGTGTATAAGGTTATGGGACAAACTAAATAAAGACGATTAGACGTATGACAGATCTTATATATAAAAGAGGTTTATTAGGTAGATATCAAGAGGCATTTGTAGAGAGAAGGGTGAGCAGGACATGATGGGGGAAAGAGAGAGAGAGGAAAAGAGAGAGAAAGGGAAAGAGAGAGGGGACACCCCGATAGAGAAAGGAGAGAAAGCAAAGAGAGACCAAGAGAGGCCAAGAGAGAAAGAACTGAGAGAGAGAGAGAGAGAGAGAGAGAGAGACATGATGACATCATAAGTTGCTAGGCAACCCAGAAGCATGCTTTGTTCCAAAATCCTAACATTCCTCCCTTTTTCCATAATTAAAAAATGAGAAACTTGGGCTGCTAAGTTAAAGTATATAAATTTAGGTTCATTGGAAGCAGCTCTTGGTTGTCATGCAAGGGGTTAAGAGAGAGAGAAAAATTATGACAACAAAATGGTCAGATTACATGGTCAAGAGGAGGAAGAGAAGCCTCTGCCCTGGAAAATTTAGGGTAGAGGGTTTTCAGTAGAGAGTTGCCAGCCAAGCAAAGCAGCAGGTAGGGACTGAGGAACGCTGGGAGAACCTGGAGCTGCTTGTTCTGGTCCTGAAGCACACCATTTCAGCCTTTTGTTAATAATAAGTGAATAACGGGTATAGATTCTCTTCTGGCTACTTCATGCTGACACTGGGGGTGGCCAAAAGGCTGAAATGTTGGCCAAGTCCAGGAAGAACAGGCTGTTTTGATGCTGTCCAGGGTCTGTGAGAACATCCATGCCTGGGAGGGGAAGTGCAGATCCAGCTTGATGGAAGTCTGTGAAGTCAGAGTTGAACACTTGTAGCTGCTTTGGCGCTGTTGTGGCTATAGGAAACATCTGTGTCTGGCAGGATACTGAAACATATAGATAGATAGACAGATAGACAGATAGACAGATAGACAGACAGACAGACAGATAGATAGACAGACAGACAGACAGACAGACAGACAGACAGACAGACAGACAGACAGACAGACAGACAGACAGACAGACAGACAGATAGATAGATAGATAGATAGATAGATAGAT
>CM053753.1:4572175-4639179 GCA_028658305.1 Pachyuromys duprasi | reverse complement strand
CTTTACTCCTCACTCTGTTCTAGAGTCTGAGTGTCCAGGTTTGAGATGTCAGCTGGGGTCTGTGGACTCCGCCCTGGGCTTGCTGCTAAGAGCTCTCCCCTGGAATGGAGATTTGGTACCTCCTTCTGTGCCAGGGGCTGTGCACCACGGTCTGAGATGATATTTGGGGCACACACAGTGGGTTTGGGTTTGTGTGCATCTGCTGTATGCAGGGCTGTCTGAAATGGTGCCCGAGGCCTTCTCTGTGTGGCCTGTGGACAGACACCTGAACTGGGGTTTTTGCTGGCGGATGCGTGCAGCTTTTGCCCTCAGTGTGCGCTCTGGTCAAGATGGTCCCAGGATCCTCTCAGCCGTGGGTTGAGACAGAACTCGGGTTCTTCCCAGATCCGCTGGTGGACTCACACACTGACTGAGTTTTTGCTGGCGACAGCGTTCACCTTGCGCCCCCGCAGTGTGCAGACTGGTCAAAATGGTCCCCTAATCCACTCAGTCTGGGTTGGTTCCGATGATTGGTTCGTGCTCGCCGCACACCCATGGGTTGAAGCAGAACCCGGGTGCAGTGTGAGCTCGCAGGGCGCAGTTCAGTGAAAACGGCACCCGGCTCCTCCTGAGACTGCCCGAGAGACTGTGTGATTCAGTCTATTATGGCGGGTGCAGGCACCCAGAGAGTCTGCTAGTCCAGATCAGAGCTGTGCACTGCTGGTCACGGGGAAATTTTTCCAGGTAATAACTGGGTGTCCCTAGGGTTTTCCCACTTGATTTTCTCACCGTAGGAGTTCTGCTCACCTGGCACTCACAATGCTGGCGTTTTAGTTCCAGAGTTCAGTCTCCTGGTCGCTGTGTTGTTTCTGCTCTCCTACTCCTCAGACACAGTGTTCTCTCGTGGCAGCCATCTTGGATCCCGTCCAGCATAAGCATTTTTTAAGGTGATCTCTGAAAAGGTACAAGCCTTTTGTGAAGTAGAAGTGGAAACTCACTTGATCTTAACTTTTAGTATAAGCACACATTATGGAGATTTAAAATCTTGAGTTTGGAACCACAACAGTAGGTGATATAGTGGAAAGTTTTTGTATTAGAATTAGATTAATAAATCAGAGTTCTATTGATAAAAATCAAAACTCTGGATAGTCAACACAACAGTAGCATAGCAACAGGAGGAAATATTAAGTCTTTTTACCTATTTAAGATACCTTAAATCACCTTAGACCTTGCAACCTTTATAACTTGCATTTACCAACCTTAAAACATTTTCTTAGACCCTCAAACATTTATAACTTGCCTTTACCAATCTTAAGACACTTTCTCAGACCCTCAAAAAAATTTTAGGCCTTTGTAGGTAGTTATTTACCGTGAGACATAGTTGAGACTGCTATGAACATTTATTGTCCTTTGGCTAAAGGGATGGTGAAAGGTTACATTCAGGCCTGTTTCTTGAGTCTGGCAACAACACATATTGTGTCTAGGCCTGACAATAGCAGACCTACAATTTAGGCCTAAGGCCTGCTCTCCTGCATATGAACAGAACTGGGAAGGCATCTCAATTCTCCCAAGACAGAAGTTGGCAACATGTCCGTGGGACCCCATTGTGAGGCCAAAACAGACCTGTAATGTTACTCTGGGCTGGGCAAGAGTGGTGGAGGTCGCTGAATCAAGGAACCATATTTTTGTCTTCTGCCAGGCCAAAGAGCTAAAAGGCTGGAAGTGTCTATGGCTTTTGTGCTGATTGAACCTCCATGGCTGGGCACAGAGGACAAACCTGCATGGGAGGTTTTGACTTCCTGAGTCCAGTCTGTCAGCAGGCAGTGTATGGCTTGTTGAGGCAGCAGCAGGACTAACGTCCCCTTTGGCTGCATTTGAAACAGTCACCTGGCGGAACTGCCTTTTATCTATACCCCAGCGGGATGGGGCACTGCAGACCGCTTGTCTTTTTTGCGGGAATGTCAGCAGCCTCAGAGAGCAGCCAAGGTCTGGAACATAGTCATTGCTCTGGATGAGCCTCTCTGGAAGGTTATTATTGTTTTTACCAACTCCTATATGGTGACTCAATGACCATTTCCACCTGTTTATTAAAAATTGCAGTGAGACCATGTTTGCATCTATAGGACTATATATATTTGGATATCTATGAGATGACTATTAACTTGCATTTGTTAACCATTAAATATTAGGACTTTAGGTTTTGTCCTTGCTAAGTAGAACCTTACAAGTCATAAATATAGTCTATTAAAGTGAGAGCACAAGAGTTTTTTGTAGGATTTATTATATAAAAAGTGTATAGTTTATAGAAGTCTAAGGCTATACTATAGATTAATAATACCATTTTTAGAAAATAAGACCAAGCATGTTTTAACCTTTTGATAGTAGAGATACAACACAATGACCCAGTTTTAACATAAATACATTCTTTAAAATTAATAGATCTTAATTTAGAATATTGGTAAAATGTTGTATGTGGTAACGAACCCAAGTTATGAGTTTTAAAACCAACAATTTAGTAGAACAGTATAAAGCAATTTTGAAATTACATTTGAATTTATTATAGCAAACCCATTAGCCAGAAAGCCTAGTGGTGAATCAGGATCACGGACAGCCCATGGCAGGAGAAACCGCAACAGCCTTTATCAATCCACTAACTGAAAAAGACATAGGCATTTAGATTTGCATTTTAAACCAACTTAACTTGAATAGATATTTATAACTTTGAAATTTTATGAGCATATAGAATTTATTTTGAAGCAGGGTTGAATCATAGATAGTAAAACATAACTTTTTATAAAAGTCCATACCAATTTTAAATGAGGCTTGTTGTTGTAGCCTAATCTAAAAGATAAAATAAACAGTTATGATTAAGGAGGCCTTGTAAATGTAAACCCAAAGAGAAGATTATATAAAGCATTAGATAAGGAATTTAAAGCATTTAAAATATAAGGGCAGAATATACAGAAATCAGGAGAAAAAGATTTTTTTTTTAAGCTTGGAAACAGCCTCTAAGGGGACAGAAATATCGAAAGCCAGAGTACAGAACGAAAGCGGCTTGGTTGGGGGAGGGGCGAGCTCATGGCAAAGTGGAACCAAATTGCCCTGTGTTAAAATGTTGGTGACGCCACGTGGAGTCATAGTGTGGAATCATAGTGAAGGTACGGTTCCACCCATTTCCTCCCAAAACCAACATGGCTTGGGAAATTCTGTAGGAGATTTAAAATCTCATTCAAGGAAGCTCAGGTGGCTGTGGGCAGTTTTTAGAAATTTCTTAACTAAAGCAGTGCGCCAAATTTTCCAAGCTGATTTTAGTGCTGCGTGAATCTCCTGGGCTTGGAGCACTGGCCGGGGAGGGATGCTGCTGTCACTGTGGGTTGCAGTGCTGCCACCACCAGAGTCGCCAGAGCACAGCCTCGGAGCCACAACCTCCTTGGGAGTTCAGAGTAGCGCAGGGAGTTGTGGCAGCAGCCAGCCGCTGCCACAGAGTTTCCCAGTCATAGATAGAGCAGACAGAGATCTGTCACAGAAATCAATTTTGTCCCAGAGGGGTTCAAAAGGGTCTGGCAAGGCCATGGGACGGGCAGAAACACCAAATGTAAGGTAACAGGACAAAATTAAATAAAGACAATTAAACAGATCTTATATGAAAGTGGTTTATTAGGTGGATATGAAGAGAGGGAGAGCAGGACATGATGGGGAGAAATAGGGGGGGGGGAGAAAGAGAGGGCACCCCAATAGAGAAAGGGGAGAAAGCCAAGAGAAGAGAGACCAAGAGAAGCCAAGAGAGAAAGAACCATATTGTCCCTTTAAGGGGCAAGGCAACCATGCTGTCCAGGTGTGGCCACCTGACTGGCAACACATGATCACATCATAAGTTGCTAGGCAACCCAGAAGCAGGCTTTGTTCCAAAATCCTAACATTGTGAATGTATACATTATGAAATAGTAAGAGCAGTTATTTCCAAGTGGTGAACTTTTAGAAGATTTATATTTCCTTATCATATTCCATAATATTACCATATTTTCATATTATAGAAGATTATATACCCTTAGTCTTTTGTTGATGTTGTTTTGTTGAGAGGTGGTTTGTTACACAGCTCAAGCAAGTTGGGTTTCAATTTACTATATAGCCCAGGCTGGTCTTGAACTCATGATCCTCTCACCCAGCCCACACTTGCTATACCCTGAACTAAAACAAAAAAGTTTCTTGTTTTTAATTATGTGCTTGTATATGTGTCTGTGCAGATAGTATATACATGTGAGTGTAGATGCCTGCACTGCAGAGACCAGAGTTACTACATTTCTCTAGAGATGAAGATACAGGAGGACGTGAGCCACCAGACGTGAGTACTGGGAACTGAACTCAGATCCCCTGCAAGAGCTGAAAACACCGAGCCATCTCTCCAACTCCATCCTTAAATTTTTAAACAATTATCTTACTGTGCTTTTGTAAGCAAAACAAAGCAAGCATTGTAGTTTGATCGTTTGTTTTGACTCTCACTGAAGGCAAGGTCATCACTACATCCAGTGTGCTGCTGTGCTGTGGACTGTGTGGCACCATGATGGAACTCTGAGAGGCTTCCAGGATCTCTGGCTTCTGGTGCTTGGTTTGAAGATGGCTGCTGAGACTTCCTTCAGAGATCCAACCATGTGCATCTCTGGCCATGCAGGAGGCAGTCCTAATGATGAGGCTTCTCTTGCTCTTTGAGAGGTGAGAAATGAGATCCTCATCAAAAGGAAAATCTTGGAGTGACAAACTAAGCCTGGCTGTGGTGGGAATGACTGGAACAGAACTGGGAATGCCCTTTCTTTATCTTAGATGTTATGCTCTAAGAGTGCTGTTGTGGCGGGTTATTGGGAACCTTGAGCTCTGAGGGAAAGTCTCAACAAATCTGGGACAGAGGCTAGAATAAGAGTTGGCTGTGATTAAATGTGACGCATACAGATAATTATAAAACAAAATTCTTTTAGTCGTCAGGCCTTATCACCAGTGGCCTTTCTCCCCCTTTAAAATAGTTGTGTAAACATGAAGATAGCAGGTGTGGTCATTTATCATTTTGTCTTTCTGTTGATGCAGAGCATATATCTCACTTCTCATGCATGAATCCTGTTCAGGAGACAGAGGTAGATTTATCTCAGAAACAAAGATGCTACTGAACACTGAGGACAACACAGACAGACCCAGATGTGGTCTTAAAGGCATGAAGGGGTTAACTACATTTTCTACAACTTTCCTAGATTACCCCAGTGAAACCTTCCACATGCTCCTTGGCTAGTGATCAGGTACACAGCTTGCTGGGCCTGCCTTATCAAGATAACACAGTCTGTGTGAAGAGTCAGTCATTCCCTTCTCAAGGCTCTGGCGACAGAAGGTCCAAGAGCAAGGTGCTGACAGCCTTGGCTTCCAAGGTCTCCACTTTTGCTTACAGATGGCCATTTTTTTGCCACTGCATACCTGGTTCCTTTGTGAAGTCAATGGTCAGATTGAAGGCCTCATTTTTCCCTTAATCATTGACTTTGAGACCCAGTCACTCACTAGAGTCACATTTTGAGATATTACAGCTCAGGCTTTTATCTATAACTCTTGAGACTCACAATTCACCCCTCAATATATAACAGCAGCTGTACCACATGATCTGGGAAAACAAAACAATAAAGAACTTTACTTAGTGTTGCCTATTAGAATATTAGGAACAATGGTCACACCCTCTGCCAGTGCTAAATATGGAAATTTGAGCTCCCATCATTCCCAAGGGCAGATCACTGCTCTTCTTGCCTGGGGCCTCTTTATTCTCTCACTTGCAACCCATAAGCATGGGAACACAGTTTGTGCTATGATGTCAGAGAAGCTTTCTCAGTCATGAACTGGGTCCTTTGTGCAGTTCTTAGTCTCTGTGTCTGCCACCTGCTTCCTACTGAGGTAGACAGGCAGCAAGAGGGCAAGTGGTGCCTATGTGACCGGTTGGGAGATTTGAGCTTGACCTTGACCTTGAGTTCAGACGACTGCAATGGTTTTGGGGCTGGCTCTCAAACATGTTTGGGACATGAAAACAAATGTGGCAAACTGATAGAAAATTGAAACACAAGCAATGTAAAATGTTGAAGGAGTCTGGAACAATCCACAAACCTGAGAAAAATCTAAAAGGTGGAGAACAGATATATACTTTCCCTTTTTACATTATAAAACAAGTTTGAGGGGTTTATCTACTTAGCCCAGTGGTGTTCACTCAGCAAATTAGACATAATCAGAAGGACTGATGACTTGAATACAGTAGGTAAAAGAGATTAGACAGCTATGTGGCCCAGGAGGACAGCCATAGTCACTTACTTTGGAGCACAGATTTTTTTTTTTCTCCTCTGAGTTTCCCAGCATGTCAGGCAAAGGGGGAACCTTATTATAGGTTCACAAGCTACTCCATGAGAACACAGAGATCATTCTTTATGTCAGCAAAGCTCTGCCAGGCACAATATTGCCCAACCCCCACCCCCAAACAAACAAACAAAAAACCAGAGACCCCTGCATCACTGGGTGCCTGTGGGCAGTGTTCCTACCCTCACTGGTCATAGTCTACCTGCACTAGGCCAGCAGAAGATAAGAGTTGAATGCAGCCTCTGGAGATTCTGTTTCAGAAGATGTGAGTGCAGCATTAATAGCTATGTGCTCCAAAAGCCATCTCAATAGAAACTGATCTTTTCAGGGGATTTTAAAGCATGGTGTCTGCTAAGCTGTTCAGACAACTCAGTTTGGACTCCTCCAATAGTTAGATACCAAACTAATGATTTGAAAGCAGAATTTATTTGGAGGTGCATGAAATAACAAGAAAGAAATGGGGAAGAAAGGAAGGGAGGAAGTAGAGAAGTGTCTGCCTTCCCAGAACTCCCTCCATGATGGAGAGTTATTTTCTGTCAGGAAAAACTGAACACAGACTAGAATCCATGATCAAAGCCTGAGGGAGCTGGAGGATATGTACCAAATTCCCAGTTATTATCAGAAAGAGCTGTTATTAGAGGGTAAGTGTACCCTAGCACCCGTCACCTGCTCTGTGAGAGAGAACATGTGATATCATAGCCAGGAAAACACTCAGACAACTTGCATGCAGGATTGGCATTTGCCCAGCAAACATGGAAATGTCCTTAGTGAGGATTAGCCTGGTTGCTGCCAAGCCAAAAATTGATCCTACATTTGCTGATATCCTAGGAACAACCTGAGAATCCATGGTTATTATTCTTATGGATGAGAGTTTAAAATATCTTCTTTTAACTTCCACAATTTTTTATTATTGGTTAAAACGTGAGAATTAATAAAAGAAAAGATACCTCTAAGTAGGTGATATGACATCAATAGAGTAAACTCTTTGCACACAGCTGGCCAGACTCTAACATTACATCTCCCTGCTGATCTTGTTGGGATGATTTTTGGGCCTTCTTATTTTACTCATCTGTAAACTGGGCCAAGGAGTACTATATACTACAAGAAATACAGAAGTTCTGTGCTCACAGATCAGCACTGGAGAAACCAAGACTATTAAACATACAATGTTTTTTTTTATTTGAAGGAAGAGATGGCTGCCTGTTTTACACCCAGAAGTTTGGGAGCAGAGGCGGTTAATAGCCTGGTGACCTTTGCACAGTCTGTATGACCAAGACCACATTAGTTTCTTCCACAGGCCTTTATAGAACCCATCTTTATGGAAGAGGTCACATGTCCTTCACAAAGAGTTTCAATACAGTCATGCCTAAAACTTTATTGTGTTCACAGGTTTCAGCTGATTATCATCAGGAAACTTTTTTCAAATTGTGCTTTGCTTAAATCTTTCTTAAACAACTTGCTTGGGGTCAGGCTCTTGAAATTTGAACCAACACTGGCTACTGAGTTGTGCTGAACCAATTTCCTTCTTACCTCCATGTGGATCATTACTCTGATGGCCATGGTGCTTACAGAGACCCCACAGTATACTTGGTAATAAATGTGGTAAGGACTAATGACGAGAGAAACAAAACTTTGCACTAAGCAAATACTTGAGTCTGTTGTCTTTAACTTTGACTTATTCATGGATTCCTCTGTTCATATTTAAGCTTGAAGATAGCGGCCTTGTTGATAAAGTGGTGGAAATGTCAGTTTGGTTTGTCCACCTAGAACCATTCTGCAAGTAGCATTTTGTGAGAGCTCCCTTCTTTCTCTTCTACATTCTGTCTAGTGATAGTAGCTGACTCCTCAGAGAATATGGTAACAGGCAAGGCTGTCTGTAGGATGAATGGCAGTAACAGAAGTCCGCCATCTTTCCTGTGTTTTCCCACAGAGGAAATGCAAATTATCCCAAGGATTCTGTGTGACTTAACCAACCTGGCTTCCATGAATCACTATATTTCCAACAATCACTGGCATTAGCTCAAAGGACAGCTTACTAATAACTAGTCAGCTGCCAGAGTTCAGATTTCCCTCTGTTTTATCGATGGTTAAGAAATATGCTTAAGAAAGTGGAAGGGTTTGGTCTGAACCCCAGAGAAAACTGCAGTGTGCTCTTCAAGGCAGCTTCTTAGATTCAATCCAGAGACTGTGTGTCATTCCAATGTCTGCATACATACAAGAAGAAAACAAATGCACTGACTTTTTTTCCTTTTTATTTTTAATAACAAGGTGCAAAATATCATGAACTGGAAAGGGCCACAGATCATGATGTTAATCGACTCACTGTTTGCACTGAACTTGGGGACAGATGGACAGATGTGCTTATGAATTTTCTCAGAATTTCCAATCTCAAGCTTAGACTACACCTTGGCAACATTACCCCTAGATGTGATTGTTCTCTAGTGTCTCACCAGTTCCTTGCTTGCCTTGTGAAACACAGTTGTGCAAATATGGAGATAGAAAGGAAGAGAGGGAGAAAGGGGGAGGATAGAGAGAAAGAGAAAAGTAAAAGGAGAAAGAGGAGGAGTAAAGAGAAGGAGGAGTGAAGAGAGAAATTCATAGCAGTTGCTGGGTTCTTTGATGCCGAAGAAGTTCCACCAATACATATTTGTGTTTTTTGTTCTCTTTACTGTTACCATTCAGAAAAACATGGGACTCTCTGACCATTTGTAATCTTGACTCAAAATTATCATTTTTGAGCTAAAAAGAACATTTTTTAGACCCTGACTGGGTCTTGGAGTGTATTCTGGGATTATGAGGTGGGTGTGGGCAAATGCTGAACGCAGAATACAGGTCTTCCTTTCCTGAGTACTGTTTTATAACATGGATTTATAGATGTGTGGGAATGGGCAGAGGAACTTGGGGGAAAAGGAGTACAATGGCAGACAAATTCTAGGTCATAGTCCATCACTAAAGTAAGTCAGGGCAGGAATGCAAGCAAGAACCTGGAGGCAGGAACAGAGCAGAACCCCTGAAGAAGTGCAGCTTACTGGCTTGGTCCTCAGAACTTGGCCAGCTTGATTTCTATTACAACCCAGGGCCACCTTCCCAGAGATGGCACTGTCCACAGTAGTGGGCATCTATCATTCTTCAAAAGATTGCTCCAAAGATTTTCCCAAAGACAAATCTAATGGTGTTTCCTCAGTTGACCTTCCCTCTGCTCAGATGACCTTAGTTTATGTCACACTGACAAAAAACAAAACCAAACAACGAACATACAAACAACAACCAAAACCAAAACTAACCTGTATACTTCTTAAGTTTCTGGGTCAGAACTAGCCAACTGAACCAGGGATGGAAGCTAGGCAGACAAGAGCCCTGGAAATGGAGAAGGACATCACTAAAGGGCAACCTTGTCTTGCCAGCTTGGCTGCATTTGATCACTTGTGGTTTTGCTTAAGGAAGTAAATGTGAGCCCTTTCTCTCTTTCAGGGACATTGTACCAGCATCATTTTCCCTGTTTGGAAGGCCAGGTCATGCATACTTTTAAACATGTAATCCAGGTGCTACTTGTAGTGGCAAGCTGATTCTAGTATCTGATCTTGAAGGAACATTATCACTTTTAGAATCGTGAGTAGTCTTTGGCTCTCAGCAAAGTAGGAATCCTAAAAGAAATTTTCTAGTAGCCAGTGACATTTTTCCTATGGGTATTGTTATATTTAAAACTTATCAGGAAGGCAATTAGTGACTTACAAGAAACTAAAGAGACAGATGCAAGTCCACAAGCTTCAAGCATTCAATTTCCATACCTGTGAAGTGGGTAGATGAGATTTCTCCAATGACTCTCAACCCTGACACTGTAAGACATCATCTGCCTTCAGAAACTGAGCAGTGATAAGCAGAATTTTCCATTTCACCCCTCTGCCAGCAAACTGAGAGACTGCCTGAAAGACGAGTCAATAAGAAAAGCTCATGACACTCCAGACTGCTGTATGATTGGTGATATCAGAGCAAGAATTACTGTGGGGAATCAGAGACAGACATGAAAAAGAACAGTGCTCACCCAGCAGACTGTACAGCAGTGATTATGATTTGTCCAAGTGTTATTGGAAGTTCTATCTTCTATTATGTAAGTTTTTATCACTTTTAAATGTGTTCTAGTTGAGTGGGCATGTTTTATGATTTGCCTTGCTTCAGAGATAAGCACATTGTCAAAGATTAGATTAAAATTCCAGGAGCATTTTTTCTTTTTAATTTAAAAGGTAGAGGTTGAGAAAAGACACAGTCTAGGAAAAGGTGTTTTAAATACTACTATTTAAAGCATTAGGACTTGAAATGCTCTGTGCCTAGGACAATCAAATGGAAGCTAATTTCAGAGGTCTTCCTGTGGTTCACTGTGAACAGGAACCCCACAGAGGAGTGGGAAATGAGGCAATCAGCTATCAAGACTTCAGGCTCTCACTTAACAGCTCTTCCACTCATCACCTGGGTACACTGTTGGTCTAGTGTGTAGACATTTCTACAGGCTGGCAATTAGATCACCTCCCTTCTGTTCTGTCACAAATAGACATGCTAATCTGTTACCTTAATTATTTTTATTTGATTTTTATTATCTAATAATCTTCTATTCATTTCCTGGCAACCTAAATTAATGTTTGCCTTTTTGGAGCACTGAAGACGCTGTAACCTGATAATCTACCGAGAGCTCAGGGAGGGAGTTCCTGCTAAGCCGTGGCAGACCTCTCAGCTCTACTTAAAGAACTACAAACCAAGTGTGTGGGCATTTAACAGTTTTACATTGGATCAAGGATATGACTGTTTTCACCAAGCCTCAGAGACCTTCCCTTTATGAGAACATTCATTGGACTAATGTCTTGGCCATGAAGAAAATAAGCTGTCATTACTCAAGACATGAAGATGATTTTGAAAGGAATGACCTGGAATGGATTATCTAACACATCTTTCAAAGATATTTCAAAATGAATGTGACTCATACATTCAAATAAATATTTTGCTTAATGTTCAAAAGACTGTTACAGCTGAATTTTTGTCTATTGCCTCTTTTCCCTATGATAGTACTTATAGTGTAAGATATAGGCAGTGTTGTATCATCAGCACTGTGCTGAGTCCTTTAGCTGGTTCTTACATCTAGATCAAAGGCAGCCAATCTGACTTTACGCTCTCTGGATACAGAAGTTCTAGGTCCATAACCCAAATCTCACATCTGAGAGTTATCTTTGGGGTTTTGTTTAGAGTACTTCTCAGAGCATACAATGACCACTGCTCTGAGTGTCTTGCTGATTTCTTCAGCAAGCATTCAATAGACTGGTTACACTCAGAACTTCAGGGATTTCCAAGGATGGAACTGTGAGTTCGGGCACCCTGAAAACAATCTCATGTGGGTTAGTCAAGCCCATGTGCTTCACTCTCTTTCCTATACAGGCCTTGAAAAGAGTAATTTCCCCTGTTTTTAAATTGAATTGTCATGCAGGTATATGTAACCAATGTGCCTCAGGAACCAGCCACCTTGTGTAGCATAGCCTATGACAGAATGGCAGGACAGAAGTAGTTCAGAGGCTTTGTGTGTCATGTGTATGTATGTATAATGCACTGATAGGTAATTTCCAAAACTCTCAAAACTTTATGTTGGTACATATGCTACACTTCTTACAAGTGCTGAGGTCCAGGACCTATTACATAACAAAAAAAAGTGAGATAGAGGGTTTTAGAAACATTAAGACAACTTAGAAAAGTATTTAGTACAAAGTAAGGTGTTCCATAAGTAATATGTGATAACAGATTATGGCATTCTTCAGTCTAAAGGCACCATAGGGTTTGGGCTTGTATCTCATACTCCACATAGATTGCTTCCCTGGGAATGGCTCCCCACCTTAGTTTCTGTGTTCCCTAGCTTGGGTCCCTCATATTTACTTGATCACATTCATTCTAAAGCAAACAAACAAAAGTCCATCATGCCCTACTCCAGGAGCCAAATGTACTTCCAGTATTTCTGATCATAGTTGGGACATAATATCTCCTTTTTATGGAAGGTGTGCAGGGGTATATAATAACAAAACTCATTAAATTTTATGTTGGTGCAATTCTATCATGTAAATCCTGTGTTTGTAAACCAACTTGGAAGCAGTAAAAATGAGAAGACCTCTATTTAGAAAATACCTGGTTCAAATTCAAGCTCCAATGCTCTCCTCCTGGCAGGTGACTGGACTACTGTTTTATATGCATAGGCTAATGGTCCCTTCTCCTCTGGTGCTGACATTAGCGAGATTAGTGGTGTCACCTTCGCCACACAGTGCTTTCACAGACCAGGTGCTCCACTGCTCCTAGCACAGCTATTTCCGTGTTTACCACACACCCCTGCCCACCAAAAGGCAAGAGGATAAGATCTATGCCATGTTTTACCTTCTCGTTGCATCCAACATAAAGGAGAAGTGAGTTTTGTTTTTTCATTGCTAGACCTGCCCATTTAAAAACAATCAGATGCTTGTTGGCAGGCGTTCTAACATACCAGTGCGGAAGAAGCACATCTGTACAACCATCCTGGCCAGATCAAGTCTGGCAGACTCTTACCTGGTCAATAACTCAGCCCCGGCTCCCCAGAGTGCCACAGGGCCTAATGACATACCTTTCAACGTGATAGTCTTTTAGAGTAGCAGGATGATCTCTTTCTCTTTAAAGTGGACTGACTATACTGATTTTTAACCAATAAGTCACACTGTTTTCCATGGTTCAAAGTTAAGCTTTTATTCAGTTTTAAATTAAAAAAATAAATTTCATTATTAAATAGTGAGATGAGTGTAACTAATGTTCAGGGATTTTTTTTCCTCAGGACCTGGTGGGGGCACAATTAATGAGGGAAGATCATCTAAACTAAAATTATTAGTGTTGTAGTATTTGTGAAAAGTTCAACAGTGGTGTGATTCCAAAGAAACCAAAATACAAAGTTTTAACCGTGTACAGTGGAGGAAGAAGTGAACCACGTACTCTACTACAGCCAGAAGCTACCTTCCCAGGGCCAGTCAGTGTGGTCCCTATACCACAGTACTAATGTCATCAGGCTCATCCGCCTTCTTTTGCCTGCTTGGCAGGGATTTCAAGTATTCAAGGTGTCTCCGGGCATCCTCCTGATTCTGCCTCACATAATATACCACATAGGAGATCACCATGGTGAACCAGCCAAACATGGTGACAAGCATGGCATAGTCAGTAGTCTTTTTCGGGAGGTTACAAAGGTCAGCATCATTGGCGGCATTGAGGAATGGTCTCCCAGCATGCTCATCCAACACAGAGGTCTTGCAAATTACATTGTGTGCTGTCTCATGATTGGATGCCATGCTCCTCAGAACTTGCTGGAGGGTGCAGTCACAATGCCATGGGTTGTTGGCAATCCTAGCCCTGGCCTTCAGATTATTGAAGGCATTTTTGTGCACGCTTTGAATTCTGTTGTCAGATAAGTCCAGGGTCTGCAGGGTTTCTGCTACTCCTTTGAATGCATGCTCATCAATAAACTCAATGCCGTTTTTGGACAGGTTGAGAACTCTTAATTGATGGAGGTCTTTAAAAATCTCATTGGGGATGGAAGTGATCTGATTGGAGTCCAGATACAGCAAAACAGTTTCCGGAGGGAGATCTCTGGGTATTTCCTTGAGATTTGCATTGCTACAGGTGACATTTAAACCCCCAGAGGAAGAACAAAGGCAGCCCTTGGGACACATACTGGCAGAATGAAAGCACAGTATCATCAGGACAAAGCTTTGGAGGAGGAGACACATGGAGAGGGAACGGGACAGCCACAGGTCGACCAGATTCATTCTGGAACCTCAGCATAATCACGAGTCCATTCCTCATTCACTCCAAGTGTGGCAATGGTTCTGGATCTGACCACACTCTGGATTTCCTTCCACAGTCGTTCAAAAGGTTGCAGCTAGCACACAGCCTTCTTCATTATGCCAATCCTTGCCTAGGAACCTAAAGAAAATGGAAGCAGATACAATTAGCTCTTTTGCAAGGGGAAGTGCACGGCAATTAAAAAGTGCTCTTAGGTGTCTGCCAAATGCAGGGGCAGGAAGGTGAGTTAGGCAGGTAATTTCCATCAAGGCCACTGGGGGTTTCCTGTGTAATGGGAATCTCCCGGTGAAAGCCCCAGTGCTAGGGAGAGGACTCTCAACAGAGGTCAACATTTCCATATCCCATCACCTTGTTTTCAGCCAGGGCAGAATTAGAGTAAACTTCAACCACGTCTTCTACTCTTCTCCTGGACCCTTCTACAGCAATAAAGTATAATTGTGTCTTTTACTCCTCCTGCAGCAACAGAGGCATTATGCAATTCATCCTGCACGCAGGCAACAATGAGAACTGACCCTGTATTTCAAGGCTAACGACCATAGAGAGGAATGTCTGCCATGGGCTTTGAGAAGATACTCACTGTAGAATAAAGTCTCTAAAGCAACAAACTAACTGAAGAAGTGGATGGTGCCTCTGACCTTCACTGCACAATGCTGCTGGGGGCAAACCAACAACAGCCTCCGCAAGAATTGCTTTCCCTCTGAGCTCCGGAGAGTACACTGTACCTGGGAGGATGCTCATAAGTGCATCCCAAAGGATTATTTGTCTGTTTTCTAAACAACACACCCTCAACCCAAGTGAAACAGGGTGCATTGCTGTAAGGTTTTTTATATAAAAAGATAATTAAGAAATACTGGTTACTAAGACATCCACAATAGGCTATTTATTCTTTCATATAGTGCATGAGACTGTGCGCACATATACACACACACACACAAGCATGCACTCACATACTGTATATGTTTATATATACTATTATATTTGTGTAGACTGTGTGTACATAAACATCTACATATAAACGTTAGTATTTGAAGCAGCCATTGAAATTGCCCAATAGATTTTTTTCTTGCTAATATGTATTATATATGTTTTACACACACACACACACACGCACACATACACACACACACGTGCGCGCATGTTGTTGGTTTGGGAAAGAGGTGTGGGAATTGCAAAATTAAATGGCATTAAAATATTATAGAGTTTCTTCAACAGCAGGGAGCAGAGGAGAGAGCAAAAGCCAACATTCAGAACTACTCTATGATAGTAGCTCACAAAAGGGGTGAATGGATCTTAGTGAGAATATGTGACTTGTCTCAGGTCAAATAGCTTGTAGGAGTAAAGACAGGCCTCCTGCCAGGGCTCTACTCTGATTCATCAATCTCGCCTTTCTTTCCACTGCACCCGTAGCTCGTCACTCCCGTCTGCTCTGGGAGGACAGGCTGGTTCCACACAGCACTGCTCTTAGCAATTTCTACTACTATTATGTTGCAACTGAGATTGCTACACTGTGGGTCTTGCAATATGTTGAGAATCTCAGGGATTGCAACTGAGGGACCCCTGGATGGTGATGGAGCCACACTTGGCTTCAGTGGGTTTGTTTCAGGATACAGGGGATAGTAAGTACCTCCACTTAGTGAGCAACAAACAGCTTCACGCATGAGCAGCAAATGACTTTGCGTGAGCATATCTTTTATAAAGATCCCAGATGGATAAATTCATAGGGAAATGACTCCAAATGTTACTAAACTCACAGAAAAGATGATTAATGTGAGCTGGAAACATAATGAACTGAGTTGTTAATCATTGGAAAATTTGATTAACAACAGCAGAGGGGCCTGGATGTGCTTTTGGAGTCCTGCATCCTAGAGTGCCAGAAAGCAAGAAGGAAGGAGCCCAGACACAGTGGGCAATCAGTGAGTCCCTGCTTTCCTTGAGTGCATCAAACACCAGAACACATAAAAGATGGTGCCCCAGATGCACCAAGCCCTCTGTCAATATCTGGTTTGATTTGTGGTCAGGTGTCCCTCCTTTTCATGTTCACCTTTGAAACTACACTGTGGCACTTGGTAATATCTAGAAATCATCTACATGAAAGAGAGACCAAAGGAACAGGAAAGGGAGGGGCATGCAGACCAAACAGAAAGCAATAGAATTATAGACTGAGAATGACAGGAAGTGACAAGATGAAAGGGTTCAGTTGGTGAAAACAGAGACGTCCACTCCAACCAAGTGACTTCCATCAACCCAGTGTATACGTCAGCCACAGGTTAAGTGAGAGGTGACAAAGTCTTTGGGGCCTTCACACTCTGAGATTTTTAAGTTAATCGCTTTCCAGGTAGATGCATTCCCTAGTTCATAGTATAAATTCCTTGAGGATATGGAGTTGTGCCTGTCTCATGTGGAAACAACAGTGAACGGTGCACAAGCACTATGTACTCCAGCTTTTGTCCATGTTGCCATTATTCAATCTCTTTAAATAGAATTATTTGCCTTTTATTCAATATTACAAGGGTATTTAATTATGAAGGCGATCTGAGAATCATATAAGTTAACATATAGGGAGTAAGAGCTCAGTACTTGTCAGCTATCATTACTGTCATCCTTCTTGGGTGTGTGCACACTATGCACAGTGATAGGAACATGGTAAGGTATAAATACTGCCAGTGAATGAAGTCATGTGATTGCTAACTTAAAAAACTAGCTCATTAAGTGTCTACCAGTTCTACATGCTAATGTAGTGAACCTTGAAAACACTTAAGGAAGAATGGGTCTTTTTCAATAGACTCCTCTAGACTTGGCGATGGTTTCTCAGGAATTACCATTTCAATATCCGTGGCCACCCATATTACATGGCTCTGAAACACACTGAGGTCTCAGCATAAGATTACAGACCATCTTGAAATGGGCTCCTTAGTCCCTAAATAAACTATCCATGGGTGAAACGATTGTTAAGGAAACTAATTTGGAGCAACTCTTTCTTTCGGGGATGTTGGCTTCAAATGTGTGTCTCATTTTAACTGTGATATTTGAAAAATGTAGAATGAATACTTTTGGGATAGACTTGTGGCTCAGCTTCTGTGACTATGTTCATACCCTCATCTGGGATACAGTGACAACAGATACAGAATGGGGAGAGCTACTATGGTCTGCATACATATAGCCTCTGGTAACTCATGAATTGAAATAAGGTGTCAATATGAGGGTAATACAGCTATGTCTATGGAAGGGCACATCCCTTGTGTGCAGCATTAGTACCTGTATAAGCATTTCTAGAAAAATTCTTGTCTCTCCATTACATGAGGACTCATGGAGAGTACCATCTTTGAACTCGAAAAGGAGCCTCTACTATATACAAAATCCTCTGAAACCTTGTGCTTAGATTTTCCAGAACCATAAGTGAATGTCTGCTTTGTCACCAGAACAAGTACACTAACACAGTGTCCTGGAGACACACAACACCATCAAGGTCAAGTCATCTTCACAAGGGAGGATGGAGGACTGTAATGCTCATCAAGTAGGTAGTTCAAGCTGATTGGCAGCATAGCATGGCCTTAATTTACTGTACAAACAGACAACAGCTGGAGAGCAGACAAGGCTCCAAGAAAGGGGTAGATACTCTCATTGGTCATCACCAGCAAAGAACAATGTTAGCAGAAGCAGAGAAACATGACCCCTTTCTCAGTCTGTTTTGAATCAACTTTGCATACAAATGCAAAGAGAAAATAAACTGCGGTGCTGGAAGAAGAGGGCACCAGCCTGCCACTAAAACATACGTTCACAAGAGAAGGGCTGCGGTCCTGGGGGGGGGGGCAGAGACAGCAACAGCAGGCACCGCTGTCCCTCTGAGATAAAACTGGGCTCGCCAACAGGACAGGCCAAATCCAAAAGCAGCTTTCTGAGCTCCAGACTTCTCTCTGCCTGTCCCAATTCAGGGGACTCCATTATCTCTACTCACTTATACCCTTGCCCATGTCAACCACAAAGGATGATATTTCCAAATGTAGTGTCTAGGGGTGACCTGGGCCTGAATGAGGATCATTTTATCCTCATTATTATTTGTGCCTTGCTTACATCTTCTAGCCACATAAGCTTCTAGCTACAAATGAGTGCCGGGGTTGGGGGACAGCCATCAAACACTCTTTGCAGAATGAAAGAAACTGAGTCTATTTAGCAGACAGACATGCTCAGCAGCTGACTGACTGTCCCTGTCTTGTTCTCTCTTTCTACTTGTGATTAAGGGACAGTCAGGACTATTGAGCTGTGCTAACCCAAGAATCAGCAACCCTGTACCCACAGGGAATATCATTGCAAAGAAGCAGATGTACGGTGTTCTGAATAACTCTGCTTATAGCCAAGACGATGTAGTTAAAAGGCAAAAATCACAAAATAGGAAAGTCACTAAACTCACAATCTAGAAGTCAAAACACTCGGGAAAATAGTTCATAATACATGTATTTATAATGTCTATGTATCAAAAAATAAGATCAAACACAAGGTCGAGGGCAAGATGATAAAACAAATGGCTTGTGTTTGTTTTTTAACTTATGGAAAAGTCTTCAGAGGAATGAAGAATTTAAGAGGAGAATGGCAGAAAAATGTATGCATATATACATATACAGTGTATATAATATATCCATAACACATTCATATATGTGATAATAAATATATGATATACCATATAAAACATGGGGTCTCACTACCAATAAAACACATATAATCTGAAATATCTATGACTCTTTTTTAAAAATAGCAAAAACATTTAGTATCAATGAACGTGAAAAGAACAAAATGTTCCCAACCCCTTTTGAGTGCAGAGAATCATGCACTCATTTTTCACAAGTGGTATCATGCTAAATTTGCTAATGTAATGATAGCAAAGGATGACCCCTAAAAGTAGCTTGGTAACGGAAGTTCTTACAGTAGAATCACATTTAAGTACAATGTTTTCAAAAAAGGGTAAATATGCAAATAAAAGCATATATTTACAATGCTTACATAGACACAGGGAAAGGTAGTAACTGTAAGCAGAAGTGTGGCCAAGAGACTGCCAAAAGAAAACAGGGCACATTGCCTACTTCTCTACAGTCTGAAATTCTTGCGGCGTAAAACTACTATCATAAATGCTGAAAAGATAATAATACCAAGATATCTTGGAGGTGCTATAAAACTAACTCAGTTTGGTTATTCAGTAAGTAATTGTTCTCCCCATGCACAGGCTAGACAGTGCCAGCCCAGGGAACAAAGACAGATCACCTGTCAGGATGAAAGATTGAAACATAAATTAATAATATGAGAAAATAGAAGTGTGAGCCACACCCTGTAGCAGCCATCCTTGAGCCACACCACAACCTCTGTGAGAGCCAGAGAGTTCAGAGGGACTTCATCCTGAAGGGCACTTTCTCTCATTTTTGTGCCTGCTGCCTATTCAGGCGAGGCACAGAAACATACACGCGCGCCTCAGCCAGCTTCACAGGATGCCCAGCATTGCTCAACCCACACAGTGGCCTCTTATGAGGGCTCAGATAATAGAACCTTCTCCTCTTTTCACTCATGTACACTTGCCTCTCAGTCTCTGCAAATGCCAGGCCTGGTGGACGGCTTGCTTGCTAGTAAAAAATAAATCCAAATAAATAACCTTACTTATTCTTGTTTGCATGGCTTTTGTTTACCAGTCCTGAAGTTGATAATTTGTATGTTTTTGAGGTTGGATTTTCAGTTTTTTGTTTTATTCTTTCACTGTATAAAATGATCTATATGATTGGATTTACAATTTTGATTTCTGGCCAAGAAAAATTTAGTGGGTGAATGGATTTCTTCAGTGAGCTCTTTTCTTTTCTTTTTTTTTTTTACATTGTTGGGATCATATTTGCAGCTATAACTCTCTACCCACATCTTCGACAATGAGTTCCTCCATGAATTTTACTTTCATTCCATTCAAAACCACCCACAGGAAGGTTCAATCTAGGCCTCACCTGAAGTATCTAAGAGTAAAATCATAATGTTAAGTCTTTAGCTTCACCCAGCAACCTCCCAAATATAACACAAATCACTTATTTTTTCCATTGACATCACCTTCATCCTCACTTCCAGTATTCCCTTGCATTGCATTTCCACTGCTTCTTTCCTAGGTCAAATGATTACCTTTTTCTGAAAGAGAGCAAAGGCCATATTCCTCCATGACCTGTGCCCAGATATTCCTTTTTGCTATTCTCCTCATGCAAGGTTAAAGTGATCCAATCCATGCCATCCCATTGATAAAAAGCCTTTCTGCTTACCACAACCTGATTTTCCCCGTCATTGCTCATGACACTTCTTAACACAGACAAAAACCTGAGTTTCACAATCATAGATCAGTGCGTATTTAACTAACAATTACTGGTCAAAGAAAAGGAAGCTACCAAAAACTAGTCTAGCTGAAGATCTCTATAGTGTGGAGCTGCCTACCTGACTTCAAAACCAATAATGGAGAGGTGGCTTAAAAACCAGCCAAGAGCCCATCAATAATGACAGCTGGGGTTGATCATTCCACATAGGGCACGAATCCTCCCTGAGACCCCAAACTCTCCTCTGACATATCCAAACTGCCACTCATTATTACTCTCTGCCTTAATGACTACTTACCTACTACAATTACTAGACTGCATGATCATAGAGGGTATTCAATATCTTCCTACCCATTTTCACATTAGTCACATTAGTAGAAAACATACTGAAATGAATTTAGAGCTGTTCTCATTTCATTATACACAGCTATTGTTTGACATTTATCACATACCCAGCATTTGTTTACCCATCCAAAAGGGTGGTGAAACGGCAGTTCTGACAAGGGTTCTGGTAAAATGGATGTAGAATTCCCAAGTGAGGAGTTGAATTTGTATATGATGCTTGACTGGCACATGCTATTGTAGTCTAACATCTTCTAGCATATTTTAAGAATGAAAAAGCTCCAAAGGCACCTTATTCATCATCTTTTCTGAGAGGAGTTTATTACATGGCCCTTGGAGGACAGTGGAGAGTCCGGTGGAGGAGAGTGATCTAGAATCAGAGCCAGTCAAGGTGGTATTTGGAGGCCATGATATTTGGGGTGAGTAGGCCTGCTCCTCAGTGTGTAAACAGGGATGAGAAACTATGGACCAGATGTGGTCATCAAAGGCAAAGATGTCTTCTAAACCAGCATAGGTAACATATAGTGTCAGCATGAAAGTGCCCCAGAAAATAAGAGAGAATGCTGAGTCCTAACTCAGATGTGTCTGTGCTTAGGTTAGATATATGGAATGCTGGAATTTGAATGGTGCCAGAATCATGGAACCATAGAGGGAGACTTGTTGTGGAGTCTCAGGAGAGAGTCATGAGGTCAAGAGAGCATAAATATTCCCATCCCTTTGTACTTCCAAGGGCAGTTGCTATCTCACCTGACCATGAGAGTGGAGTAGACAGGACAGGGAGGAGGAAACAATTCCTCTTTTCTCATTAGGCCTGAAACAAAGCAATGTAGGGAATATAAGATTCAGCGTTATGATGAATCTTCTGAAATAAATTTGTACTTTGGTTTAAATTAAGTTTGCTACCTGAAATGTTGGTAAGATAGCAATGTTACCTTAGGGTAACCATGAAACTATGGGGCTGAATGGTGTTCTCATTCAGAGACTGAGAACAATCAAAGAAATAGAGAGTGAGGGGATGCTGGGGAAGAAAGTGGAAGTGTATTTTCTCAGGGATGTACGGACATACCACACTCAAGCAGCGGCTGATGCTGGCATGATGAACAAGTGTGGTGTGCTTGGCAGGGTCAGGAGCAGAATTCTAAAACCAGTTTTTTAGTACTGGTGAACCACAACATCTTGACACAATGTATTAATGTAAAACAAATTCCTTGTTCCTTCTTCTCTAACTCCACTAAAATGGAAATAACCGGCCTAGATTCAGCTTGTCTCAAAACAAACTACTGTGTTTTTAAATGCTGGCTGGAGAAGAGGATGGAAGAAGAAGCTCTTGGGACAGAACTCAGACCCACTGACTCCCCACATCAGAACATGGACTCCAATATTCATGAAAAAAAGAAATGGAAACTTAGATTCCCCAACGGAATCTTGATCTTAGAAGTTCTCCAGGAAACTTCATGCTACCCCTTGCCCCAACAAAACCTGGAATTCCAGGCATTCCCAGGTAAAAATTGGGACTCCATAAGTCCTCAGGACAGATCCTAGACTCCAGATGTCCCACATGACAGAACTCAAAGCTCGGATATCTTCAGGACAAATACTGGACTCTAGATGCCCCCTAGCATAGTTCTCATCCATAATGCATTTCATTTGCACCTCTCTTTTCCGTCTCACTTCTGATGCAGAGAGTCTGTAGATAAAAGTACTGAATGTTAATGTCAAACAAGCTCTCTGTAATCTTCTGACAGAGTCTGGTACACTTGAGACTACATAACCTCAACCTCTCCTGTGAGGCCTCATAGTCCATCCTGACATCACAATCGCATAAGACCTGTTAGCTGGAGTACAGCTCTTTCCTGCTTAAAGCCTATATCACAGAATACATCTTGTATGTCAACTTGAAACAATGTATAGTCATCAGAGAAGAGTGAACCTTAATTGAAAAAAAAATGCCTTCATAAGATCCAGCTGTAGGTTATCGTCTTAATTAGTGATTGATAGAGGAGGGCCCAGCCCATTTTGAGTGGTGCCATCCCTGGGCTGATGGTCCTGGGTTCTCTAAGAAAGTAGGCTGAGAAAGCCATAAAGAACAAGCCAATAAGCAGGGCTCCCTCCATGGTGTCTGCTTTAGCTCCTGCCTCCATGTTCCTTTATTAAGTTCCTGTCCCGATTTCCTTCAATGGTGGTCTAAAATATAGAAGTGTAAATCAAATAAACCCTTTCCTTCCCTGCTTGCTTTTGGCCATGGTTTCATCAACAATAAAAACCCTTAACTAGGACACATCTTTAAGTGAACCTTTGAGATACTGGCAAAAAGTGAGTCTTCTGAACGTTTTGGGGTTTTTTTTGTTTGTTTTTTCCTGATTACACTGCCTCAGAAGGATTTCAACATTCTTCTTGTCCATGAATTCACTGGAAAAACAAACAAAGAGCCCAAGACTCTTGTTTTTCAGCCAACAGTTTTTCCTGCAGTGGATTCACAGCACAGGGTAAAGATATTTTCATGTCTTGACTAATATCCATAATTATTATACAGCATGCCATAGCTTACGGGATTAAGTAGGAACCCACCCACCTTGGCTTCTCTCTGCCTCTCTATTGTCATTTCTCAGCTTATATGTTCACAGCAGTGAGAGCTTTGAGAAGTTTAAAATATAATCTCCATAAATTCAGCTCTCCCAATCTCAACAGAGTGCAGATTTCTTGAAGGTCCCTGTTATAAAGATCTAACTTACACTGGATCATATATAGCTCTGTGTTGATTAATGAATTTACTTTTTAAAGAACATCTTATCCTTTGTAACCCTGTCCCATATCTATTTTATATTAAATTGATAATAGTCACTGGCTTTGGATCGAGACAAAGCAAGATATATACATTGAAGTCAAACTTCAGCTTCAGAAAAAAACAGTGTCCAGAAATTTAACAGGTCACATAATTCCACACTCCAAATGCTTTAGTATCAACCCAATATACCAAAGACAACCAAAACACCAACAACATCCACCTCTGTGCTGTCGTAGTTTCCTGGATTTTGAACCAAATTCAAGGGAAAGATATTTCAGAAGCTTTTCCTTGATAAAGATAATCTATTTTAGATTTCAGTAACTGTGACCAAAAATATCAAATAATTTTGTTGGATAACTTCAGTTATTTTCTTATACATAAAGAAATGGTTTGTATCTCATTCTTACCTGGGACTCATGTCTGGATAAACCTAGGCCCTGTATCCAATTGAGAGAAAAGAATTATATACTAATACAGAACTTGAAAGGTTATGGAAGGAGAACAAACAGAACAACATAAAATAAAATCACAGCAATAACAAGAGGAAGATAGGACAGGTAACGCCCATATGAAATGGGGAGCTATGTCACATAGACATTGAAAAGATGGGCTTCCAACTTTTAAAAATGTGGAAAATTGGAGACTACTTGAAGAACTTGGAAAGCCTGAGTGCAGACTGAATTTTTGGTAAGGTCTTAGTTAGGACTTATATTGCTGTGAAGATACACCATAACCACAGCAATTTTTATAGGGGAAAGCATTCAACTGTGGCTGGCTTACAGTTTCAGAGGTTTAGTCCATTATCATCATGGTGGGAAGCATGGCCTCATCCAGGCAGCCATGGTGCTGGACAAGGAGCTGAGAGTTCTACATCCTGAACTTGATGTGGCTTGAGCTTCTGAGACCTCAAAGCCCATCCCCAGTGACACACTTCCTCCAACAAAGCCACACCTCCTAATAGTGCCACTCCCTGTGGGCCTATAATGGCCATTTTCTTTCAAACTGCCACTGATGGCATTGCACCAAGTATAAATTTCCCAGGCTTCCTGATGATGTGAGTAAGACAGAGATGGTCCTTACTCTAGGATGCATGAAGAAGTATTGGGAATCAATCCTCAAAACAATTGTTCAGCAAACCAAAATGCATTTTGACTGTGAGTAGAAAAGAACGGGGAGCAAATGTTGTTACAATAGGTAATAGAATGCCAGATTAAACAAAGGTTATTGTAACACATTTTTTTCCAACTTGTCTGAAATGTTTTTTTTTCCGTATTATAGTCTGCTGTATGGGAGCTACTGAGGCTGAGAAGAAAGAACTCCCAGAATAGAAGCGGTCCTCTTAGTGCAGTAGGTGTCTCAATGGTCCTAGGGAGAGGGAAGCAAGGTCCTCTGTAATTGTGCTCCTAACCACAGGACTTACACACACTGCTCTCTGAGTTATATGCAGAACGGACGTGATTTCAATTGGCCATTTCCATGGAAAATCTTTTGTCTTTTCAATTAAAACAAAAACAGAAACAGAAAAAGGTCAAAAACTAGCAACAGGAGTGACACCATGACTCGGCTGGTAAGAGCTTCGGATGCCAAGTCTGATGATTGGCATCCGCGCTCTGGAACTCAAACGATAGGAGAGAGAACACCAGCCCCTGAAAGTTTAACTCTGGCACCTCCATACTCACTTTGACATGTTTACACAAACAATAGATAACGAACTGTAAAATCTTCAAGAAACTAATTCATTTAAATATTCATCATCAGAACTGATTAAATAAATATGCCATATCAATAAAAAATGAAACTATGTACAGATCAAGACACTTTAAAATTCAGATATGTGTCATAAAGGAAAAGTTTGACTATATGACCACCTGAGCATAAAACACAAGAAATCACATGTAAATTCACACATGCAAACACACACATAACAGACACCTGTGCAAATATGCTCTCTTACACATGCATGAACAAACATTCAAATAGCAGTGATATACACAACATGATCACATGCACTCCTATGTGCAGGTACATATAAGGTACATGTGTATACATACACATAGACATATACATTCATGTACACATAAATGCATATACACATGTGTAAACATGCATGTGTGTATGCAAACACACCCATGCATGCATGAGTCTACATGCGTGAACTCTGGCACACACTCACTGGTAAGAGCTTTCAAAGGGTGTGGATGAACACTAACAACTGTTAAGACTTGCGCATCCAGGAAAAGGCTCTGAGGGCTAATTTATGTTGTAAACTTATGCTGTGAGTGAGACTAGGACTCAGACAATAACTCTCAGCATCTGCTTTGATACCCTGCAGGGTAGAGTCTTTCAGAGGCCCTCTGTGGTAGGCTCCTGTCCTGTTCCCTGTTTTCTTCCTCTTCCATTATCCATCCCACTTGTCTTTCTGAATGAGGATTGATCATCTGACCCAGGGTCCTCCTTCTTGCTTAGCTTCCTTAGGTGTACAGATTTTAGTATGTTCATCCTAGATTATATGTCTAATATCCACTTATAAGTGAGTATATAGCATGTGTGTCTTTCTGCTTCTGGGTTACCTCACTTAGATGATCTTTTCTAGATCCCACCATTTGCTTGCAAATTTCATGATTTCCTTGTTTTTAATTGCTGAATAGTATTCCATTGTGTAAATGTACCACAATTTCTGTATCCATTCCTCAGCTGAGGAGCATCTGGGTTGTTTCCAGATTCTGGCTCTTAAGAATAAAGCTGCTATGAACATGGCTGAGCAAATGTCCTTGTTGTGTAATTGAACATATTTTGGCCTCTGAAATACTCTATCCAGCAGTGTATCAAAGCAGATACTGAGACTCATAACCAAACTTTGGGCAGAGTGCAGTGAATCTTAGGAAAGAAGAGGGAGATAGCTCTCCAAAAGGAGAGCAACAGAACTAAAAAATCTGGGCCCAGGGGTCTTTTCTGAGACTGATACTCCAAACAAGGACCATGCATGGAGATAACCTAGAACCCCTGCACAGATGTAGCCCATGGCAGCTCAGTGTCCAAGAGCGTTCCCTAGTAATAGGAACAGGGACTGTCTCTGACATGAACTCAGTGGCTGGCTCTTTGATCACCTCCCCTGGACAGAGGGTGGGGGTGGGGGGGAAGCAGCCTTGTCAGGCCATAGAGGAGGACAATGCAACCAGTCCTGATCAGTCCTGATAAACTAGGGTCAGATGGAAGGGAGGAGGACCTCCCCTGTCAGTGCACTTGGAAAGGGACAAGGGAGGAGATGAGGGAGGGAAGGTGGGATGGGGAGGGAATGAGGGAGGGTGCTACAGCTGAGATAAAAAGTGAATAAACTGTAATTAATATAAAAATTAAATTAAAATTAATAAAAATATAAACAAACAAACAACAAAAACAACAAAGAACTCAGACAATAATAATAATAAAAAAGGCAGATTGTCCTGTCAACCCTGAGTGCTATCCTAATCTCCTTTAGGCCCTTCAGGGGATAAACATGCAAAGGAGATGTGGTTATCCTTACCAGGCAGCTACCTTGGAGAATTGACACTTTTTTAATCTTAGAGAAGTATGCAAGAGATGGTACTGGCCTGACACTATGCAAATCCAGGTTTCCCCTCTCAGTCCCCATGTCAGCTGAAGCTCCCCAGGAAGCCAAAGTTCCAACTTCAGTCCCTTCTTCACATAGGAGAATACTCCTGCTTCATTCTTTCACTGGTGGAGCCAAGTTGCACCAAAGGAGTATCCTAAAGTCATCCTTCTGATTTTGAGAATAACAGTGAACATCAGTCTCCTAGAGTTTCTGAGAATCAATAGCACATTAACTCATGACCCAAATTTTCTCAAGCACACAAGCCCCTGCCAGAGTGCTCCTATTCAGTACTGTTTTCACAGTGCTATGTTCTAAGTCCAGGTCGGACTGAACGGCACCAGCTCTCCCTCTGCTGCAGCTTTGCCGACACGCTCTGGGGGAATGCGAGCTGCAGGACTTGCCCCAGGATTCTAGTTGCATTTGATCAGAACCAACCTATTCAGTACTACTGTGAGAAATACCCAGCCAGCTAAGGCCTACCCAAGTAGCAATGAAATAACAACCTGTGGCTATCATTCAGGGTGGTATATTTTTTAATTAAAGCAATGTCCCTTGATTGACGCGATGTATGCCTTTAGTAATGAAGATGAAAGGGCTATTGCTGTTTGATTTTATCCTTCACTATTTCCTCATTTTTGGTCGCCACCTTCATTGTGTACTTAAAATTCTAATATTTGGGCAGAATAAGCTATCAACATCATCCTTGTCTACTTTCTGAGTTTGAAGCCACCCTGAGCTACAAACATTGAAACATTGTCCAAACAAAACAAAACAGTGACAAAGCCTCATGGATAAATGATTGCAGGCCTGCAATCTCAATTATCTGTGGATGCAGAGGCAGGAAGATCATAAGTTTAAAGTCATCCCAGGTTACAGGATGAGTACACAGCTAGCCTGGATAACTTAGAGAGACCGTCTCAAATTAAAAAGTAAAATAGACCTGTGGATATAGCTTAGACTCCTTGCCTAGCACTCAGCATGATTCATTATTCAACCAACTAACCACTTGACAAATATTTTTTACATGAAAAAGAGCATTAGAGTTAGACATGGCTTAGTCTCTAACTGTTATCTGACCACCTGCCAATTTTAGTGACTTAGAGTAGAGTGCTAGTTAATAGTTTGGTGATATTTACAGTGTCCTATTTAGCATTTGACTTCAGAATTTCCATCTGTAAAATGAGTTTAGAAATATTTATTTCTACTGCTTATTTCTCTGCTGTAATAGCCATGCTCCTTTGCAATGTGATCTTAAGTCTCTTCCTATCCAGAGATAACATCTCGAGTTTACCTGGCTAGATTTGCTTTGGCCACACCAGCAGGCAGAAATGAGAGAGTAACAGGTCTGATTTTGAGTCTCTCTGAAAGGACTTCTCTACTCTTGCTTTTCCTCTGAGGAACCTGCCAAGCCATGAATTAGCATACCCCATGAAACCTTCTAGAAGTTGGGAGGCCACGTATTATTGAAGCCAGGTGTTCCACCTGAACAGTATTTCAAGCTTGAGCCAACACTGCTTCACACATGGGAGAAAGCCCAACCTGGGTTATCAGAGGCTTATCTAATCTTTAGCTGAATGAACCCATGGGACAGGAAGAACCAAGCTACCCACACCTGTGAATGATGGCAAGCGCCTTGCAGATACATTATTATGTAGGTAATAGATCCACACGATCATTTCACCAATTAAGTAGCTTAATATATTTGTTCCTTACCAGATGCCTGACTGGTACTTGTGGAACATCAACAACTAATAAGTGTTTGCACTTTAACAAAGTGCAACAGAGACCTCATTCGCAAGCGCTGTCATTGCTCCATTCTGAAGGACACCAGCAGCTCCACTGTCATTAGAAAACAAATTACTTAATGTTATTTGCTGACCATCAGTCAATGATATTCTGGGTTGTTATGGTAACCTCTGAGCAGTCCACAAAACCTGACACATAGATGAAAGATATTCATGTGATCTGAAGGTCAGACTTGAATAACAAATTGAAATACTGTTTGCTCATGTTTCCCTGATGCCTCTAACAATGGGTGATGTGGAAACATACACCTTTTGTTGGCTTACAGCTAGGAGCAGAGATTTGGAAGTCAGAATGAATCTAAACCTCAGTTTCCTCCCTGTGTGTGAGCAGAGCCACAGAAGCCCTTACTGCTTTGACATTTTATAAGGCTAAAGCAAGATTATTTAGGTAACACAACTGAGCAGAACATGGCTCTACTCTGTGGACAATGAAGCTGAATTATGTGCCTTTGTTGAACTGTTTTTGTTTCCAATGTGATCTTGGAAATAGAGCCTATATTTCTTTCCAGCTCTTGAAATCACCCTGCAAATAGACAAAGGTCAAAGAAAGTAAAGACTATAGAAATTCAGCAGGAGCCTAAACATCATGTCAGTGATTCTATGATACACAAGTCCTACAGGTAACAATTTATCAGTTCAGGAGTCACTCCTCAGACTCCCATCCCCACTACATGGAATTACTTGGAGGGCTGTCCCAATTGTCCCTTTAGTCACTTCCTGTCCTGGAGCCTTACCCAGAGCCGGGGCCTCACTGAGATTCTCACTGAATCACCCAAAATGGTATACTGAGACTGAAGCCTGCCCCTGACCTCAATCCGAGATGAGTAGGTGTGTCCCACTTCTCAGCTTATCCATCCACCACCTGCTCTTCCTAATCAGGAACTCATAAATCTGGGCAAAGGCACAGAAGTGGGTAAGAACCTGGCATGGAGGCAGATTCCATGAATGGTGCTGAGAAAGGAAAGCCAGAAGAGTCTGGGATCATCCCATCCCAAAAGCAGCCCTTTAGGCTGGACAGCTGTCCTTTCCAGAACCACTGCTCATCACATTGGGCTGAAAACCTCCAACCTGCCAGCAGAAGCAGCTGGCATAAAACCATCACTGCCATCCCTTTTATGCCCCTTTGATTTCAGATTCACATTTTCATTTTGTTAAGCAACTGCACGAGCATTTTAAAACCCTGCCTTCCTCATGATTCCATGGAGGACCTCCGGAGGTCAAAGCTGGTCTCAGAGGTTCTATCTTGTGATCTATACTTTCAAAGAAGCTGACACCTTTAAAGAGAACCCAGTATGTAAACCACTGACTATTAACCTCAGGCAAGGAATTCATAGAGCAGGGCTGCTGTCCATGGATCGTTGGTTTTGACAGGAGGGTCACAGAGGCTCCATCTGCTTACCTATGATATCAGAGGGACCACAAAGCAGTTGTTTTTAGGTGAGTGGCATGGATCTAGTTTAGAATATGCTTCCCTCTCCATGCTGCATCTGTATTTTCTGTTAAACATAGATACTATTTTCCAGCCAAAAGCAACGATTCACTAGAGAGAAATCCCCCAAATCAAAAAAGCCAGTGTGATCTGAGATTACTGTCTTCTGTGTCCTGTGCATGAAAGCTGTACCGGGAAACACACGGCTCTGAGTTGCCACGATTCTCCTCTGGGAAGTATCCGGAAAAATTAACAGCTACCCTGGGACTGGGCTCTGTCAACAACATACCCAATAAAACTTTCCAAGTGCCTTTAATTGTATTCATGAAGTGGTGAAGTAGTCTCTTTCTCCTTGCTCAGACCTAACAGAGCAGTTCTGCATTTTTGGGGGGACTCTACTTCTGTAAATCAATCAGCCGGTGAGAGGAGGAAAGGGTGCCAGTCATATGTTCAGGGGAAGCTGAGAATCCAGGAGAAGGGAGCAAGAAGACATGGCTGTAAATCGCTGACCTGTCTCCTCTGGATGCTTGTACGAGCTAAAGGCAGGCAGACCATCAGCATACTGACACCCTGTTTTAAACTTCACTGTGTGTGGTAATTTCACAAAACAAAGATGATGGAGGAAGGGAAAAACAGAGAACTGCTAAGTGAGAGTCACTCTTCATGCAATTATGTTCAAAATAAAAACAGAATGCCTAATCCACCAGGAAATGGAGGAGGCACGGTCCAATTGATGAAGGTTGATATCTGGCCTGATGGGGATTTCTAGTATTTTGTTCTGGAACAGCCATCTCCCTTCTGCTGGCCTCTCAGCTTCTCCAGAACAGAGACCTTTGCTTTTCCTTTGCCTCACTTGTTGCGTGGCTCATAAGGGTGGCTACCTTACAAAGCCAATCTTTGTAACACAGTCAGCTCGCACATGGGTTGGGACAGGTGCAAACTACCTTATTTTTATCCTGAGTCACAGCTTGTAAGGGATGGAAGAATGCATCTGGCATGGCCTCCCAGATTCCCTCATTTACAAACAGCAGGCTGAGGCATTTAACCCACTGAGTACCTCTTTCCCTTTCACTGTTTTGAGCTCAACAATTCCTAAAGTCACAGATGGAAGGTTTGGACAGAGAAGAGCAAGACATCTATGCATGCTCCAGACAGCAGACCATCTGCACATCACAGCTGTGGGCATCTCCAGGATGGCCAGAAGCTGCTGGCATAGCACATGCTCAAGACAAGCTGCTCAATGAAGGATCAGGTGGCTGAAAATGGATCAGAACATCTCATGACCTGATGTGCTCACGGGATGAGCTGGTCTTTGATGTTACCCAATGCTGACTTTTGCCACCTCTGAGCTCTGAGCAGTCCATAGGGAAGTAAGGGAGGAAGAGAAGAACAAGGAGCTACTAATTGAGAGCTGTTCCTCAAAACTTAGATTCAAAACAGAAACAGAGAGCCTGTCACTGGAAAGTAGAGGCAGCATCCAGTCTGTTAAAGTGGACAGATCAGAAGCTGCTCAAGATCCCCCTGCTCAGCAGGAAGCCAAGTGACATCAGGGTGGCCACTGTCTAACATGTCAGGACTGATTCTGGTGTCCAAATGCACTGTCCCCAATCCTTTGACACTGGAC
This sequence comes from Pachyuromys duprasi, assembly GCA_028658305.1. Lineage (NCBI taxonomy): Eukaryota > Metazoa > Chordata > Mammalia > Rodentia > Muridae > Pachyuromys > Pachyuromys duprasi. The sequence continues at coordinate 4,607,086 of CM053753.1, read as the reverse complement.
TTGCCCACAACTTTCAGAAACATACACTAGAAATGTGAGGCAAAATACTTGCCAGAACAGAAAGACAAGTAGATTGGCCTGCAATGGAATTGTTTTCCCTTTTATGGTTTCATGACATCAGCATGACCCCTGGGCAAATGGAGCAACTATATCTCCAGGATTCCCACGCTCAGCTGCTGGGAACCCTGTTCTCAGCATTCCCTTGCTAACAGAACTCTCTGACACTTGCCATGACAGGAAAAGTGAGGCTCTGGCCACATGGAGAGCTGATACTTGCGAAGCAGAAGAGCCAGTTCATAACAGAGGCCATGCTTGCAGCTCCATTTCAAGAACCGCACTGTAGCTGAAAAGCATACTTCACACAGTGATTATGGGGTGATCTGGGGACAGTCATTGCTTTCTGCTGGTGTGGGCAGGCCATTATTCCCCCAGGATAAGCTTTTCCCTAGCGCAAAGGAGCAGCATTCTTTTTGGGGTCTTCTATTTAAAATGTGTGCCTGCTCCCTTCTTCAGTGAATCCTTTGCTGGCCAGAGCAGGGTAAATGTTGTGATGGTTGGAAGATGTGGGAGTATTTTTGAACATTCATTGTCCTAGATTCATTCTATCATTGTGACAAACATCACAATGAAAATCATTTTAGAGAAGGAAAGGGCTTGTTTGGCTTATTTGCCACGTCATAATCTATCATTGAGAGAAATCGGGGCAGGAACTGAAGGCAGGAACTAGGCAGCAAAACCCTGAGAAATGCTGTCTTCTAGGTCACTCTCTGACCTCTGCTCTAGCTCATGATCAGTTAGATTTCTTACATAGGTTCCAGGAACACCTGCTAGGAATGGCACTGCCCACAGAGGTTGGGCCCTTCTAGAGCAACCATGAAGACAATGCTCACATATACAAACAAGCCAATCTGAACAGAGGCAATTTCACCACGGAGACTTCTCAGATGACTCCAGACTACATCAAATATAAGCTGAAGCTAACTAGGACATTCACCCCACTAATACTAATTTTCAAGATTTTTAAATGCTTCATTAGCATGTATTAATTATACATAATAGTAAGCTTCATCCAAACATATAATGTATGTTGATCATACTCATCCCCATTGCCCTATCTTGTTTCCCAGTCTTAGAACATTCATGCCATCCTCACAGGGTGACAGCACCACCCCAGTCTCTTTTCAGATGGCCACAGCGAAAGCTTCAGTGAAATATCTTTACAGAAACAAAACAAGAAAAACTTGCAAAGGATCTTTCTGGAGGCTGCAAGGAGGCTGTCTGGTTGTGCGGCTGCTTCACTCCGTAACCAGGGATGGATGAGTTAAGGCTCTATGAGGTGATAGTGTCAAGGCCAGCTTTTGACTATTTCGACTGTGGATTACTTCACCCTTTCCCATCTGTCTCCTTGGTGGTCCCTGGTTGTTTCCACCACTCATTATCACCAGCACCAGAGGGAAGGCAGAGGAAATGAAGAGTGATGAAATTCAAATGAGTCAATCCTGCCACTTGTAAGCTGCTCTGCTCCCAGTACACACAGGGAGGAGGTTGCAGTCAGTGCTACTGTGGTTTCAATCCTCTGTGTTATTCCCATCCGTTCCCTGTGCTGCCAGGCAATCTTGAGTGGGCTGTATGTAAATGATCTGTAGGATGGAAGAAGAAAGAGCAAGCTCTCTCCCCCAAAAGCTTTTTCAAAGAAGGAAAGCACAGCAGCATGCCACAAAGATTATTAAGCGACCCCATGTTTAGATACACACAATCTCATCAACACTGGAGGAGAGGGAAACACAGTGAGAACCCTGATTATCACACCAGCAAGAAGACAGTAAAGTGTCCATAATGACCAAAGCAAGAACCGCAAAGACCGATGTAAGACCATGTTAAAGCATTCCAGGGTTAGAAAATGAGAGAAAATACAGTAAGACTTTAAACCACTATACTGTCATGATACATGTGGGGGGCTGGAGAGTACAACCTGGGGAAGACAAAACTACCTTCTTTACTGCAGGCCTTTGAAAGGAGCAAAGACAGATTGGTCAGCAATCTCCTCTTTGCTATGTCATAATGGCCAATGTGGGGTACCACTTGGGTATGTGGGTACCTCTGCAATGAGGGCTTAACAACACTCGAAGGGCTGGAAGCAGATAATTTTACGCTGTTGGCTTTATTGAGGCTTGCCTCTGTGACCGACACCAGCTAGGGCTGCTCTGATGGGCTCTTCTAAATCTTGACCTGTTGTGAATTGGGCTGTGCCTGTCATGTGGCTGCATCAAAACCACTGTCTCCGCTCCAACCCTATCCACTTCAAGAGTCAGTCCTCAGAGATTTCCTGCATGAAAATCTCTGCCCTCAGACATTCTATAACCCAAACAGGCTCATTTGTACACCGTACTGCAGTGAATCCAGTTCATCACTTTCTTCTCAGTTTAAGATTTACTTTACTGTGTCATAAAAAATTGGTATTTGACACAAAAAGAGAAACTCTGCTGCTCATCAAAAAAGAGACATGCAAGGGAGAAAGGAGAAGGACTCAGAACAGAAGAAGGCTATGAGTGACACAGAAGGGATGCAATAAGCATTTTGAGCTTCTAGTACTAAAAGAAGGAAATTGTTGAAGGAAGCTAGATCACTAAGAAGCAATGGCTACATCAGTCATTTAAAATGGAACCTAAACTTGGCCAGAGTACTGGGGAAAATAGAAATAAAGGAATGGATCTGATCTGGGAAGACCCCATTCTGTCAATGATCTGGCAATTGCTCATTTTGGCTGAGCCTAAGAATGTGGTATTTTCTATCTAGGGGAGCTATTGGCAGTATACATTTAATTGTTGCTTGTCTCCAAAGAAAGACAATGAGTTGTCCTGACGAGCATATTATGTCTGAGCATGCTACATCACTGTACAACTTGAATACCATCAGGTTAGACTGATCTGAAAGAAATAAAGATTTGTGAACACAACACCTTTCTAAATAACTTTATAGAAAATTTCCATCAATTGATATGTTTAAGTTGCAAGGGATGGCTGTAAAATAGTACAGACTGTACAAGTGTCTTTAAAATAGAACAGATGCAGGTATATTTGACTTGATGCATGCTGTCTCTGTTCCAGCTCTTGCAAAGAGGAATCCTGACACCATCTTTCATGTGGATGGTGTCCTAGCATCACAATCCTCCTTTAAGAAGGGCAAAGCAGCATTCACTACTGATTCTCCTAGGATACAGGAGAATCACCCTTTTTCTCCTCTTGGTATGGTCATGTAAACCCTGAGCTAATAAATTCTGAACATAACTTGTGTGGGCTTTAAGCCCTTCCTCAGGTTAACACGTACTCTTCTCCCTAATTCAGAGTGTTGCTGGGAAGCCTAGGACTCCATGCTGGGCAATTACAGGAATGAGGAATAAACTTCCTCTTTTGAGAACCTGTGATCTGGATCCCATTATTGCCGCTGCACTATGAAGTACACCTTCACTGTTATAGTCCTGTAACCTGCAAATAAAGGGACAGAGATTCAGAGGCATGCCATGCTCAGGCTGTGTCACATGCTAGTGAGACCGACATCACTTTGGAAAACAATGTGGGTCAAGCAGGAAACAAGAAAGTCATGGCTGAGAAAGGTGAATTTGAGCTTTTAAAGGATCCTAGCATGTGTGAGGACAGAGTACCAAAGCCACCGCCAGGGAAACTGTCTGGAATGCAGCATGAGAAATGAGCTCATTCTGAACTTGTATGTTCTCAGAGTGTGAGCTGTGGCTGGAATTTGTCATCTGAAAAATTACCAATAAAGTGCAATTGCCATTGTAGCAGAATAAAAATGATGGTCTTTTGAGAAAAAAAGGTACATGCCATTGTAAAATGGCAAGCGAGGTCCCTTCTGCTTTGTCCTGTTTCCTGCCATCTAACGGTACAGTAAGAAAGGCCCTCAGCAGATGCTACCGTCTTGAACTTTTTCAGTCACAATAAGCCATTTGGGTATTCTGTACAGAATCATAAAGCAGACTGCGAAGAGGGGGACTTTCCCAAGACTGCCAGATATGGAAACAAGACTAGATACTGACAAGAAGAGACAGAAAAGAGGTGATAACACACATCACATGAAAAGCCAAGGTCACGACAACATTGTCCACCAACCTGCCAGATTCAAAACACTATGTGGTCCTTTGATGCCACACAGATTGAAATTGACTTGATTTCCTGAGGATCAGCTGAACACAGCAGCTCCATACAATCTGCTTCGCCACTCTTAGTAGCTAAAAAGTCTTTACAGACAGACCTGAAATGTTCTCAACTTTGTTTTCAAGACAGGGGATGAGTCCAAGAAATTGTTCAGCCAGCCATAGTTGTGAGTGAATAACTTGAGCAAATTATCTAAATTGGCTGATTCACCAACAGAAATGGGATGGATCCATAGCAGACCAGTCAACTGGAAGGATCCAAGAAAATATTGAGAGGAATGATCTGTAGAATAAGGGTCAAAACAAGATTCACCAGACAAAATGCACTGATATGAGACCAGAGCTCTATTCCTGAGAGAGTCTGCTGGTATGACATAGCCCAGCTCTGTGCAGGCAGGCAAAAGAACAATATGAAGTGGAAATCAGACTAAGCAGTTATCTTGGATCTGGAAAATAAAAAGAAAATAAAAAAGAAAACAGATGGCCAGTGGGCTGCATAGGGTGTGGGGTGGCCATGTTTTTAGTAGAAAAGATTTTAGGGTTGGAGTCTTGGACTAGTTTCACTTCTTGATAGAGATGTAGTCCTTTAGCACTGAGTTTACTTATCCATGACCTACTCCACGTTGGCCTAAAACAGTGACTATCCCTTTATGTCTTCAGGAATCTTTGTGGCACTCTAGGAGTCTAGCATGTGCATTTCCTCAGACCTTATGCACATCTCCTAAGACCATGAAAGGTTTTAGGCTAACTGGTGGGCCTGAACCCCCATAGTGCTAACTGGTGGGCCTGAACCCCCATAGTGCAGCTGCAGGATGCTTACAAAAGCTTTGTAAGCATTTGCAGAGGTTTCAGCACAATGAAATTCACACATCAGCAGCCATGCTGTTGACACACCATGCTGAAGTGAGACAGTGTTCACCATGTATTTTCTTCCTTTCACTTGAGTTCTGAAGTCAAGGGGCAGGCTACTTCCTAAAAAGAGGCACGTAGCTCAAAACAAAGAACAAAGGGTACCCTATATAGTTTTCTAGTTTTGCCTTTCTGTATGACCCTTCCTGTCTCCCTTTCCTAGTGTCCTGGAAGTCCTAGCATGTCCAAATTGTGTCTAGAAAACAAAAGTTCTCAAACTCTAATGAAATGATTACCTGTAGACTCATGAGTTCTAGGATAGCCTTAGCTACATAAAGAAGAACCTGTTGGGGGTGATGAGAAAGAAAAAGACAAAACAATTTGCAAATTATGCTGCTGTCATTGCTAAAGACCTAAGTAATGACTCTGAGATTGCTTCTGTCTGCCAGTCTCGTATGCTTCTTTCATAGAGAGATGTGGTCTTGCACTAGAATAGTAAAACAACGCAAATCTAACAAAGGCAGAAGGAAGCTATTGGCCTGACACCACAGCCCTGCAGCTTGTGCTGTTCAGTGGGAAGGACTGTCCTCTGGAGTACTGCCACCACCCAGTGAGGCTCTGAAGAGAGCACTTGCCTGACAGTGCTGGTGAAGGATATAAGGCCATGGTGAAGGATAATCATCAGCAAATACTTCCAGTTTGTCCAGGCTGGTGACTGACTGTCTTTCCAAAAGCATTTGACCAAGAAACCTTGCCCTACCCCATGACAGGACAGGATGGAAATAAGAAGCTCTTCCCACCAAGAACAAAGCAAATGGAAATGTAGTTTCTCAGGTAACCAGGAGACTTTGTAGAATGTACTAGGAGCCTTTCCACAGGAGGCACTGTGGTGTGCATGGGTGGGATAAGGATGAGGTGAACCTGAGCATTTGCTAGGACAGGGTGGTGGCAATGAGGTACAGGGTATAGGCAAAGGTCTTCCATTCTAGGCAAGCTGTCAGAAAACAAAAGGAACATGAAATAAACAAGCTGGGCAACACAAAGGGCTGGCATAAAGCCTTTGCTGAGTCTGCATGGGATTTTGCTTGGCTATAGTGTAAAATGAAACCAGCTAACCATTAAATCTGGCAAACACATTGCATATACTGATTTTATTAAATCACTTTATTCAAACATTCAGCAAACTTTATTCATTTCAGAAATGCTTTTATTTATACCAAGTCCATCAACCATCCGGTGGTTCTTCCCCTAGCCCAGACTGCAGCACTGAAGCCGACACAAGCATGAAGAATGACTGTTCTAACTGTTGTGACTGATATTGATGGGATCTTATTCAGGACTCTGCTCTGTGCTGACACATCTACCTGTTGTCCCTTCAGAGCTACTGCAAATGTCCACTTAACCCAAGGCTCAGAAAAGCCTTCTGATATTGGGTGCAAAGCCTGGTCTTGATCTTCTGACTGAAGAGCTAGGATTCTAAATACTAGGCACTGTTGCATCTTGCAAAAGAGAGACAATGGGTTTTTTATGCCCCAGGAGGCCAGAAGGAAGACCGATTTCTTATGCTACTGCTCTGATGCTATTAAAAGAAGTGCAATTTAGTCTTAGTTTTCAAATCAATGGTCCTGTTACAACTATGTAGTCAATACAACATTTTTTCCACAAAATCTATTCCTATATTCATTTGTTAATGGAATTTTAGTGTGTTCTCATAGAATTGGCACCATGATTAGTTAAAAAGACTTTTGTAAACACAAAATATTAATAAAAACTCTCAAGCACACATCAATGGGGAAAGAATTGGCTTGCCTTCCTCCCTTCTCTCCTTTCTTTTTCACTCCCCCAGGAACAAGGTCACTAAACTGTTGTCCTGGTCAGGGTTTCTATTGCTATGATAATACACTATGACCAAAAGCAAGCTGGGGAGAAAAAGGTTTATTTGGCTTGAACTTTCTCATCTTAGTCTATCAGTGAAGGAAGCCAGATTAGGCACTCAAACAGGACAGGGACCTGGAGCCAGAAGCTGATGCAGGAGGGTTGCTGTTTACTGACTTGGTCCTCATGGCTTGCTCAGCATGCTTTCCTATAGAACTCAGGGTCACTAGCGCCACTCACAATAGGATGAGCCCTCTCCCATCTAATTGAGAAAATGCCTTACAACTGGATCTTCTGAAGGCATTTTCTCAATTGAGGATCCCCCTTTCACATGACTCTAGAGTATGTCAAGTTGATATAATGCCGACCAGCACAACTGCCTTTTTTAGAATATAAGTGACAAAATAAATATTTTGAGAAAACAAAAGATCATGTTTCTTCCTCTCTGTCCAATATCACCTTTAGTCTTCAGCTACAAAGGCAAAATCCAGTGGGTAACAACAAAATAGGAAAGCCACACCTAGGCAAGCATGGTTCTTCAAAATAGTCATAAATCTGTGTTTGTGATGTCAAAACAGATTTCCCACTGTGAGATAGGCAATACCATGCTTTAATTTTTATTTTAAAAATAGTCATTCATGAACCAGAGGGCAGAGCCAGTTGTAGTTTTTTCTATGAATGCATCAAGCCATCCAGTTTCCCCACATCACTCCTGCATCGTCGGGAAGTGTGGAGCCAGCTGTGCACTAGCTGTACATTCCAGAGGGAAAACTGTATGCTCATAACGTGTGACAGAAATCACTGGATTGTTGAGGAATCATACAAGCAGCTTTTCCTCGTGGGCAAATGGGTGAGCTGTAAAATCACATTTCCACATTTTCATTGTCCATGGAGGAATTCCCAACTCCTGACTTAGCGCAGACCACATGCAAGGAGAGCCCACCAGAATTCTCTTCCCCTGGACTTCTGAAACTAAGCTACAGGCTTCTTCCTAAGTACATAGACACCTGCAGCTCAAAAGCAGAACTTGGCAGGAATCCCAAACACACAAAGAGACTTGAATCATACATTTCATATTTTGTCCCTCAATGAACATTTTCACTAGGGAAATGAATGCCAAAGGCTTTGAGGAAATATGCAAAAGTTATTAATACCTTTGGATTTGTTTTAAAAAGTAGTAAAATGTTGGCTATGGCAGGAACCAAGAGATTCACATCTTTGTTAAATTTTCTGAGTATTAATTTCAGTTAATAGTAAAGCTTTATGCTTCCTTGTCTCAGATTAAAATAAACATAAAATAGGTTTAATTATCAATCATCTCTGACATTTCTTCTATCAAGACAAAAGCAACCTCACAGGCCTGGACCTTCTGGTTAACACCAATGCAATTTCCAGCAAGTTATTTTCTCTCTGCTGCTCAGCCATTTCACGTGCAAGAGAGGGCAATAGTCCTCATTTCTTTGAGGTTCACAAGCATCATACATTCTGTTTTGCTTAAGCCAGGTGACCAGAGGAAGACCCCATGCTACCTGGAAATTCTGATATCCTTGCAACGGAGGCCACCCTTCTGAGAGAATGGAAAACAGCCAGTACCAGCAGATCCTGAGGGTAACTCCTCTACCCTGAATACTGTCAGATACAATGGCACGAAGCTGTCCACGCAAACTGTCAACTCCGGGAGGAACGGCAATGGTCAGTCTTGCGTGCTGGACTCGAGCAGAAGGACGGTGACCTGCTCTCTGGATCCTGGACCCCAAGGCTGCCTCACTGCAGCTTGCTTCTCTTTTAAGTAGCTGGAGATATACTGACAGACAGACTGTGCTTTGTGCTTTCCTTTAGAATAAGAGATTTATATGCTAGCCCCAAGTATGATATTGTAAAACTGGGTAGGGGGTAGGGGAGAGACATGGCCATGCAAATGGACACCTGGAGGCCAGGAGGACATGTGATGTGACTAAGGAAACACCTTGAGGCACCTGAGACACTGTCCCATGACTTAGCCACAGGCATACACTGCTTCAGTGTAGAGAAAGTGTCCGTGAGATAGAATGTTCACCTGAGCAAATATCAGCACCTCCATTTATGCAACTAACTCCACTCACTCATATTTGGAGACAACTCTGTGCCAGACACTAAGAAACAGTGGATGAAGATGAACACAGCAGAGACCAACACTGCACTACAGTGATGAGACACTACACAAGGTAGCCTTTCCCTACGATTTGACGACTAACTCCCACACCTTAATACAAGTAACAACAAGGGTCATGTGCAGAAAGAGAGGGCCCTGAGCTCAGCACTGCACAGTCTTGGTTGGGTGGTGTGGTTCTGGGCAGATGACCCAATGGCTTTAATACTTTCTGAGTTAGCTATAAAATGGAAACAAGACTGGATGGTCTTTCATGTCATTTTGAGTCTACTCTTATTTATAAATGAAACACAGAAAAGTTACTTTCTTGGTCTGACAAAGATTTTGATAAGGGCCACAGGAACTTGCTTACTTACTCCTGCTTTACAGGAGTCTCTCTCTAGAGCTTTCACATGTCTAAGAAGTTCCCCTCCTGTGAACTAACAAGGGGCTAATTCATAAACAGATATCAAAGACAGTGTCCTTTCCACTAAGAAAGGTTAATAAGTACTCCTGTTAGGTTGATATTAAACTCCATTAAGAAGTTATGTGAATAAAAAGCTGCTATGTTCTTTTAGGTCTTTTAAAGTTCTTATTATTTAGAGAGAGAGAGGGAGAAAGTGAGTGAGTGTGTGTGTGAGCACCTGCCACGGCACACATGTGGACATCAAAGGATAGTTTTGGGGAGCCATTTCTTTCCTTTATGTGGGTCCCTGGGATTAGTCTCAAGTCATTATGCTTGGTGACCACTTCCTGTAGCCACTGAGAGCTTCCTCACCAACCCTTTTACTTTTGACAAAATAATTAAAGACAGTCACATTGAAGTTGAATGAGATGGTTATATGTGGGGAGAAGGGGCCAGGACAGGTTTTTGTTTGTTTGTTTGCTTGTTTTTTTCTTGTTTTAATGTTAAACAAAGCCTGGGGAAAGATTTAATTTTTAAAATAGGTTTAGTCAAAATGTGCAAATCTCAGATTTCCTGGCAATCTAGAAGTTGACTGATATTCTACAGTTTCCTCCACTATCACGTTTAACAACTAAATTTCGAATTAAGGATAGCATGGACTGAATAGTAATCCTGGGTGAGTTTGCCCCATCCTGACTCATCCTGAGGCTAATCAGGAACTTTCCTTATTGTCCTTTCTCTTCTGAGGTGTAAGATGCAGAAGACAGGTAGGGGGAGGAGAACCAGAAGGCTGGGACCTGATCCTCCCTGCTGGTGTGCTTGCTGACCCTTGTCCTCCCAACCTGCTAAGCAGGCACTGGCACTGACAAGATTCTAGGAAACCCAGACTCACAGGCTCCGCCCCAGACTCTGGAGTCAACCATCATAGGCCTCCTTTGGTATCTGGCTGGGGAGAGAAAGCGAGTGACCCACAGCTTGAGGGGTTGGAGAAGAACATGAGGCTTAGGAATTCCAGCTCAGCTCTTGCATCCTTCCTTTCTCATTCATTCATTTGCTCCTTCAGCAAATATTTTCTTATGATCTCTTTACTTGCCGGGCACTGTTCTCAGTAGAGCTGGTAGTCTGGCAGCCCTCAGGAAACCTCGCACATCTCTTGTGAAAGTAACACATGGAGTGATGACGTCACTTCAGACAGGAACTTCAATAGCAGCGTCCAAGATCGTAAATAGGTGCAGACGGTGATAGTGTCTGAAGAATGAAGGGAACAGTGCTCTGCGCAAAAACCACAGAGGGCACCAGTGCTCTGAGTCACCTCAACTTCTTAGAGTAAAGCATGAAAAGTCTGTGGTGGGCCACACTGCAAGGGGCAGCAATGGAGAGAGACGTGGAAAGTTTCAGTCCCTACAAAGACAAAAGAACTCACTTTCTTCCCTTTTCTTACTAAGAAAAGCCTATTTTGGATCTCCAGCAGTGCCAGGTGCCCTGATCACTGCCTTCCCTGCAGAACCACAGTGGTTTTGATAGTGTGCCCCTCCCCAAGGACGCTGCACCACCGGACTCCAAGAATGAGCAGGTAACGGACAGGTCTCAGCAGTCTCGATTAAGGCTGCCCAAAATAGCCTCTATTGCACTTGATGAGCTATTTCACCAACAATATAATCGGTGATATGCTTGAGTTTGGTATAGGATACCAGCCTTGGTATGAAGACAGTCCACTCAAGTATTGATGCTCTGACCTTCTCCATAGTAATGTTCAGTATTTCCTCAATGTTTCATTTTGCTGCTGGGAAGAATCCCTAACTCTTTCTTTCAGAAAGCTTTTATTTCCTCTTTGATCTCACAGGCTTTTGTCCTGACCTTCAACAGAATATAAATTGGGAACTGCACAGTCTTCAAAGGCTATTTGATGTCTGGTCTTCTGCACCCTTGATTTCATGGCCCTTGGTGGTGTGTTTTCACTCTTCTCCAGAAGCAGCTTCTCCTGTAGTCCTGGGCAGCCCCTGCCCCCTGGTGTAAATCTTGAATGGAGATGGTCCTCAGAAAGCAGATTCTGATTCCTCAGGGTCCAGATGCCCTCTCTGCTAGATGTTTGTAAATTTTACTAGGAAGGAGGCTTGGACTTCCTCATGAATCTATGATCACTTGTAAAAATCCTTGCTTGATCACTGCTTCTATCAGCAGTGCCATTTTGCCCTGAATGAGAAGATGGCTCGAAAAGCATCCCTCTGAAATGTGGCTATTATCTCTTGACTCCTTGTAGTAGCATTGGAATGAGGCTCCTGGCATCTCCAAACTACTGGCCCATTGTGTCCGGTGTGACCCATACAGTTGGTCTCTTTCTCACAGTAACCCTCTAGACTGGGTCCAGACAGATGTGGAAGAGCCTACAGCCTGACAGCCAGGCCTATTCCATGACAGGCAAATGCTTGTCCAGAACAGTGGCCACTGGCTGGGATTCCCTTGAAGTCAGAAGTGCTGTCTGGATAGCTCACAGCCCTACAAGTTGACTACTTCCCATCCACTACCCTTAGAGGTAAGAGTGGCCTCTGTATGTTCTTGTGTATCGTTGTGTAGTGTTGTGGTTTTCACATACTTGATACACATTATTTATCCTGACAGTTCAGCATTCCCCTGAGGAAAGCAGCCTGGTTCTCTTCTCCATGTGGCACTGGAGGGCACTGATGACTCATCTCTGTGATTCTGCTGATGGAACTAGATCAGGAAAGCTTGTTCTCTAACCCTGAGGCGAGTGCATGACCCTTGGTCTAGTGCCATTTCTTCTTAGCAGTGAAACCTCACCCGACTTCTGGATTATATTGTGGCTTTGAAGTCTAAGAACTTCCATGGTCCACCGACATCCAGTGAGTACTTGCAGTGAACCTTGGACTATCAGCTTTCAAGGCATACTCTTAGAGTCTTTGTCCAGGGCACAAAATGTTTAAAACAAAATTGGCCAAGAACAGAGGGGTAGCCACATTATAAATTATCAAAGGCCACTGTTATTCATAAAATCGGGGACATGTTTCACCATAAAGAACAGGAAGGAAGTCATTTGAAAGTGTAGCTGTTTCCCATAAAGAACAAGCATCCAAGTTTGTTCATCATCATCTCACTTTTGAACAACAAAAGCTAGAATGATACTTCATTTTATGATTTTATAAGCCATTACTTACCTTATAAAAGCCTGACATCCAAGTACGTATATACACATATATTCCATTGTATATGTGTTCAACAATGTAAGAAAAGCAGCTATTCCAGTTAATCTCCTTTTTTATCAATAACATTGCCAAACTTCCAGTTTCACACCATTTGGCAAAAATGCAGATAACACTTGCTGGGGCTTTTTCACACAGCTTGTAATATTCTGAGCAAACTGAAGAAGTTCAGACTTAATTGTTTCCATGCCACCAGCAGATTTCCCACCCTCTCTCTGAAGCTCCAGGGAGACCGTGGGTAGCTGGCAGACTGTATGTCTAGCTGAAGGGAACACGTGCCCTCGGCACAGTAATGTGGCACTGAAAGTCACTGCTGGGACCAGGGCTGATGTCACAGACTCGTTCCACCCCACCAGTTGGAGGCATCTCATGAGGGAATTCCAGATGTTGACATACAGACACAGGTTTAGAATCACAGATACACAAGAGCCAGGTTCAATCCCTGGCATATACGTATCCTATAAATCAGGAGAAATTGTTCTGTGAAAAAGAATGCTTGCAGGTTAAGCCTGACAAAGAGAGTTGGAGCCTTAGAACCTATATAAAGGTGGAAGGAGAGAACCTATTCTGGGTTGTTTGCCTCTGACCTTCACACTTGGGCTGTAGCACATGCACACACACGCACACACACTAAACAAATGCAATTAAAAAAATCAAATCAAATTTTCCGTAAATTAAGAGCCACCTACTATGTCTCAATGTTTCTCAGTGTCTGAGTTTATTGCTTTAGGGGAAAGACCAACCATCCCCAGCTCTGAATTATTAGTGCAGACATTCAGTCATATGCAGTACACATGATGTGAGGATGGCCAAACAGGGAACTCTACTATGGTAGAGATAAGGTCTAAAACTACTTAACATCTGGAGATTTGTTGTCATTTCTGCTGTGTTCCTCAGGGACATTTTGATGGTTCAGTTGTAGGACCCAATATAGAAAGACAACAATGAAAAGATGATCTCTCTGGTTTTCATCATGTTTAAGCACCTTCCATTTGAATAACATTTCAGAGGGACCCTGGCCAGAAGAGTGTCAGCGAGGCTGCTGGCTGAGAAGAGAAACCCCGGAGGAGTAGTTTATGAGTTAGGTGAGACACGGAAGGGGCAAGAATAGAAGGATTTTCGGGAAACATTCCTGAGACACTCTAAGAGAGTAGAGGAACTTGTGAGATGTTTTAGGCTGTGATGCCTTGTAGGTATTTATAGGTCCACACAATCATCTAAATTATTCATCATTGATATTCACTGTGCTAAGTGTGAAGAGGAAGGAAGAATGTGGGCCCTGCTTCCATGGAGAACCAATATTTTAATAGTAACAACACCTGTGATAACTGATATAACTCTTATTCTTTCATAAAAGTTTTCCTGAAATACAGCATGTGAAAATTTTAAAGAGCATCTTTCATTCATTTTTATAAGAAAATGCGATCAGAGCCAGCACTCAGCCATTTGCATAATGCCCATGGTTTGCTTTATTTGGGTAGAGCCACTTTAGTCAAAACCTTATTTTTACTTCAGCACATTTAATTTCATTTTTATATTTTCACATCCATGTTTTGATTTTATCCCATGTCAATACGACAAAAACATTTATCAAATATTATAATTCATCTGTCAGACTGGAGAATGCTGTGACTTCCCACGGACCGCAGAAGGATGGTCTCTACTGATTAACTCTAGGTGGCATTGCAGTGAAAACCCATTTCTGAGAGCACATCTCTAAGTCCCTGACTGGCCTTGTGTGCCGCTCCTGGAAAGCAGAGAATGCTGTGGCTCCAGTGACTTCCACCGATTATAGGTTTGCTCAGCTGAAAACCTTTACCTAAATTATCATACAACCTGTCTATTAATCTGTACTTTATTTATTTATCAATCCATTAATTGTAATCTTCACTGGATAGGGGATAGGAGTAGGCCTCAGGTAGCCTGCTTACATTCCCAATGTGGTCTACAACCTAGGGTTCAATTTTATGCCCAAGAAACTTATTGTGTGTTACTTTCTAGGTCCAGCAATTGCACCTCATTATTTTTCAGAAAGCTGCTGTTTTGCCCAGACTTTGGATGGAACCCAGGATGCCACTGTTCCCTGGCTGTTGTGCCAAAAGGTTTTGTTAAGGAGGGGCCATTGCACCTTCCACATTCAGTGGCATGTTAGGAAGAACAGCCAGGAAGGCCTAAGTCAAGAAGCAAGCCTCAGCACAATGTTGCCTCTCCAGTAGACACTTCAGGTCAAACAACTGGAGTTTTCTGCTTTATAGGTAAGAATGGGCCTGGGAAAGGAAACCTCACTATTAGGTACTTGTGTTTGTACCAGCTTACTCAGCTGCTTGAGATTCTAATATGCCCTTCAAACTCTCCCTCACAGCAAGGAAAACCTAACAAAAGAGTATTTGCCTTGTTCTGTGGCTCAGCAATGAGCCTCTGATGATTCTTCCTGCCTATGGACCACTGGGACCTGCCTTCTTCAATGTCAGCAGGTTTACATCACACACACACACAACACCGTGCTAAGGACACTGTCCTCCATTACTGTGGCTTTTATAAAAACTTTAGGACAAGAAAAATAAAACTCATAAGGTGAGTTTTAATGTTCTATAAGTAATATGCTTTATATCCTCTTATGACAATGGGGGGACAGTTAAGAGGGGTAAGGGAGACAATATGGGGAATGAGAGTTAAAACTAAGAGCCATTTGAAGGGTCATGGGTACTTGATACAATAGAAGCTTCTTAAAATATATACAAATATGAAATAAATTTAATTTGGAATCACTAAATATCAGGGAAGACAAAACCCCAACTAGACATTTCTCTTCACCGAATGAAACCTTCAGTGCCAGGGCTATGAAAGGTTCCATCTAATTGCATGGTTGGCCAAAGGGGCCCCAGGAAAACACCCATAAAACCCCGGCCATTGCCTCGGTGACTAAGTACTCCCTACAAACTAATGATAGGATCTCTATCTGAGGATAGCACGTACATGACTCCCTGCACACAGATAGCTTTCATTTTTACTGACTAGTGTTCATGGTACTGGAAGGTTCTCTGTATACTACCAGAGGAAAAAAGTAAACACCAACCCAGCTACAAACCTTTCAGTTTACGATGGTGACCTGCTGGCAAGATATACTGGTATAATATGGCACAAAATTTGTGGAGTGACTAACCACTATTGCCTAGTCAATGAGATGAAACACATGGCTGACACTGCCCTGTGGGACAACAACTTGAGACCAGATAAGTGAGAGGCCTAGAGGATAAAACAAACAACAACAACAACAACAACACTACTGTTCTTCTAAAGTAATACAGCAGGAAAAGAATTCCTAATGACCCTCTGCTAGACAATGTGCAGAGAGTGAAAGACATTGGAACATTTAGTCTTACACATGATATTCCATCAAATCCTTCCCTTCAAAGCTCAGAGAACTCTCCAGAAGAGGAGGCAGAAAGATATGCCAAGTAAACTGTTTCCTGGACACGGAAAGACTGGCGCAAGAGTGAACTTACAGGCACTATGGCAGTGTCCACGCACGGAAGTGTGGTTTTCCCAGTGCAGTTTCACTCAGTATACAAACAACATTTAAAGTTAGGCCCCATGGGAGAAGGCCAACAAAAGATGAACTGAATTATTTGCATGGAGGGATTTTGTTTTGTTTTGCTTTTTGTCTCAAAATGTTTTGTCTGGGTATTTCTTTTTCCTTACAGGTCTGTTGCTTATATAGTATGGTTTCCAATTTTGTTTTTATCAGTTTTCTGTGTGTGAAAATGTGTAGTTCTTAGCATTTGTATGTGTTTCTGTGCTTTTTCTTTGGCTCTTTTTTCCTGTTTGCTCATTTGTTAGTTTTTATTTTTATTTATCATTATTATTACATAATTTTTAATTATAGATGCCTATTTGTATTCTATTGAGAGCAAAAAGGGTATGGATTTGTATAGGTGGGGAAGTGGGAATACTCTGGAAAGAACTGGTGGAGGGCAACCGTAATCAGAACATATTGTATGAAAAAAATCTATTTCTAACTAAGAAAAAAAATATTATTTGTAGGGGAAAAGTAAAAAGAAACTCTGAAAACTGATTTTTTTTTAATTTGGCATTTGAGCAAACCATAATCACTCACCTGTACAGCAGATCTCTTGTTTGAATTATGTAATCCCTGAGAGTCACCTCACAGAGCAGTGCTGACATTTGTCAGAGGTAGGCTTTGAGTCCCAGATTCTGTGAGTGAGGGGAAACTTTTCGGTAGTAAGTAAGTTTAGCTCACCATCTATATGATCCACAGCCCATCATATAAAGCTGCTCAGCAGATTGCTAAAAATTCCCCTGTGCTCCAAAGGGTATGCTATAAAGTTGTGTCTGAATGAAAATGTTCCAGAAAGAGTTAGATACATTACTAGAAATCCTTTCTAAGACAAGGGAAACAATCAAATATATTACATCCCCAAATCTTAAGCAATTACTTGGATAGCTGCTCTGGTTTTAGGAATATATTTGGAGACATAATTATAATTGCTGATAATAAATTTGATATTTTTGTGTTTCATAACAAAAAAACAACGGTACTGCCAGGCTGCCGGCAGGGAACAAGGTATGAACACAGTCTGCCAGGAAGGAGGTGATGGAGAAATGTTTGTTTACAAATCTGATGGTTCACACAGTGCTGCCAGCCGACAGAGGGATATGCTTTTGATAACTTCCAATTAATCTTGGAATTACTAGAAAAAGTGCTCAGATCTCAGCTCTTTTAAAATATTCAAGAACTGAGATGAAATGAAGGAGAATTTATTCTGGCCTGTCACAAACACCCCGCCAACCTTACTACAGAAGATGGTGTTGCCTGCAGTTCCCAGGGACCTACATCTTATATCATTCAAAAGTGATTCCCCCCCCCCCCATCCCCACCCCTCTTCTCTGACATATTCTTCTGAAAAAACTCCTCTTGCTCTGGGAGAACAACATAGTGGGCAAGTGATTTCTGTGGAAACATGGGGCTCCAAGTTCGGATTCCCACCATCCATGGTTATGGAGACATGTGTGTGTCTCAGGGGTTGATAGCCCCCAACCTTAACCAAAATATTAAGCTACAGGTTCTGTCTTTTAAAAAAAAGTAAGAAAGACACCCAATGCCAACCTCTGGCCACCACAGGTGAATGCATCCATGCACACACCACACAAATAAATATTTTCTCCAGAATAATTTTGTCTGCCAAAAAATTTTTTCTCAGTTTTTCTTTGTTCTTTTATTGTTTATTTTTGATATTTTAGAGTTCAGAATGCCTTAAAATTAATGATTCTGTAGGCTTAGCCTCCTCCATACAAAGACTATAGATGTGTACCATTGCTCCTGGCTTTCAATGTTAATCTTAAGGATTCAAACATTACCTTAGGATATATGTATATATATGCATATATATATGTAAATGCAATCAATATATATAATATATATACAATATATAATATATAAGTAAATCAATCAATAATTATTCATGATGTAATATGTATTGCATGTAATATATTTATTTATGTAAATGTGTATTTGATATTTCCCGTGAGTTTTCAGGATCATGACACAGAACATGCCATGAGCACTTCCGCTTTTCAGGATGCGGCCCTTAGACTGTCTCTCTACCTGTCAGCAGTGAGATAAAGAATGACTGGTTGCTTCAGCAGAAAAAACAGGTATTTGTTAATAGTGGACAATAGCGTGCTTTGTCTAATCGAAGCTGGAATCTGGAGGGGAGAAGGACACACAGATTGCTGCTTATGAAGGTATTTAAACTGTATTTAAAATGAGTTTCGCAATGAGTCCTTGTTATCTTCTTTGGGATTTTAATTTCTTTACATTAAACTGATGGTAATTAAAATATGCAGTATTTTTACTCTCAGCCTTTCTGTCATCTTGTTGCTAAAGAAGGGGGTCAATGTCAGGTTTCAGAGGTAAAAGGATAAATTTCAGGACTGATCTGAGGGTAGAGTGAGGCTCTGTGTATAATCCTGAAAACTCAGCGTATGCTTCACCTGTGAGCCTCATCTGAGAAATGAGTCTAGACTTGCCCTCTCCATCTGTAAAATATTAATTTTGTAAGACACATAAGAAAACAAAATATGTCCATCTCTCCTGGTGCTGAGCACAGCACTATACAGGTGGCATGTATGGCGGAGCATACAGTGACTCAAATAACGAGGTGCCATGATCCTCACTGGAAGTCCTTTGCATGGAACAGTGAATGCATTAATGGTCACTGGGCTCTCCCTGTGCTGCCGTCACACAGAACATGCCATGAGCACTGCCCCTTTTCAGGATGCGGCCCTTAGACTGTCTCTCTACCTGTCAGCAGTGAGACACAAGACAGCATACAACAAAACCCAGAAGCATCTCTGACTTGCTTCATCTCTACAGTAAGGAAACAGATGGCTTTTGCCTTTACATGGTCAAGTGATACCCTTAACATGGTAGTGATTCTTGACATTTTTATAATACATGCTGCAGTGCATGGGCCTACCAACAACCTGAGAATTTACTCCATTGGACAAAATCAGAGAACACGGGAGAAAAGATTTTCCTTGGCATATAAGGACGATGTAAGCAGGATAGAAAAGAATTCAAGTCCTTGGAGCCACAACACACTGTATTTTCCACAGCAGGGCCCACCTTCCTTGCACACAGTGGGTTCATAGAAGCCACAGGAATAAAAGCTACGTGCACTGTTCAAGACCCTGCTGCCTGCTTCTCATGGTTGAAAGGCAAAGAGATGAAATGATTTTTCTTCATGTCTAAGCATCTACTGGAAATGCACACCTTTTCCTAAAGTGATCCTAGCATTTTCTGGGATAAAAGTCCAAATTCATTAGCAGAGCACACAGGATAAAATTGAATGGACCAGAGGAGAGAAATGACAAGTGTGAGGCACTGAAGTCAGTCTGGTAAAGAAAACATGAGGACAGTAGTTCAAATAATTAAAAAATAAAGGAGATGTCCTTTCAGAAGACCTGGGTTGGATTCCTAGCACCCACAATGTGCTTTCCAATCCCATGTCTACTGCTGTGCTTCCCATCATGATGGCCATGGATTAACACCCTGAAATAAATTAAATGCTTTCTTTTATAAGCTCTCTTGATCATGGCGCTTCTTCACAACAGTAGAAGAAGCAGTAATAAGGACACATGGAAATAACAAACACTCCACCAATCACCCATTCTCCCATCACATTTCTATTTTCATCTTTACAAACACGAGTCAGTAAGTCTTCATGCTTATCATAGCATAAATTATTTGAACACATTCAATGTTCATTGATTGTGAGAAAAACAATCAGGGATAATAGTTACATTACATTCAAAAGGACTTTCTTTTTCTCTTCATTTATTTTATTCATTTTACATCCTTATAGTCCCTTCTTTCCTCTACTCCTATTTCTATCCTCTCTCCTCAGAAAAGGGGAGCTCCCTTTCCCACCCACCCGATATCATCATGTTGCATCAAGACTGGTCATGTCCTCTTCTCCTGTGGCCTGGGAAGACAGTCTCACTAGGGAAAAGTGATCTAAAAGTGGCAACTGAATCCATGTCCATTGCAGTCCCCACTTCCCTTACTAAAGGACCCACATGAAGCCTAAGCTGTAGGGGGTGTAGGTCCAGTTCATGCAACTTCCTTGGTTGATGCTTCAGTCTCAGCAAACCCCTCCAAGCCCTGGTTAGTTGTCTCTGTTGTTTTTCTTGTGGAGCTCCTGTCACTTCAACATCTTTTTCTCTTTCTTCCCACTTTTGCAGAAGACTCCCTATGCATAGACCAACGTTTGGCTATGAGTCTCAGCATCTGTTTTGAGGCACTGCTGGGTAAAAGCACTCAGAAGGACTTTTAAAACGAATTCACATTTGCTAATGACAACAAAAGGAGCTTTGTATGTCTACCTAATGTTGACTATGTGTGGGACACACTGGTGCAATCACTAGGTAGATAAAGCCTAGTGTGCATATGAATTTGGGGTCCATGACTCTAAGATAATTCAGCTACTGGAAAAAAAACTGTTCAACCCTTTTTCTCCCAGTAGATCAGCTGCAATAAATAGAATTTTAGAAAGAACTTCAGTGTGCCAGCCTGAAAATGTTTGCAGACTTTGTGTGTTGAAAAACAGTAAAAGAATCACATATTTAAACAGTAAATGTTTACCACTGGCTAAACCATTTGGGGGCAGATACTTGTTTTCTGTGTTACTCAAATTTTCTATAATAACTTAGCCATTTTAAAAAGAAAACAAGTTTTCAACCTGAGTCTCAGCATCTGCTTTGATCGCCTGTTGGTTGGATCCTTTCAGAGGACCCTCTATGGTAGACTCTCAGCCTGTTCCCTCTCTTCCACCACTTCTGCTGTCTATCCTGTTTGCCATTCTGAATGAGATTTAAGCATCCTCCCTAGGGTCCTCCTTAGTGTTTAGCTTCTTTAAGTCTATAGATGGCGGTCCTACATTATTCAGCTAATATTTACTTATAAGTGAGTATATATCATGTCTGTTTTTCTTTTTCTGAGTTACCTCACTCAGGATGATCTCTTCTAGTTCCATCCATTTGCCTGCAAATTTCATGATTTCCTTGTTTTCAATAGCTGAGTGGTATTCCATTGTGTAGATGTACCACAATTTCTGTATCCATTCTTCCATTGAGGGACATCTAGGTTGTTTCCATATTCTGATTATTACAAATAAAGTTGCTATGAACACAGTTGAGCAAATGTCCTTATTGAATGGTGGAGCATCTTATGCCCAGGAGAGCTATAGCTGGATCTTGAGGTGGTGCTATTCCTAATTTTCTGAGAAGGAACAGATTGATTTCCATAGTTGTTGTACAGTTTTGCACTCCCACCAGCAATGGAGGAGGGTTCCCCTTTCTCCAAATCCTCTCCAGCATGTCTTTTCACTTGAGTTTTTAATTTTATCCACTCTTATTTGCATTTCCCTGATGACTAAGGATGTTGAACATTTCTTTAAGTGCTTCTCTGCCATTCTATATTCCTCTGTTGAGAATTCTCTGCTTAGGTCTGTACTCCATTTTTTAATTGGATTATTTGGTTTATTGGTGTGTAATTTCTTGAGTTCTTTACATATTCTGGACTCACCCAACAGAGGATCGAAGTAGATGCTGAGACTCAGGGTCAAACTTTGGGCAGAGCACAGGGAGTCTTATGAGGAAGAGAGGGGTTGGATTAGAGGGACATGGAGGGGACAGGAACCCCACAAGGAGACCAACAAAACTAAAGGTCTGATCCTACGGGGTCCTTCAGAGACTGATGCATCAACTGAGGTCCATCCACGGAGAAGACTCCCTGCTCAGATGTGGCCTATTGGCAGCTCAGTCTCCATGTAGATCTCTGAGTGAGGGGGTCAGGGGCTGCCTACATCATGAACTCAGTTGACTGCTCTCTGATCACTCACCCCTGATGATGCAGCCTTGCCAGGCCACAGAGGAAGAGTATCCAGGCAGTCCTGATGAGACTTAGCAAGCTATGGGCAGATGGCAATAGTGGAGAACTCCCCCTTTCAGTGGACTAGCGGAAGGGGATGAGAGGAAAGAGGGGGTTTTAATTGGGATATATAATGAATAAGTTGTGCAGAAAAAATTATAAAAAAGAAAACAAATCACAAAAGACTTAACAGATAGCACCAGTACACCTGGACCAGAAAATCCTAGTTTTTTGTAAAGCTAAAATTCCAGGTTCTTATCAAATGTTTCCATTTGTTACTGGAGACCTGTTCCTACAGAATGGCAGTGGAGTGGTAGAGGCCTAAATGTGCATTCATATAAATGTCACCACTTAAAAGATAAGTTTCTGAGAACACAGCTATCACCTCTAAGTGATAGTTTATTCAAGAGCTAAATATGAGTGACCATTGCCTGGGATATAACTTTAGGAAAGTCCAAATGCCATGCTCCGATGTGATAACCATTCAATGAAGATTTTATAGTAACAGAACATAGAAAGTCATAAACTAAATATTTTTCAAATACATTGGTGGAAACCTCAGGTATGTTAGTTAGAACAGAACAGAGAAACCTTTGTTATGGGCCTCAGATGCTGTATGATTATGTTCTTAGATCTTGGTTAGGTGGAAGTTAGTGGTCTGATCATATACCCCCAAAATTTCATGTGATAGTCATAAGGAAGTTAGGTCAGACACAGAGGTGGGCAAGGAGAAGGTTAGTGGGATAAATATAGTCCAAGATGAATTGTTATTAGCCTGTGGAACTGCAACATTCTAACGACTGCAAATTGCCGATATGACATTCTAGTCAGCCTTGAAGATGTTGTGTGAGATGCTGCTTCTTTCCAGAAATGCACCTTCACAGTGGCCAGGATAAAAATATTTTCAATGCAAAAGCCCCTGACACATTCTCTGATGTCCTCACTAGCTGGGATAACAGTATTTCCAATGCAGAACCTGACACACTCCCTGATATTTCCCCTGGCTTTCCTGATGAACCATTTGGTGACTTCATGATCTCAGAGCTTTCTACTCCTGCCCACCAGCCTCTCTGGTCTTATGGCACCCACCCTCTTCTTTAGTAACTTACTCTGTTCTGCTGTGGTCTTTATTATCCTTGTGACCTCTTGGAAGAGTCCATTCCTCAGAATACATCCTGTGGAAGTAGGTTCTCTAGTTCTCTTATACCTCCTTTACGTCAAAGAAAAACAACCTAATAGTATATGCACTCATAACACAGATCATATAAAAAGCAAAACTATTATTTAAAATACTTAACTAATGTAAATATGTTCTCATTATTGTCTATAGAGCATAGCTTATACAAAGCATAAAGATAATTCCAGACAAATCAAAAATCAAAATTGGTGGTTCCCAGAAAGTTTTTGATAATCCAGTTATTTCTGACTGTATGTTTAGGAATTATTGAACAACATTGTCAAGAGTGTCCACTATCTCCATCTGTTTGATAGAAATATCTGCACAGCTGCCAGGATCATCACTGTCTGCATTGCCTATCAGTGCCCTAGAACAAAAGTTTTGGCCTATGAAAAAGAAAAAAATAAGGTGGCCCTTGCAGAAAATTTTCTCATCAAAGAAAAGGCTCATTCTTTTCTTGCTCCATCTGACTCATGGAATACAGAGATGGTGGCTGCAGTTTCAGCAGCTTGTCTGGGTTATAAGGATGGTGAGGGTCATTTTTTAAGGCATAGTAGAATAGTGATATGTAAGAGGATCATGCCATTCAATTATTTCTGTAGCATTCAAGCTCTGAGTCTGTATGTGCAGGAGAGATTTTTTTCCAGCTTTCTCCTTGCAGCCAGACAGTCTTAAGGGATATGTAGAATTTTGAAAATGGACAGATATTTTAGCAGCATACTTCATTAGAACCCTTAACAACCTTACATTCCTATGTCTAGTACATGTCTATCAAATATTAGTGAATATTAATATTCACAGGAATCCATGCAGAAAGTTCTCTCTGCATCAGATCTCATCTTTCATCAGGGATGAAGGACCATAGGCTTGGGCTGACCAGTCTAAGCAGGAGTAGTTTTCTCAACAGTAAACCTTTATTAACAGTCAAAAAAGTAATTGAGAAACAATTTTCCAGAATTCAGAGGTCAGACTTTACTACAAAACAATGACTTCTTATATTTATATTCTTCTGTGTTAGCAGGACTGGTTAATACATGATAGCTCTCTTTTCAGCCCCAACTCTGATCTTTGATGAAAATGCCATAGTTGGAATATTACTTTTAAAAAAGCAGTTTCTGTTCTGCCAAATATCCAACCAGTATTGCTAAAACCTGTCAACATCATGATACCAGTGGGAAAAGAAAAGGAAAGTCTGAGAAACTGTCACAGAGCAGAAAATATGGAGACAGTGTTGGGGGAAGATAAGCACTAAATGTTGTGACAAACTCATGGGAAAAAAAGCCACATCAGTGGGGGGCATGGCCCACTGAGTAGTATTAGGAGTTCAGCTGATGGTAACTGCTAGCACTGAAGTCCAAACTGAGACAAACAACCTGATTACAGTGTGCAATGAGCCCCAGGGGATGAAGAGGAAGATGTAGGGGCTCTGGACTCTATCTTCACATCACTACACACTATGCGAACTGTATATAAAAGGGGAGGGTGCAGTGTCTATTGCACGTTGCTGGGAGGGTTTATGTAAGGTAGTAACAGACCTCTGATGTGAGAGTGGGAAACAAGTACATGAAATGGAACTTTCCACATTCTGCCAACTTCTTATTCTTTTAGAGATAGCCTTTCATGTATGTGTACTTATGCCTCAACAAGAAGGAAGCCATTCTTCTATAATACATGTTCATAAATTAAAATTGCTGTTTCTGACCCTTTTTCCTTCACTGTCAACTATGTGTTGATGTTCAGCTATTCTTCAGTTGCTCTCCTTTCTTCCAGGAACGAGTTTAACTTGTCTTCTAAATTTAACACATGCAGGACCCAAGTGGTGTTCTTTCCCTCAGAAGCAATTCATGCATGGCTAAGGACTGAGGCCTGGCTTCTCCACGCTCTCCTTCCCATGCTTTACACAGATTCGCTTCTCAGGAGGCTGTGTGTTGATTTTGAACTAAGAAACAAGGAACGAGTAAAAGGTCATTTTCATGAATTTTGAATGATTTATGGCATTTGGAAATGTTCCAGTGTGATGTCAGACTTAATTATGACACTATGTAGCTTGTTCATATTTATGTCAAAGCACTAAGTGAGACAGATTTTCTCGTACATGAGCTACTCTGAAGACTCTTGGATGCCCCTAGGGACATTGGCACCACATTCATACAACCACAGCACAGGAAAAAACTGTCTTTTAGAAACATAAAAGAGAAATGACTCCTTTATTTATATTTAAACAATTGTTTTTTTATTATGAAATGCTTCAAGACTAACTACATCTCCATGCCTGTCAAGGTGCTTCTCCATTCTTTGCAAAGAACACTTTGCAAATCAACAAACTAATTATTTTTTTAATTTAATATGCTTTTCTATTCATTCAGTCAATTTTAGTGTGCAGTTGTTTGTTTTTACTGTATATTTGTATGCTTCAACCGCCCTCCTTATATTTGTCAATACTGGAGTCAGCTCTAGCTCCTTTCTGAGATAACGCTGAAGTTTGTTTTAGTAGGTTACAATAGAAGAGAACATCAGAGGTGTCAAGTGGCATGAAAACCAGACCCACCAGACAAAGCAACAGAGCAACCAGCAAGTATTTGTAGCAGAATCAAGTGGAAAAGGTTGGAAGAGAACAAGAATGATAAGAAGAAATGCTTTAGTGTGTGTGGTTTCAATCTCAACAAAGGGAAGTTTGATTTAGCAGTTTTATCCGTAGATGAGCCAGCCCTTCAAACTAGGATCTAGCCCAGTAGAAAACAGAAGTTAACGGATGCTGTTATACTCTGCCCACTGCCTTGATGGTACGTAAATACAGGGCATTCTGATGTGATTTCACCCCCAGCTGCCCATGCCCATGTTTTTATCACAGAGTAGCTGTTAGTAGCCATGACCTTTCTCCATAAACCACAACTTCAAAGGGAATAAGCCACAGAACATTAACATCACTAGCAAATGTGTTAGCAATGCGAACTCATGAACTCTGCTCTGGGTTTCTTAGACAGACTCTCTGGGAATGGAAACTGTCTTAATTAGCTTTAATTTTCAACTGGATATAACCTGAGGCCATCTAAGAAAGTAGTCAACTTTTCCTGGTTAGACTAGCCTGGGGTCATGTTTATATGGGGGTATCTTATTTGTTAATTGAGGTAAGAGGGTCTACCCCACCATATGGGACACCATTCCAAGAAGCAGATGCTTCTGGGTTACATGAAAAATCTAGCTATATAAAAGGATGCAAGCAAGCCATTAAGGAGTGTTCCTCTGTGGTTTCTGCCTTTGAATTCTTGTCCTGATTTCCTTCAGAGATGGACTTGTAACCTGTAAACTGAAGAAAATGCATTTTTCTCTGAAGTTGCTTCTGGTCATGGTATTTGCAACAGAATAGAACTAGAAAAATGCCCAATAATCTGACATTATCTGGGCCGTTCATATCACCCCAATACCTGCTGGATTTTGAAACCCACAGGCCTGTACACATGAAAGCCAGGTAACTAATTGTACATACTAAGGGGTAAGGCAGTCCCTAACCAATGCTGATAGAGCTGAGAATATCAGCACCCCAATTGCCTCCCAAGGCATGATGCCAAAGATGGTCTCTACAGCAGTTGCAATATTCTCTGAAGAGATGAGCCTTGTTTAGCTGTTGTGGGATTCTCTGAGTGCCAGCCCTTTGTTGGGGTCCCCTCTCTTTGTCTCACTCCTCTCCACCATTCTCAGGTTACAGGACCACCTCCCAGCAATGCCATTGCATACACATCTTCACCTCAGGCTGAACTTCCAGAAAACTATGCTAAAAATATCTCCTTTGCTGGTGACCTTGTCATTTCATTAGTAACGGCTGCTAGCCAGCCAACACTCCTGAGAGGTGAGGACGAGAAGGTAGAGAGGATCCCTCTGCCCTCAGAGGAGTGCAGCCAATGGTGTGAAGATGTGTGGAAGGTTCAGAATGTTCAACAGTGGTAAGAAAGAACTTGCCCCAGTTTCTAGGAAGACACATGGTCAAGCTAAGTGCCAAGTAAGGGTGGAGGTTAGTCAGTATGTCAGAAAAAACCATGAACTAAAATATGGGAATAAAAAAGAGGAAACTCAGTAAGAATTTCATGTCAATATAATGTGCTGCATAGGCCCTGTCAAAGTTGACACAATCTAAAGAAACCTAGATTCCCAAGAAGAGGAAACTACAGTGGAGGAATTCCCTCTGCTGTACAGGCCTGTAGGAATGTCTGTGGAGCATTCTTGACCACTAATTGATATAGGAGAGCCAAGCCCATACTGAGTGTTACTCTCCCTGCTAAGCAAGCAGGCCTGAGGCCAGGTAAGAGAGCAAGCTGAGCAAGGGAACAGGAAGAAGCCAGTAGGCAGCATTCCTCCAGCTCCATTTGCTGCCCTTACATTCCTGCCTTGACTTCTTACATTGGCTTTTATTGATGCTAAACTGTAACCTGTACCCAAACAAACTCTTTCTTGAACAGTGTTGCTTTTGGGTCATCGTTTTTATCAGAGCAACAAGAAACAAGACTGGAAACAATGGTAGGAGATAAGGAGCATAGGACACCCAGGATAACCTTGGCTTTGATATGGCATCAGGTTCCAGGGGAAGAAGGTGAGTGCAGAAGCTGCAAATCTGAGGATGTTCCAAAGTGTATTTCTCTGCTTCTAGTAGAGATAGCTGTCCCCCTTGAGCAGTGAGTATGTGCTGACATGTTTCTAGGGACAAGTAGAAGGGGAGCAGGACCTTCCCTATCAGTGGACTAGGGGAAGGGCATAGGGGGGAGAAGAGAGAGGGAGGGTGGAAAATGAGCAGGGAGGATAAATTGTAATAAGTGATGATAAAAAAATTAGCCTATCTGCCTGTACTCTTAGGAAAACCCTCTCCTGGATGTGAGGTACATGTTTGTAATGGTAGCACCTAAGAAATGATAGAGGTAGAAAGATCCAGAGATTGCAGCCAGCCTGAACTGCATAGAGATAAACCTGGTCTTTCAACAACCAAACCAAACAATAAAAAAGAAAATCCTCAAGGGCTAGGGATAGAGCTGAGTGAGCAGGCACTGATGTGTGACATCCTCAGTTCAATCCCAGCATCACAGAGGGAAGGGAGGAGTGAGAGGACGAGAGAGAAAGAAGGAAGGAGGCCTCTTAGTTTGATGAAGGGGGTGGGGTGGAGGCGACCAGCAGAGAGATCAGGTAGAATGTATGGTGACTGCCCTAATGAGACATATCCTGCCGGGAAGAAGAGGAACCCTGCACAGTACTGACATTAACTAGAATCAAGGGAATCCCCAGCACTAGTGTACCCACTTTCCTCCCAAGAAACTTATTCACTTAAATCGTAGAAGGAAGGAGGCAAGTACAGCATTAAGATGTTAACTAAATATTATGCTGAAGAACAGGGGGAAGGAGGTAAAGTGCACCCTGGCTCTAGACTGAACAATACTCAGAGTCAGTGACAATGTTCAGTTTTGCTGTTTTATGGCAAGGACTAAAACAGGTATGCTGAGAAGCATTATAGAAAGCTAGACACAGACACAGATATCCTAAAGTTAAAACGCCCAAGAAAAACTTCATCCATTCAGCAAGGTGCACATAGCTCCAATTAGCACTAATATAGAAGGCCCAATCAACAAAACCCCAGGCACAATTAATACCCAAGTCCTTTCAGTTAATCACAACTCAGACATAATTATTTTAAATGAAATGTTTATGATTTTTTAGTACTGCGTAAGCAATTAATAAAATTCTCTAAGTTTAAAGTGAACTAGATACAGAGACATGCAAATGTTTACTAGAAGAGCAAACACTAAAAATAAGATGTATTTTTCTTAAGGTGTGGTGGTGAGAACATAATTGCCAAGGCACGCGGTACAAGCTCCACTGTGCAATCACAGCACAAAGGACACTTAACTCCAGCTCGGAACTATTAAGATGAAATGTGCACAGTTCTCAAAAGCAGAAGTCAACCAAGCCAAAAGCTGGTGGAAAATGAGCAATCCCATGAGAAGGGCTTGCAAAATGTTTTATCTCGTGCTGTGGCTCATCAAATGGCTGAAGTCCAGTAAAATCTGACTTTCTGAGCTTGACTGACTGGCACAGGTGGCAGCCAAGTCCAGCAGCCCTCTGCCAGGTGTGTAGCCTCTTAAACCTTAGATATGATCCAACACAATAACGCACACCCTTCATTGCTCCCTTCCACTTAACTCCCCAGTTTTGGAACTCAAGATGAGAGAAGGGAAATCATGGGCGAGTTGGCAAGTGTGAGGCTTTCATTAAAAAGCCATGGTGCTGAGCACAGCCTTTCTATTTACTCACTACCCTGAGCGACAACTGCTTGGTCTGCCAAAGAAGCAGCTGGGTCAGAGAGAAGAGGAGGCTGTGATTGGAATCAAGAGAATGCCAGGGCCAATATAATCACTTTCCTCCCAAGAAACTTAGCTATTCACCCAAATAGTAGGAAGAAAGAAGCAAGTAGTGTTAAAATAGACATGTAAACACATGCTCAACACTTGTGAGCCTCAGTCTGTCTATCATCTACCTGTTTTACTATCTCTATCCAACCATTCACCTTTTAGTTATGTTTACATAGTATCCACATGTTATTTTTATCTATCTATACATCCATCCATCATCTGTCTCTCTCACCATATATATGAATATATATTTCTTCACACATACATAAATTATTTATCAACTATGTATCTATCTATCATCTGTTGCCTATCCATTATCATGGTAAGCAACAAAGAAGGATGGATGTGAACTAGGTAGGGTTAAGATCTGTTTAGTAAGCCTGATGCAGTGGCACATGCCTGTACTCCAAGCACTCAAGGAAGCAGAGTCAGGCAGATCACTGTGAGTTCAAGGTGAGCCTGGTTTACAAAGTGAGCCCAGGACAACCAAGGCTACACAGAGAAAGCCTGTCTCAAACAACAACAACAACAACAACAAAATATCTATTTAGTATAGATTTCAAAGTTTGGACTGGAAACTACCAAGTACATCAGGAGTGAGAAGCAGTTAATGGATGAGAGGGGGCACGTTAGAAGGACAAAGTAGTAGAAACAGCTAATCGTTATTAACTCTAACAGCTGTTTACTTCCATGCATAACACACCAAGTGAGGTTAGAAAACAAGAATGTCACTTTGTACAAAAGTACTCAAATATTTGGATTTTGAGTACAAATATTTGAATTTGGGGCATGGCAAAGTCTAAGGACAGAAAATGAATGTAATTGTCTATAATGGTGTAGAGGAAAGAGTGACACAGCAGGCTAATATTAATAGCTAGAAAAAAATGACCCAATTAGAAAAGGGTGAAGACAACTTTTACTGAAAGGTCTAAAATACATGATTCTTTAATGGTGAGGTTAATAGGAATAAATTTAAATGAATGTTAAGGACATATGTTAAGGACAACCACATTCTTGGAGAAATTTTAGAATTTTCTATCCTCAGGTTTATTAGAAGTTTCCAAGGGATTCTGAGAATAAATCATCTTTCAAGTTTTCTGAGAAACTGCTGTCCATTTGAGCCGTTAATGGTTTCCTGAAATTCCAGACTCTAAAAGCCTTTAAGAGATACATACCATTTTGGTAATTGAACTTGACGCGAAATATTCAAACAAGATCATGAAATTTGAATCAGAAATCAACGAGAGTTGTATTAATGGCACTGTAGCTCATATACTATTACAGAGTTGTTGTGTCTCTTGAAGCACGTGCCTATCACTACAAGGACACTGGTATGCACAGAAACATCCATGGCTGCCTCACCCATGATAGTGAAGAACCAGGAGACAGAAACACTTTTCACAAAGGCTGCTTAGACTGCCTGCCATGATCCGTGGGATGATGGTCACTACAAGGATACTTCAAAGGTAAAAGAAA
This sequence comes from Pachyuromys duprasi, assembly GCA_028658305.1. NCBI lineage: Eukaryota > Metazoa > Chordata > Mammalia > Rodentia > Muridae > Pachyuromys > Pachyuromys duprasi. Next base: position 4,575,943 of record CM053753.1, on the reverse strand, counting down.
GACTTTCTCATGGTGATTAAGACTGATGGCAGAACAGCCAAAGACGTGGAATTCACAGGCGTGGACGATGAACGGCTGGATTATATGCCTGAATGTTCCTAATTAGCATTTTCCCAATCTTCCATAGGTAAGCATGCTGTAACCACAGGATAAAGCTGAAAACAAAGGTGAGTTTGGGGGAAGGTCTGGGTACTTATGCCACCTGCAGATTTCCACAGATAATAAAAACAATACTCACTTATTTATTATCTTGACACAGGATCTTATATAGCTCAGGCTCGTCCTTCATCCTTCTGAGTGTTATTATTACAGGAATGAGGGACAAAGCTTGGTGTAAATATGGTCTTATGAGAAAAATCACTTGGGTTCATATTTAGAGATGCATTCCCTCTGCACAAGACCCTTGGTGCATGTGTTTATGTGCACACTTTAGTCAGTGACACATACCTCTTGGTTTATTCCTGTTCACTGGTTTTAAAGGCACTAACTATTTGGAATGTTTTTCAAATTGTTTCATTCTTTAATGACAATTGCTGAGTGCTTTCAGTGCCGTGTAGATTAGTAGATTAGATCAAAGATAAAACTTTCTGAAAGTTAATTCTTACATTGAGAGCTTGTATTGTGAGGTTATGTTCTCTTTGACACTCTATGATTGCCATCTCTATCATGGGCTCCTGAAATACACACTGTTTGTATCTACACTATAATGTTAAAAGGTGGAGGATTGGGAAAGAAAGGAAACCCACCCATTTTCACCCAACTGAGACCAGACACAGGCCACTTTGACCAGGGCGCTCTCCCCTTGGTGTCTGTACCTCTGACTGCTGTCTGCACGTTTTACACAAAAGTACCTTATAACCAACACTTCACAGGCCATCCTATTTTATTTAACTTTTCTCAATAACAATTCCAGAGAAATAGACCAATGCTTTGGAAGACACAGTGTGCATTTTTACCATTCTGTCTGAGAGAGGCAGCTTCGAAGGGCTAGATGATCAACATTGTTATGGAAGCCAAGTAAAGAAAATGATGGTGCTATCAACTGGCACTCTCCTCCCATTGAATCATTTTTAAAATGTTACTGAGTTACATACACAAAACTAATTCCATTTTTGTTCTGTTTTGAATTTGATAATCTACTTAAGAAATCTAATAATATCTTACAGTAACATTTACTTAAGAATGATGATGGTCTGTGGTCCAAAGGAAACAAATTGTGATCCATTTAAATGAAATGAAACAGAACAGAGGCGTAGTTTAAAAGTCTCTTGCTTTTCTCTAGTGACTTTCTGACAGAGGAAAGCGACCATTCTATGGTTTGGAGGCCCCAGCACCTCAAGCATTATCAGACGCCTGCAACACACTCAGATTCTGCAATTCTTTAGCTTAGTTTGTATTTTTACTGTATTCTTTTTCATTATTCTCAAGATCATATATGTCTACAATGAACCATGATTATATTTACCCTCTTTTTCCCCCTCAACTCCCACTAACTTCCTCCTAATAGCCTCCCCCAACTTCACACCATTGTTTATTTATTTTTCTAACTCAAGTCCAGTTAGAGATGCCCTTATGTGTATGATGTAGGAAAATCCAGTGAGCATGTGGAATCTCCCAGCAATGAGAGAAGAGGCATTCCTAACTCCCATCTCATCTCTTATTGAAGAAACCTTGGTGGTTGGCGGGTGCTAGAAGAAGGGGAATCTTGGTGGGTTTAGGAGCAGAGAGTGGGTGGGATTGGACAGTGTCTCATGTAGCTCATGCTGACTTGAACTTCTTATACTCATTAGGTGGCTGAAGATGACCGCTTTCTTAGTGCTGGGATCACAGGTGGGTGACACCACCCCAGCTACAGGGTCCTAAATTCTTCCACTGGACACAGTGCTCAGTGCTGAGGAGATCAGTACCTCATCTCCGGCTAAAATTCGAGGCCGCAGAGGGAGTACGTGTGAAGCTACAATTCTGACACTCTTACAAACGTGAGAGCTTTTGCAGAATGAACACTTTTGGGGATGAGGCAAACAGCAAGAATCGTGGTCTAAATTTGAGTGTGAAAATGCGAGGGTGAAATCGCTTTCATCACGAAACACCTAAGATCTAAATACAGGCAGTGTGGAGAATCACTTCAACCCAGATAAGATGACACTTCCTAGAACAGAATATCAGAAATACTCCTTCACAACACATGAATGAATAAAATCAGTTGATGGATCTTTTATTGGAGTTAAGCCTCTGCGAAATATCCTATATTCAGACCTAAATGAAGAAAATTCAAACAGGTTTAGTCCTTTAAGTGAGAGTCCAGGCTAAAATAATTCTTCCTAAAGAAGTCACAAAAACATAGAAATAGAGACTAATACAGGATACATTAGTTATTTAGACATTACTATTCAAATTATCTCAGTATTAGTCTGCTGTATTACCCATGGACTTCTGTCATGATCCTCGACTTTTGCATGTTTTTATAGACCTTCTCTTGGATTAAGTTATTTCAACCTTTTAACAATCTTCAGGGATTTTCAGAGCGCTGCAAAGCCCATTTCTCAGTTGGTAGATGAAGACTGAAGGATTTACTAAAAGACAAAAGCTAGCGCAAGGATGCCCCGAAGTTCTGCGCAGATGAGTATGGGAGTTCCTTGTGTCAGACCAGGAGAGACATAACATAATGTAGAGAGACAGCCTTCTATGACTTGAATTCTGAGCTCTTGATCTGGGGAATGTACTTAGCCTTTGTGTACCTCAGTTTCTCATGTGCAGAGAGGACCACAAGAGTATCTACTTTATACGATTGCTGTGAGCATTTAAAGGGATTAACATTGACATAAAGTTTGGTGACCAGCAAGCACAGTGCATGTGGGATTAGTAGCGGTGTTGGTACAGTGGGGCCTAGGCCTGTAATTCCATCTGTGTAGGAAGATAGAGCAGGGAGACCATAAGTTTAAAACCAGCATGGGCTACACAGTGAATTCAAAGCAAGGCTGAGCAACAATGTGAGACTCTGCCTCAAAATAAATATTATTGATAATTAAGGCACTGTGAATGCAGCTCAATGGTACAGCAAATGCCTAGCAAGCAGGGGGCTTAGGTTTGCTTCCTATCACTACAAAAGAAAAAGAGAGAGCGATAAAAAGAGAAGAAAGAAAAATGTCTATTTGAAATAATGATCCTAATACTTCTATCAAAATCTAAACAGGCAAGATAGTATTTGTTCCCACCTCAGATCTGTCAATTGCCACGCATGCTCACCCTCACAGCTGATCATCCTGTACTCAGGCATTTTGCTGTAGTCTTTCATGTCCCCCTTACCACACCACTGAAACGAAAAGGCTTCTGCCCCTTTCCTTTCCACAGTCAGGGGAGATGCAGTCTTGGGAGTATAAGACTGCCTAAGTTACGCTTATTCACAATGATGTAGAGGAAGCACTTGGTGAAAATACTGTAGACGGGAACAATAAAAAGCCTGCTTTCTCCTGACTGCAATTTCTTATTATAGTAAGTACAGTTCTGTTATTTCTCACAGAGTTATATTATCTGAAAGTATAAAGGTGAGTGATTGGTAAGATTGGGACCTGCCTAATCAGCTCCCCAAAACTCAGGATGTAGGGGCTGGGATACCAGCAGCCCCAGGACCCTGAGTGGAGTCACCTATGCCTCCATTTTACAATCTCAGATGAGTCCTGTGCACATGAAAACTTGAAAGCCATACAACTACGTCTGTGCGATACTTTGGTTGTGAATTGACTTCTATTGAGTTAGTATGGCAACACT